>JARHVA010000051.1:6997500-7412500 GCA_037957365.1 Torreya grandis | reverse complement strand
TTGAAAACCAATGGCTATTTTTCTACCCTAAATTTGACTTTTTTGGGCATGTCACCAGACATTTAAACTTCAACGGCTAGCTTATTACCTTAAAATTGATGTATGTGGGCCTTCACCCACCTTTGGCAATTTCTTCAGGTTTTTTGCAAATGGAATTTTTTAAAGGGAAAGTGACCCTTCAAAAAAATGAAAAGGTCCTATTTTCAAGGCCAAGTGCCCTCTGAAAGGGCACCTATGATTTGGGCTCTTATCTTGTTTCTTCAGCTTTCTTCACTTGTCAAATTTCTTCGAACAAATTGTTTGAAGGAATTCCTTCAGATATTTTGTCTAAATAAATTCATTCCTTGGGTGTTCCTCTTTTTATTTTCCTTCATACAAAATGTCTATTGGAATTCTCCTTGGCATGTCTAATTTCCCAAAGGGCAAGTCCTTTTCAGGCTTTCTACCTTGGCCTTTTGCTTTGACCATCTACCCTCCACAAGGACACCTTGAGCCCAAGGTTGCCCTTTGAGATTTTATAAAGGTCCATTTTGTTAATTTCTTGCCTCTCACAAGGGCTTCTTGGCCTCTAAGTCACCTTTTGAAAGAATTGCAAAGGTCCTATTTGGCACCTAGTGTCCTCCGCAAGGGTACCTACCCTTTGGAATTTTTGTAAATGACCCTTAGCCCTTTGAACTTGGTCCATTTTGCCAATTTAAGGCCCTCTGAAGTAACCTACTTGCCCTGTTAAGCATTCAAGATAAAAATGGGTTTCAAGTCAAACTTTTTCTTGCCAGACCCAAAGCACTTGGCAATCAGAAAAAGGAAAAAGAACTTGGTTTTTTCATGAAAAAAGGCCTGTTAAAGAAAATCCCACAAGTTAACTGTGGGACGAAACTTGTCAGAACCTGGGCCAAAAGACCCTGCAAGGAAAAGGAAAGAGGGGTGCCCAATTTGGCCTACACGACCAAAATTGGTCAATAAGATGAGGATGGGAGCCAAGGTTAGAAGGTATGTGCCCCTATATATATATAGACCGATGAAGGGGGTTTATATATTTATCTAGGAGGAGGCCAACCAATGAAAGAGGACCCCTACCTACATATATATATATATATATATTATATAGCCCATACTTGAGTAATAGATTGAGATGAGGGAGAGTACACTTAATAGGGACCCTTCTCCCCCAACTCCAAATACTAAACCATTGGGGCCTATCTAGAGGAAAAGAAGCCCCTTCCCTTCCTACCCCAGCTATATAATACTCTCTATATATAGTAGAGTAGGTCATCAGGGGTGTTCCTCACCTTATTGGTCGAGTAAACGAAGCTAGGCCCCTCAGCTTCCTAAGAAGCCTTATCTATATAAGGCCATCGGTCGAGTGACAGTTAGATTTTGATATATAGGGTGGTTGTCTTATCTATATAGGGGCCCTCCTCTCAAGCTATATAGGAGAGAAATATGATCCTTATCTATCTTTGTCTTGTCCACCTGAGCATAACTATATATAGTAGAGTAGGTCATCAGGGGAGTTCCTCACCCTGTTGGTTGAGTAAATGAAGGCAAGCCCCTTGGCTTCCTGAGACCCCCTATCTATATAAGGCCAAAAATTGAGTGATAGTTAGATTTAGATATATAAGATTGTTGTCCTATCTATATAGGGTCCCTCCTCCCCAACTATATAGGAGAGAAAGAGGACCCTTATCTATCTTTGGCTTTTCCTCTCGAGTATAACTATATATAGTCATTTGTGGGATCTATCTATAAGGTGCCTATGCTCCACTACAGATCTAGATAGAGGCCCTCCAGTTATGATCATATCTATAGGGGTAAGGGTGAGGGAGTCCCTTGACCTAGATGACATATAGATAGATTTTCTCAAATTGGTTGGATGGTTGAGGACTTACTAATATCTACAGGGCTTATTAATTATATTGGGGGCCCCACTACACTATAGAGAACAACCAACCAACCTTGATCCAAGGGGCGGTCAAAGTCATTGCCATATATAGATAGGGCCACTAATTATACCTAACCATGGCTCAGACCTCAGCTTACTCAACTTTTTCTCCCTCAACCTCCCTATATATATCAGATCACCTACATAAAAGGGGGGAATGGTGGCCAAGTTCCCCAAATAAGGGCCCTCGACCCCATAATGAGCCTCATGTAGTCAAGAGATGGGAATAAATGTCCCATATATAGATAGGGGCATCGCCATCTCCCTTTCATCACCATTTATATATATATAGGGTACCAAATATACATTAATATATAGCTATAGCCACCCCATATAGTTAAAGATAGGCATAAATGATGTCCTTTCATTGCCATCCATTTATGTAGATAGGGTGCCAATTATATATAGTTACCCCCATTATTTATTATTTATAGAGATCCATCAAGAGGAGTAATAGAATAGTAGCCCATCATCACAGCTCCCCTAGAAGATCAACCCAGATATAGATAGGGGCCCTCAACCTAACCCACCCAATTGATAAGTTGGGGTGGGTGTGGTCGAGAACATAAATACTCTTCCCTTTCCTTGGAAATTAGGATAAATAACACATTATTAATTAAGTTCCCTATTTCTAGAGATTTATATCTATATGTATATAGATTCCATATCCTTTACTCTCATAGTTCAGATAGTCACCCTCCATCCCATATAGAGTAGAGATAGGGGTCAACATTTATCTATTCTCTATATAGATATAGGGGCTACCAACTACCGCCTATTCACCCCACTATATAGAGTTTCATTGGCACCCCCTAGATATATTGATTGATATATTCGTTTGTAGTTATCAAGCCAATGAGATCTCGACCATCACCATGTCATCCATATAGATAGATCTATATATGAGGGAAACTGAATATCATATATCTCTACATAGTTGTTCTTAGCCTCCCACTAGAGCTATTGGCCTATCTATGTATATACAAATCATAGCACTTATAGATGGTTGGCCTACATGTCTATATGGGGTCAAGCTATGCATAAATGAAATGATAGGACATTAATGTTAATCTCCTAATGCTCAAACCATAGATATATATATAGGCATCCCTAGCCTAGAGTAGAGATGCCATACCTATAAATGGGGGAGGAATTGTCTATATTCAAACTTGAACCTAACAACCAAGACTAGGAAGATATCCAAAGAAACTACATAGATCTCAGCAAAGTATAGATATACATGGTGATGATATTGGGAATAATGATAGTAATCACTACCCTGGTTAAAATAGAATGGGAATAACCAACTAGAATTTTCACCACCCATTGATTGGGTCAATAATTGATATTCGATATTACATATGTGATATCAATAAGTCGAGGAATGAGATTTCCTCCTCCCTTCTACAAGGAGAACAACTCCTAAATAGAATAGGTATGGCATGGGTCAAATGGGATAGTGGGATCATATATAGGGATCTAAATATATTATATTTCCATAACCATATATGTATATAAAGGGATCCAATTATCTATCTACATAGCCACCCAATATAATTAATACATAAATCACTAACTAGGAGAGTGTGGATTATAGATAGTTTCCCTCAGCCTCCACTGGGAATAGATTAAAGGCTATCATCATATATGGATATGATGGGAGAATTAATATAGATAATATCCCTCAATCTATTGAGAGCATGAGATATCATCCCCACATATTCCTCCCCTAACTATATAGAGTAGGTTGATAGGGCCTATCTAAAGTAGTTGCTTACTATAGATTAATCAATAAATAAGTATATATCCATAGTTTCCCTCACATTTATCATATATAGATAGGGCTCCTACCATTGATCAAGTGGTAGTTAGAGTTATGCTAGTATCCCACTGCCATATAGATATATAGTCCCTCAAACCTGCATATATACCATGTATATACATGGTGTTGCCATATACCTATATAGGGTGCCTTATCTAAAGTAGCCTAGCCCCTTTCTATACCATATATGAGAAAGGTGAAAACTTGAGCACATAAATGCCTTACTACCCAAATACCTATTGATGCAGTGGATTGCACCCTTGAAAGAAGGCTCAGCTTCTCTCTTCCATGTGGCACAATGGAGACTTCCCTCTTGCTGTGGGATTGGAAAAACTGAGGAAAGAATCTCTAGATAAGGGCTAGCTCCCTTTGATGCATCCTTTGGGGTCTTTAACTACTACTGTTAATAATGGCAGGGGTGAAAAGAGAGATCGATATGACAAAATAGAACCTATCTAAAAATAGTGATGCACTAAAATGATCGATCCACTCAGCTTATATCTGCACTTTAGACCAAAGGGTGAATATACACTCCTTCTAAACAAAGACCAGACTATATGGGCACTTTAATAGGGGGCTATATGAAGATATAAAGGAAAAAAACTTACCATAGGTGTTGTAAAATCACATTGTCAGATAACTGCTCTCCTATCTTTATGCTCCAAATGAGGCACTTCCTGTTAACTTGTAGAAATAGTCTTGGACATGCTAGATATATTAGTGTCAACCTATGAAATCATCAAGATGAAATGACTGAACACAGAGTTGATACTCAGACATATTCAAAATCATAACTAGTCAAATAGAGGCAAAATGCATTCTATTGATTCCAAGGTAAAATTGGTAGGGCTTCACCTTACACAAGTGAGAGATACAATTTTTTGCTGAGAGGTTATAATATATAACATTAAGAGAAAGAGTTTTGGCACTTCCCAAGAATAGGTGGCCCATACTATATTAAAAACCTAGGAAGGAGGAAGTCCACTGATGCTACTATCATCTTTTCATAAATGCCCAGAAGGAACCATGTTGTAGATGTCACAAGTCTGGACTTTGGTGCTTAAACTATAATAAATGTTACTGAAAATGCATGGGTCACTTGATTGTTTGAATGACAAGGCCACCCCTCTTTATGAAACTTACATGACTATCTACTTATCAATGCTCAAATGAATAAAAATAAGCCATGGTATTGAATGCTTGTGATCTTTGATGACCACTTGGTGTAGACTATTTCATCCACAGTAATAACTTCTCTGTTAACACTTTCTATGCCACTTGGACTATTCTATTCATTTATGTGCTTGGCCTTTGTCTTTTCCTGGCAACTCAGCCCTAGGGGCTATCTTTCATCTTTTCTTAGCTACTCAGGCTCCTTTCTCAATAGGTCATTGAGTTTCCTTTTGGCCTTAAGCCCTTTAAATTCCTTTAGGCATGTACTCATGAGCTCTTTCGGCCACTTGTCATGAATTCTTTAAAGAAAAATTCCCAAAATAAATCTTTTGATTGCTTGTCTAAAGGCATTGGTCCTTTGGCTTCTCCTCAACGATCGACACATCCCATCGACATTGACATCTACAAGTCTATCACTATTTAAAAAATAATAACTATTTCATCACCATAAAATTGACATCCATAGGCTTGTCACCATTTGAAAACCAATGGCTATTTTGTTTCCTTGAATTTGACATTTATGTGCACATCATCAAACGTTTGAAACTCTAATGGCTAGTTCACTATGTTAAAGTTGGCATGCTCGAGCCCATTATCCCTTTGGTAATTCCTTTGGCCTTTTGCAAACTAAACCTTCCCAAAGTGAAGGTGACCTTTCAGAAAAGAGGAGAGGGTCCCTTCTTGGTAGTTGAGAGCCATTTGCAAGGGCACTTGCCCTTCGAGCTCCTTTGTCTTCCCAATTCCTTCAAACATTTTGCTCGAAGGAAATCTTGCTTTTCAAATTCTTGGTCTTTTCTTTGTAAATTCCTTCAGATAAAAGTCTGAAGGAATTCCTTTGGGCATTTGCCCGAAGGAATTTGCCTTGGTTTCTTCCTTTGTGAATTTATTTGGACAAAATGTCTAAAGGAATTCACCCTTTGGTTCTACATGGATTTTCTTCAGACAAAAGTCCAAAGAAATCCTTTGTCCCTTTTTCCTTGTCATTTTTCAAAGGTTCTTTCTACCCTCTACAAGGGTACTTTAGGTCCAAAGTTTCCCTTTGGAGCCTACTTGAATGGTCCAATTTGTCACCTACCTACCCTCCACAAGGGCACTTATCCTTTAAAGCTTTGTGAAAGACTTATATCTCTTTGAAGTTGGCCCATTTCTCTACCAAAATCTTGTCCAAGGTGATTTACTGAAGTGAAATAAGCCTTCAGATCAACCCAAAACATCTACAAGACTCTAGTGACTCAACTATTTATAGGGTTATTACAAAGGGAAATGGCATAATTATAGTAAGGTGAATACATCCAAGACTGATGGCTCAAAATAGCAGGGAAATAAAGGAGACTGATCCTTTGGCCTGCAGGACCAAAGTGTCAATAAATTTGGTGATTCCCAAGGGAAGCATGCCTATTATGCTTATGAAAACTAGTTGCTTATAAGTCCATTGAGCATGAAGTCAGAATACAGCTTGAAAGGCAGATAATAACCTTGAGAGAATAAAGAATCAACATGAAGCCTTTACCCCAAATGGTAAATAAAACACACACAAGGCTAAAAAACTATGACCATGCACAAAAGAACTTAGGTAAAATAGGGAAAATATGTACATAACGAGAGAAGGCTCAAATACAATGCTTAAGATATATCCCATTAATTGGGATATGTAGTTCTCCAATATCCAACCTAGAAATTTGGAATGCATTATGTTGCTTGCACTGAGTGATGACATATGAACCACTCCATAAGGCATCAAACTTCATGTGCTTTCCAAGTTTGGCTTAGTCTTCATCCCACTTCAAGACAATGTCACCTTCTGAGAAGCCTTTTGATGAGGATTTCTTATCAAAATACTTCTTTGTTTATTGTGATGACTGGTCATGGAAACCATAGCTTGGTCTCTTACCTCCTGAAGCTCCATCAATTCATAAAGTCTAATCTCTATGTTGTCATTTTCTTCCAATTGTAGCTAGTGGGAAAGGTTCAAGGTTGGAAATTCAAGTGAAACAAAAATTCTAGCTTCCCTTCCATACATAAGTGTGTATGGGAATTTCCAATTGCTCTTTTTGAAGTAACCCTATCTGCCCACAGGGCTATTTTCAGCTTGGTATGCCAAATTCTCTAATTTTCCTCCATTATCCTCCTAATGATCATGATTAGATTCTTATTGGTGGACTCATCTATCCCATTTCCTTATGGGTAGTAATTGGAAGAAGTGCTAAGATAGATGTCATATCCCAATGCCCACTCACTTGTTTTGGTTCCCAAGAAAGCCAATGCATTATCTGAGATGATTGTAGCTGGGACTCCAAACCTTATCACCAGGCCTTTGTAAAAGTATAGGACTACATTTTCATTTGCTTCCTTCAAAACAACAACTTCTACCCATCTCGTGAAGTAGTTTATAGCAGTCAAGACCCATTTTTGGCTAGCACTAGGAGGGTTAATCATTCCTATGAAGTCTAGGCCCCATTGCATGAATGACTGCTCTACTTGAATAGGTTGCAGAGGCATTGTAGCTAGTCATTGCTTTCCATCAAAGAGAGCACATTTTTGGTAGTTTTGTACCCAGGCATGGGTATCTCTAAATAAAGTTGGCCAAAAGTAACTATCCCTCATAATTCTTGTAGCTGTAGGCTTAAGAGCAAAGTGACTACCAATTAGACCATCATGAAACTTAGATAGTACCATGTCGACCTGACTTGAGTCTATTCACCTCAAAATTACTCTTGAAAAATCCCTTCTAAATATCACCCCATCAATCAGGACATAAGGAAGAGATTGGAGTCTAAAATACCTCCTCTTAGTCTTATTAAGGCCTTGTGGGCATTCATTGGTGAGAAGGAAATGTGTCATGTCATGTGCCCAGTCCTTCATGACTACTAGTTCTTTTACTATAGCTTCAGCATGGAGTAGCAAAATGCCCTCTTTCTATTGTTTAAGGTCTGTAGTGAGGTGTTCACATAGCCCTCTTCCCCTTACCAACTTGGTGGTTTTGATATCCATGTCATATTCCATCATCTTGGTGATCCATCCTACTCTCTTTTCATTTAGATCACAGCTAGTCAAGAAATCTTTGATGCTAATATGTGGCACCATGACATGGACCTCGTTGCTTGATAACATATGCCTAAATTTCTTTAGGCTTCGTACGATTGCAAGCACTTGTTTTTCAACATATGTGTACCTGATTTTAAAACCTTCTAGACCTTGGCTAAAAAATGTAAGAGGTTGTTCGAGGTTTTTAACATTTTGATTGAATAAGCATGGTGAAGATTACCTCTTTATTTTTGAAGGTGTAAAGATTGAAATCCTTGATGAATTCAAGACTGATCAAGGTGAGAGCCTAGGTAATAGCTTGATTAATCCTTTCAAAACTATCCTTTGTGCTGTCCATGCAAACTTCTTGTCTTTATTTAGCATGGAAGTCAGTGGCTTGACTATCTTGGCAAAATTAAGAATAAATCTCCTAATAAAATTTATTCTATAAAAGAAGCTTTACAAAACTTTCTTGTGCTTAGGTAAGGATAGCACTAGGATGGCACGTACTCTTTCTAGATCAATAGTCAAGCCCCCTTTTGAAACAACATGGCCAAGGAGTTTATGATCATGGATAACGAACACACATTTCTTTGGGTTGAGAGAGATACCAAACTCTCTACACCTCTCAAAGATTTTCCTTAGGTATTTTAGATATTGGCCTACCTCCTTAGAGAACACTATCATGTCATCAAGATAGACCAGTAAAATTTTATTTATCAGGCCTTGGAAAGCCATGTCCATGGCTCACTGAAAGGTGGCTCCAGCATTTGACAGTCCGAATGGCATTTTCCTGCAGGCAAAAGTTCCCCATTTGGTAGTGAAGGCTATCTTGTACTAATCATAGTCTTACACTAGAATCTGATTGTACCCTGAATATCCATCTAGGAGGGAGAAATGTTCACTACTTGTTACCATTTGGAGGATATGCTCCATACTTTGGAGAGGATAGTGGTATTTTAGTGAAACTTTATTGAGGTCTCTAAAATCCACACATAGTCTAATCTCCCCATTGTTTTTCCTAATGAGGACAAGCTTAGCCAGCTAAGAAGAGTGTTTGATAGGAAATATAATTTTAGACTCAATCAGCTTGGTGAGTTCCTTCAACATGAGAGGCTTAATCTTTGGATTGATAGGCCTTTTTTTTTGTTTGATATGTTTGGTGCCTTCTTCCAGCTCAATGATGTGTTGGGCCAAGCTTGGGTCAAAACCCTTTAGGTCTCCATATTCCCAAGAAAAAACATCGATGAATTCTTGGCACAACAAAATGAAAGCTTGTCTTTCATCATCTATACATACCTTCCCAAGTGCAAGCAATCTGTTCTTAAATATTTCAACAATTTCATAATTTTCTCTCTTGGTCGTGATGCTTGCTTTATCATTTTTTAGTTGGTCATCTTCGTTGAAGGTGCTCTCGAGAATGACCAATCCTTTGGGAATTTTGTTGTTCTTTAACTGAATAATTTGGTCACTGTACTACTACTGCAGCTTGGCTTGATTCTTAGAAGCAAACTCAGCCTCCTCTTGCAAGAAGAGCACTATTTACCAATCACTATCAAACACCTCCCAATTGGTGAAGTTATTAGGCACAGAGGGTCTAATCACCACTTTTAAATGGTGTAGACTGTTGTCTCAACCTATCTCTTTGGGAATGTCAAACTGGGTACTAACTACTGCTAGGCAGTCTACCTACTTATTTTGTTCTCTCAGAATGGAAATAATGTTGAAAGCAAGGAACCTCTCCACTAGGTCCCACACCCTATTCTTGTAAGACTTAAGTAAGGAATTCTTGGTCAAGTTTCAGCCTCTCACTTGGTTTATAATTAACTCACTATCTCCAAAAACTTGCAACTCTTTTATTCCCCTTTTTCTTGCCCACTCCAAACCATGAATGAGAGACTCATATTCTGCAACATTGCAAGTGCAGGAAAATTGGAACCTAAAAGTTGAGAAGTATTTCTCCTGTGAGGGAGAAATTAACACTACTCCACCACCATCTCCCATTTTTCTTCTCAAGCCATCAAAGAAGAGTTGCCATAAACCAGAGCTTTCTTGGTTTGCCTTCATCAAATTTGGCACAAAATTACCCTCTTCATGCATGCAATAAATCCCAAGACCTACCTCTTTCATGAACTTGTATGGGTCATGTTTGAAATTGTCACTTCCCTATTCATCTAAGAGTAGGTTAGTAACTCTTTTAATAGAAGCGAGTGGAGATTGGTCCATTTGGAATTCTTATTCATCAATGATGGCATAGCTAACATTTGTTGCCTTAAGTGAGTATGGATCTAGATGATCTCTATGGATTAGCTCTAACTCAATCTTCACTTTAGTTCCATATTTGGTTCTAAAAACCATGTAAGACTAGTTTGAAACTAAGTACCCCTATCTTAGATGTGAAATCCTTGGACAAGCAGAGAGAAAAGTAGGGAGGAACATCTGCCACTACCACGTCATGGGGCACTGAGAAAGTTGGAAAGGCATGCAGCATCAAATTCAAGCCTTTTACCACTCCCAATGTTTTAGTTGGTGATCCATCTAATTGTAGGACCCCCTTGGTCATTGCCTCATATTTGAGTCCCAGCTTATCTGCTATACATTTGGGCATTACTGAGGTGCTTGCCCCACTGTCAATAATGCAATTGTGAACTAGGAAATCTCTAATGACTAAGGATAAGTAGAAAGGGGGAACCTTTCCATCCTTTGATTGGCCTACTATGGAAGGGTGCCCATTCATAATCAGAACATTATCAGCCTTTGTTGGGATAGCTTATTCATTCATCCCATGTGATTCTTTTTGGAGTATGTCTTTTTGTCCCGACATTGCTAAGGAATCCCATAGTGAAATATTCATGTTTAGCTTCTTCATCTAGTCCATCACATTGATATGAGGGTTGCTCACTTTTGAATTTTCTTCGGGGGCACTTTCAGCTTGAGGTGCAAGCCAAGGAGCTGAGGGTGCAATTGGTGGATTGTAATTTGGGAAATTTTGGTTCACTTGTGATGAAGAAGATGGTGCAGACGTTTAAGCAACCTGTGCTTCCTCCATATCCCTCTTTTTGGACCTAGTATTGGCTGCAACATAATCACCCTGGTTATTCAAACTACCCACATAATTAAGTGCATAGATTCACCTTCCATATGATTCATGAGGGTGGAATAATACTGAGCCTACCTATTTCCATGCCAGGTTTAACTGATGCCTCAAATTTTGGGAATTGGGTTGCTTGATGATCTTGTGTGTTCATATATTGATTTGGCATCTAATTAGTATATATAACCCATTATTGGCCATACCCCAAGGGTGGGCAATTAGGTTGTTCCTATACCAAGTTGTTTTGAGTGAGAACAAGAGCTTTAGATGATGGAGTACCTAGATTATAATCTTGATATGGTCTAGCTTGAGTAATCTGACCCTATTCTTGGTTATAATTTTGGAAAGGAGGTCTATTTATTTGTCTAAATTGTTAGTATCCCTAATTCAACTGATAGGTTTGAGCATGTTACCTCTTGAGATCCATTAATTCATTGGCTACACTTTGTAATAAGCTCTTAACTTCATGGATGTCATTGGGTGAGGTAGCAGTCAGCTTTTCTACACCAGGTAGAAGAGCTAAACTGGGTGCAACAATCTGAACTGGGGGTGGAAATTCAGGAAAGAGTGGCATATGAGGACTAGGGGCTATCTTTCCTACTTATACCAGGCAATTCTCAATGGCTATGGCTATTTCATAGGCAACAGGTAACACTTGTCCTCCCATGGACTATATCATGACAACAATGTCACTATTCATAGATTTTAAGTAGTAGAGGAAGGTATAGCTCACGGTTAGCCTCACTAAAATGGGGATTTTGTCCTAGGTCTTTTGGAACTTGGTATTAAAATCTTGTATACAGTCATGTGAAGCTCTTTTCATGGTGGTCAACTACTCAGCAAGAGAGAGATGATCACTCTTCTCCCCAAATCTATTTATCAAGAGGGTGCCTAATTCGTTCCATGAGCTGACTGAGCTCATAAGCAAGGTTCCATACCAATCCAAAACTTTTCCCTTAAAAGAAAACACTAGTAACTTGATGGCTATTTTCTCTTCAGTGACATTATGAATGTTACAGAGGTTGGCAATATTCTTGATATGCTCAATAGCGGTAATAGGCCCCTCTCCATTAAAAGGAGGAACACTCTTAAGGGTTGCCCCTGGGATTGGGTCATAATGTAGAAGGTTTAAAGGGATTTGACCATGGAAGGCTACAAAAGGTAAAGCCATGGTGATGACAAGATTCAACTGGGGTATTTTTGTGTAAGTATGTTTTATGGCAGGTCTAGGAAATTAATTTGTTGTATAGGAATGAGTATATACCCCTATATATGTGGGTTCTCCATTCCCACTCCAATTTCCCATCTCCCACTCCCAGTCTATATGATGTTGTAATCTTGGACTAAACCTTTACTACTCATTATTAATTTTGAGGTTGAGTGCCATCTATATCTATATCTATATGATCTAGATCTAATCCATATATAGCTAGGGAGAGGGACTCGTCTGGCTATATCCATATATAGTATGGATAATAGGGTAGTCTATCACATATATAGGGTGCCAACTAGACACTATATAGGTGCTCTTGCTCCAAATATACATAGTAGGCCATCAAGGCATTCTCCTCTCTCTATATAGATGTGTTGACATTGTGGATTGCACCCTTTGAAAGGAAACTCAACTCCCTTCCTCCACGTGACACAATGGAGACATTCCTCTTGCTGTGGGTGGCAATACTAAGGAATGAATCTCTAGATTAGGGGCTAGCTCCCCTTGATGCACCTTGAGGCCCTGAAACTCTACTACTAACAATGGGGGCATGAAAAGAGAGAAGGATACTCTAAAATAGAACCTAACTAAAGTGGTGATGCACCAAAACTGATTGGTTTGCTCAGTTGTACATACACTTTTCACCAAAAGGAAAAAACAAACACTTCATTTGAATGATAAACTAATTGCATTAATGTTTCAACAAGGGGTTTCATGGAGGTATAAGGAGGAAGAACCTACCAGAGGTGTTCTAAAGACACACTGTTAGATAGTTTCTCACTTGCGCCTATACTTCAATCTGGACACTTCTTGTTGACTTGCAAAAAAGAATTTGCAATACACTAGATATGATGGCATAGACTTATGAAAAGATTAGAATAAATGACTAAATATAAGACAATACACAGGCATATGCAAAATTGCAAGCTCAAATGGAGGTAAAATAATTATTTTGATTAAAGGTAAATTTCTTCAGGGCTTCACCATACAAAGTTGAGAGATCCCTTTCTTAAAATGAGAGGTTACAATATATAGAGAACTTTGGAAAAAAATCCTTAACCAGTCAAGAGAAAAAGGCCCATACTGCATTAAACACTCCTACAACAAATAATTAGCCCATGTTGCTATCGTATTTCCTTAAATGTGCCTATGGAAGCCATGTTGTAGGTATTTTAGATATTGACTTATCTACCTGGGCATGTAAAAACATGGGTCACTTCTCTTACAAACTGACAAGGCCATCCCTCCTTAGGTTTTGGGCCATACTCTTGAATACTCATGCAACTAGATACTTATTAATATCGAAATAAGGAAAATTATGTTGTTCCCTTGAATTCTTGCAACCAACTCTCTTAATGGCTAATTGGTGGAGACTATTCCACCTAAAAGCATTTAGTTCTCCCACCGATGCCTCTTGTGCCACCTGGCCTAGTCTATTTCATCCCTATGTTTGACTTGCCATGCCACCTAGATCATTCTAAGAATTTGTCTTATATGTACGTGGCCGCATTCTAGTTTACCTACTCTAATTTTCTCTTTTCTTTCTATTTCTTGTCCTTTCTTGGTAATTTAGGCTCTCAAGGCTATCCTTTTTTCTCTCGGGCTCCTTCCTTGGTGGGTCACTGAGTCTACCTTTGGGCTTCCAAGCCTTTGAATTTAGTCAGACAAAATGTCTAAAGGAATTCCTTCAGACATTTTTTTTGAAGGAATTCTTCTTTTATGCTTGCCACTTTTGAAACCCATCTTTGATGACCCTTTAGGCCTCCAATCATGAGTTCTTTCAGACATTTTATCTGAAAGAATTTATTTTTTAGCTTCTCTCCAATGGTTAATCCACCACCTTAAATTTGATGTCCATAGGCCTATCATCTCATTTGAAAACCAATGGCTATTTTGTTACCCTAAATTTGACATTCATGAGCCTATCACCAGACATTTGAACTCCAATGGCTAGCTTATTACCTTAAAATTGACGTCTGCAGGCCTATCACCTACCTTTGGCAATTTCTTTAGCTTTTTTGCAAATGGACTTTTTCAAAGGGAGAATGACCCTTCAAAAAATGAAAAGATCATCTTTTCAAGACCTACCCTTCAAACTTTTTGTAAATGACCCCTATCCCTTTGAACTTGGTCCATTTTGCCGATTTAAGGCCCTTCGAAGTAACCTACTTGCCCTGTTAAGCATTCAAGATCAAAATGAGTTGCAAGTCAAAATTTTGCTTGCTGGACCCAAAGCACTTGGCAATTATAAAAAGGAAAAAAAAACCTAGTTTTTTCATGAAAAAAACCTTTCAAAGAAAATCCCACAAGGCAGCTATGGGATGAAACTTGTCAAAACTTGGGCTAAAAGACCCTGTAGGGAAAAGGAAAGAGGGATGCCCAATTTGGCCTACAGGACCAAAATTGGTCAACAAGATGAGGATGGGATCCAAGGTTAGAAGGTATGTGCCCCTATATATATAGGCCGATGAAGGGGGTTTATATATTTATCTGGGAGGAGGCCAACCAACGGAAGAGGACCCCTATCCTATATATATATAACCATCTATAGCCCACACTTGAGCCATAGATTGAGATGAGGAAGACTATACTTAATAGGGACCCTCCTCCCCCAACTCTAAATACTAAACCATTGGGGCCTATCTAGAGGAAAATAAGCCCCTTCCCTTCCCACCCCAACTATATAATACTCTCTATATATAGTAGAGTAGGTCATCAGGGGTGTTCCTCACCTTATTGGTTGAGTAAACAAAGGCAGGCCCCTTGGCTTCCTAAAAAGCCTTATCTATATAAAGCCATTAGTCGAGTGATAGTTAGATTTTGATATATAGGGTGGTTGTCTTATCTATATAGGGACCCTCCTCCCCAGCTATATAGGAGAGAAATAGGACCCTTATCTATCTTTGGCTTGTCCACCCGAGCATAACTATATATAGTAGAGTAGGTTGTCAGGGGAGTTCCTCACCCTATTGGTTGAGTAAATGAAGGCAAGCCCCTTGGCTTCCTAAGAACCCATATCTATATAAGGCCAATGATTGAGTGATAGTTAGATTTAGATATATAAGATTATTGTCCTATCTATATAGGGGCCCTCCTCCCCAACTATATAGTAGAGAAAGAGGACCCTTATCTATATTTGGCCTGCCCTCCCAAGTATAACTATATATATTCATTTGTGGGATCTATCTATAGGGTGACTATGTTCCACCCCAAATCTAGATAGAGGCCCTCCAGTTAAGATCATATCTATAGTGGTTGGGGTGAGGGAGTCCCTTGACCTAGATGACATATAGATAGATAGATTTTCTCAAATTGGTCAGATGGTCGAGGACTTACTAATATCTACAAGGCTTATTAATCCTATTAGGGGCCCCGCTACACTAAAGAGAACAACCAACCAACCTTGAGTCAAGGGGCTGTCAAAGTCATTGCCATATATAGATATGGCCACCAATTGTACCTAACCATGGCTCATACCTCAGCTTACTCAACTTCCTCTCCCTCGACCTCCCTAGATGTATCAGATCACCTGCATAAAAGGGGGGCATAGTGGCCAAGTGCCCCAAATAAGGGCCCTCGACCCCATAATGAGCCTCATGTAGTTGGGAGATGGGAATAAATGTCCCATATCTAGATAGGGGCATCACCATCTCCCTTTCATCACCATCTATATATATATATATATATATATATATATATATATATATATATATATATATATATATATATATATATATAGCTAGGGTGCCAAATATACATTAATATATAGTCATAGCCACCCCATATAGTTAAAGAGAGGCATAAATGATGTCCTTTCATCACCATCCATCTATATAGATAGGGTGCCAACTATATATAGTTACCCACACTATTTATTATTTATAGAGATCCACCGAGAGGAGTAATAGAATAGTAGCCCATTAGCACACCTCCCCTAGAAGATCAACCCAAATATAGATAGGGGCCCTCAACCTAACCCATCCAATTGATATGTGGGGGTGGGTGTGGTCGAGAACATAAATACTCTTCCCTTTCCTAGGAAATTAGGAGAAATAACACATTATTAATTAAGTTCCCTATTTCTAGAGATTTATATATATATATATATATCTATATATATTCCATATCCTATACTCTCATATCTCAGATAGCCACCCTCCATCCCATATAAAGTAGAGATAGGGGTCGTCATTTATCTATTCTCTATATAGATATAGGGGCTACCAACTACCACCTATTCACCCCACTATATAGAGTTTCATTGGCACCCCTCTAGATATATTGATTGATATATTCTTTTGTAGTTATCGAGCCAATGAGATCTTGACCATCACCATGCCATCCATATAGATAGATCTCTATATGAGGGGAACCGAATATCATATATCTCTACATAGTTATTCTTAGCCTCCCACTAGAGCTATCAACCTACCTATGTTTATACAAAGCATAACACTTATAGATGTTGGGCCTACATATTTATATGGGGTCCAGCTATGCATAAATGAAATGATAGGGCCTTAATGTTAATCTCCTAATGCTCAAACCATATATATATATATATAGGCATCCCTAGCCTAGAGTAGAGATTCCATACCTATAAGTGGGGGAGTTGTCTATATTCAAGCTTGAACCTAACAACCAAGATTGGGAAGATATGCAAAGAAACTACATAGATCTCGACAAAGCATAGATATACATGGTGATGATATTGGGAATAGTGATAGTAATCACTACCCTGGTTGAAATAGGATGGGAATCACCAATTGGAATATGCACCACCCATTGATTGGGTCAATTATTGATATTTGATATTACATATGTGATATCAACAAGTCAAGGATTGAGATTTCCTCCTCCCTTCTACAAGGAGAACAACTCCTAAATAGAATAGGTATGGTGTGGGTGGAATGGGATAGTGGGCTCATATATAGGGCTCTAAATATATTCTATCACCATAACCATATATGTATATAAAGTGATAACCATATATGTATTCCTATTAACCTACAAAAATGGTCTTGGACATGCTAGATATATTAGTGTCAACCTATGAAAGCATCAAGATGAAATGACTAAACACAGAGTTTATACTCAGACATATTCAAAAGCATAACCAGTCAAATAGAGGTAAAATGCATTCTATTGATTCCAAGGTAAACTTGGCAGGGCTTCACCTTACACAAGTGAGAGATACATCTTTTTTCTAAGAGGTTACAATATATAGCATTAAGAGAAAGAGTTTTGGCACTTCCCAATAACATGTGACCCATACTACATGAAACACCTAGGAAGGAGGAAGTCCACTGATGCTGTTGTCATCTTTTCATAAATGGCCTATAGGAACCATGTTGTAGATGTCATAAGTCTTGACTTTGGCACTTAAACTATATTAAATGTTAATGCAAAAGCATGGGTCACTTGATTATTTGAATGACAAGGATGTCCCTCTTTATGAAACTTACGTGATTGTCTGCTTATCAATGCTCAAACGAAGAAAAATAGGCTGCAGTATTGAATGCTTGTGATCTTTGATGACCACTTGGTGGAGACTATTTCATCCATAGTAATAAATTCTTTGTTGATGCTTTATGTGCCACCTAGACTATTCTATTCATTTATGTGCTTGGCCTTTGTCTTTTCCTGGTAACTCAACCCTAGGGGCTATCTTTCATCTTTTCTTGGCTACTCAGGCTCCTTTCTCAATAGGTCATTGAGTTTCCTTTTGGCCTTGAGCCCTTTAAATTCCTTTGGTCCTACACTCATGAGCTCTTTTAGCCACTTGACATGAATTATTTTGAGCAAAATGCCTAAAAGAAATATTTCAGCCACTTGTCTGAAGGCATTAATCCTTTGGCTTCTCCTCAATGGCTAACGCATCCCATCGACATTGACATCTACAGGCCTATCACTATTTGAAAAATAATGGCTATTTCATCACCATATAATTGACTTTTACAGGCCTATCATCATTTGAAAACTAATGGCTATTTTGTTGCCTTGAATTTGACATTTGTGTGCATGTCACCTGACATTTGAAACTCCAACGACTAGTTCACTATGTTAAAGTTGATGTGCTCTGGCCCATCATCCCTTTGGTAATTCCTTCGGCCTTTTGCAAACTGAACCTTCCCAAAGGGAAGGTGACCTTTTGAAAAAGAGGAGAGTGTCCCTTCTTGTTAGTTGAGATCCCTCTGTAAAGGAACTTGCCCTTTGGTCTCTTTTATCTTAACAATTCCTTTAGACAAAATGTTCGAAGGAATTCCTTCAAATATTTTGTTCGAAGGAAATCTTGCCTTCAAAGTCTTGGTATTTTCTTTGTAAATTCCTTCAGATAAAAGTCTGAAGGAATTTGCCTTGGTTTCTTCTTTTGTGAATTTCTTCGGACAAAATATCTGAAGGAATTCCTTTGGGCACTTTGTCCAAAGGAATTCACCCTTTGGTTCTACATGGATTTTCTTCGAACAAAATTTTTAATAAATACTTCGTCCCTTTAGCCTTGTCATTTTTCAAAGGTGCTTTCTACCCTCTGCAAGGGCATTTTGGGTCCAAAGCTGCCCTTTGGAGCCTACTTGAACGGTCCAATTTGTCACCTACCTACCCTCTGCAAGGGCATTTGTCCTTCAGAGCTTTGTGAAAGACTTATATCTCTTTGATGTTGGCCCATTTCTCTACCAAAATCTTGTCCAAGGTGATTTACTAAAGTGAAATAAGCCTTTAGATCAACCTAAAACATCTACAAGACTCTAGTCACTCAACTCTTTATAAGAATAGGGATATTGCAAAGGGAAATGGCACAATTACAGTAAGGTGAATGCATCCAAGACTGATAGCTTAAAATAGTAGGGAAAGAAAGGAGATAGATCCTTTGGCTTGTAGGACCAAAGTGGTTAACAAATCTAGCGATTCCCAAGGGAGGCATGCCTGATATGCTTAGGAAAACTAGTTGCTTATAAGTCCATTGGGCATAGAGTTAGAATACAGCCTGAAAGGCAGATAATAACCTTGAGAGACTAAAGAATCAACATGAAGCCTTTACCCCAAATGGTAAACAAAACACACACAAGGCTAAAAAACTATGACCATGCACAAAAGCACTTATGTAAAATAAGGAAAATATGTACATAATGAGAGAAGGCTCAGTGATCATGCTTAAGATATATCCCATTAATTGGGATATGCAGTTCTCCACCATCCAACCTAGAAAGTTGGAATGCATTATACTGCTTGCACTGAGTGATGACATACGGACCACTCCATAAGGCATCAAACTTCATGTGATTTCTAGGTTTGGCTCGGTCTTCATCCCACTTCAACACAATGTCACCTTCTAAGAAGCCTTTTAATGAGGATTTCTTATCAAAATGATTTTTTGTTTACTACTAACAGCTGGTTATGGAAACCATAGCTTGGTCTCTTGCCTCCTAAAGCTCTATCAATTCACAAAGTCTGACCTCCATGTTGTCACTTTCTTCCAATTGTAGTCGGTGGGCAAGGTCCAAGGCTATCAATTCAAGTGAAATAGGAAGTCTAGCTTCCCTTCCATATATAAGTGTGTATGGTCAATTACCAACTGCTCTTTTTGGAGTAACCTTGTCTACCCATAGGGCTATTTTCAGCTTGGCATGCCAAGTTCTCTAATTTTCCTCCATTGTCCTCCTAATGATCCTAATCAGATTCTTATTGTTGGACTTAGCTAGCCCATTTCCTTATGGGTAGTAATTGGAAGAAGTGCTAAGGTAGATTTCATATCCCAATGCCCACTCTCTTATTTTGGTTCCCAAGAAAGCTAATGTGTTATCTAAGATGATTTTAGTTAGGACTCCAAACCTTGTCACCAAGCCTTTGTAAAAGTTTAGGACTGCACTTTCATTAGCTTCCTTCAAAGCAATAGCTTCTACCCATCTCATGAATTAGTCTATATTAGTCAAGACTCATTTGTGGCCAGCACTAAAAGGAGTGTTAATCATTCCTATGAAGTCTAGGCCCCATTGCATGAACGACTGCTCTACTTGAATAGGCTATAGAGGTATAGCAACCAGCTATTGTTTTCCATCAAAGAGAGCACATTTTTGTCACTTTCATACCTAAGCATGGGTATATCTAAATAAAGTGGGCCAAAAGTAACCAGCCCTCATAATTCTTGTAGTTGTAGGCTTAGGATCAAAGTGACTACTAGTTGCTCGTCTATGCACCTCAAAAGTACTCTTGAAAAATCCCTTCTAAACAACACCCCATCAATCAAGACATAAGGAAGAGATTGGAGTCTGAAATACCTCCTCTTAGTCCTATCAAGGCCCTATGGGCATTCACCAGTGAGAATGAAATGTGTCATGTCATGTGCCCAATCCTTCATGACTATTGGTTCCTCTACTGTAGCTTCATCATGGACTAGAAAAATGCCCTCTTTTTGTTGTTTAAGGTCTGTAACAAGGTGTTCACACAGCCCTCTTCCCCTTACCAGCTTGGTGGTTTTGATATCCATGTCATATTCCATCACCTTGGTGATCCATCCTACTCTCTTTTCATTTGGATCACAGTTAATCAATAAATATTTAACGCTGGGATGTGGCACCATGACATGGACCTTGTTGCTTGACAACATATGCCTCAATTTATTCAAGCTTCATACAACTGCAAGCACTTGCTTTTCAACATATGTGTACTTGATTTCAAAACCTTCTCAACCTTGGCTAAAGAACACAAAAGGCTATTCGAGGTTTTCATCATTTGCTTGAGTAAGCATGGCAGAGATTACCTCTTTATTTTCAAAGGTGTAAAGATTAAAATCCTTGGTGAAGTCAAGACTAATCAAGGTGGGAGCCTGGGCAATAGCTTGGTTAATCCTTTCAAAACTATCCTTCCTTTGTACTATCCATGCAAACTTCTCATCTTTCTTCAGCATGGAAGTTAGTGGCTTGACTATCTCGACAAAATTAGGAATAAATCTCCTAATAAAATTTATTCTACCAAAGAAGATTTGTAGACCTTTCTTATGCTTAGGCAAAGACAACACTAGGATGATGCATACTCTTTTTGGATCAATAGTCAAGCCCCCTTTTGAAATAACATGGCCAAGGAGTTTACCTTCATGGACAATGAACACACATTTCTTTGGGTTAAGGAGAGATACCAAACTCTCTACACCTCTCAAAGATTTACCTTAGGTGTTTTAGATGTTGGCCTCACTCCTTAGAGAACACTATCACATCATCAAGATAGACCAGTACAATTTTATTTATCAATCCTTAGAAATCCATGTCCATGGCTTACTGAAAGGTGGCTCTAGCATTTGACAGTTTGAATGGCATTTTCCTATAGGCAAAAGGTCCCCAGTTGGTTGTGAAGGTTGTCTTTTACTAATCACAATCTTGTACTAGAATCTGATTGTACCCTAAATATCCATCCAAGAGGGATAAATTTTCACTACCTATTACCATTTGGAGGATCTACTCCATACTTGGGAAAGGATAGTGGTCTTTTAGCGAGACTCTATTGAGGTCTCTAAAATCCACATATAGTCTGATCTCCCCATTCTTTTTCCTAATGAGGACAAGATTAGCTAGCCAAGAAGAGTGTTTGATAGAAAATATAATTTTAGATTCAATCAACTTGGTGAGTTCCCTCCGCATGAGAGGCTCAATCTTCGGATTGACATGCCTTTATTTTTGTTTGATAGGTTTGGTGCCTTCTTCTAGCTCAATGGTGTGTTGGGCCAAGCTTGGGTCAAAACCCTTTAGGTCACTATATTCCCAAGCAAAAACATTGATGAATTCTTGGCACAACAAAATGAAAGCATGCCTTTCATCATCTGTACATACCTTCCCAAGTGCAAGTAGTTTGTTCTTAAATATTTCAACTATTTTGTAATTTTCTCTCTTGGTCGTGATGCTTGCTTTATCATTTTTTAGTTGGTCATCTTAATTGAAGGTGCTCTTAAGAATGACCAAGCCTTTGGGATGTTTGTTATTCTTTATTTGAACAATCTGGCTGTTGTACTGCTTTTGTAGCTTGGCTTAATTCTTGGAAGCAAACTCAACCTCCTCTTACAAGAAGAGTGTTATCTACTAATCACTGTCAAACACCTGCCAATTGGTGATGTTATCAGGTATGGAGGGTCTAATCACCACTTTAAAATGGCACAAACTGTTGTCTCAACCTATCTCCTTGGGAATGTCAAACTGGGTGCCAACTGTTGTTAGTCAGTCTACTTGCTTATTTTGTTCTCTCAGAATGGAAATAATGTTGAAAACAAGGAAACTCTCCACTGGGTCCCACACCCTGTGCTTGTAAGACTTAAGCAAGGAATTATTGGTCAAGTTTTGGCCTCTCACTTGGTTTACAATTAACTCACTATCTCTAAAAACTTGAAACTCTCTTATTCTCCTTTTCCTTGTCCACTCCAAACCATGAATGAGAGACTCATATTTTGCAACATTGCAAGTGCAAGAAAATTGGAACCTAAAAGTCGAGAATTATTTCTCCTGTGAGGGAAAAATTAACACTACTCCACCACCAGCTTTCAATTTGCTTCTCAAGCCATCAAAGAAGAGTTTCCATAAACTAGAGCTTTCTTGGTTTTCCTTCATCAAAATTGGCACAAAAGTACCCTCTTCATGCATGTAATAAATCCCAAGACCTACCTCTTTCATGAGCTTGTATGGGTCATGTTCAAAATTGTCACTTCCCCATTCATCTAAGAGCATGTCAGCAACTCCTTCAAGAGAAGCAAGTGGAGATTGGTCCATTTATAATGATTCTTCATCAATTATGGCATAGCTAACATTTGTTGCCTTAAGTGAGTATGGCTCCAAATGATCTCTATGGTTGGCTCTAACTCAATCTTCACTTTAGTTCCATAGTTGGTTCTAAAAACCATGTAAGACCAATTTGCAGCTAAGTAGCTGCCTATCTTAGACATGAAATCCCTAGATAAGCAGAGAGAAAAGTAGGGGGGGACATCTTCCACTACCACATTGTGGGGAACTGAGAAAGTTGGACAGGCATGTAGCATCAAATTCAAGCCTTTTACCACTCTCAATGTTTTTATTGGTGATGCATCTAACTGTAGGACCCCCTTGGTCATTGCCTTGTATTTGAGTCCCAGCTTATCCACTATACATTTGGGCATTACTGAGGTGCTTTCCCCATTATCAATAATGAAATTGTGAACCAAGAAATCTCCAATGACTAAAGATAATTAGAAATGAGGAACCTTTCCATCCTTTGCTTGGCCTGCTATGGAAGGGTGTCATTCATAATCAGAACATTATCAGCCTTTACTGGGATAGCATGTTCATTCAACCCATGTAATTCTTTTTGGAGTGTGTCCTTTTGTCTTAGCATTACTAAGGAATCCCATAGTGAGATATTCATGTGTAACTTCTTCATCTGGTCCACCGCATTGATCTAAGGGTTGCTCACTTTTGAATTTTCTTTAGGGGTACTTGTAACCTGAAGTGCAAGCCAAAGAGCTAAGGGTGCAACTAGCAGCTTGTAATTTAGGAACTTCTAGTTCACTTGTGATTAAGAAGATGGTGTAGATGTTTGAGCAGCTTGTGCTTCCTCCATAACCCTCTTTTTGGACCTAGTATTGGCTGCAACATAATCACCCTGCTTATTCAGACTACCCACATAATTGACTACATAGACTTCACCTTCTAAATGATTCATGAGGGTGGAATTAGAATAAACCTGCCTATTTCCATGCAAGGTTGAACTGACACCTTAAATCTTGGAAATTGGGTTGCTTGATGATCTTGTGCATTCATATATTGATTCGGCATCTCATTAGTATACACAACCTATTCTTGGCCATACCCCAAGTGTGGGAAATTAGGCTATTCATGTACCAAGTTGTTTTGAGTGGGAACAAGAGATTTGGATGATGAAGGAGCACCTGAATTATAACCTTGATATGGTTTGGCTTGAGTAATCTGACCCTATCCTTGGTTATAATTTTGGAAAGGAGGTCTATTTGTTTGTTTGAACTACTGGTATCCCTGATTCGATTGGTAGTTTTGAGCCTATTGCCTCTTCAGAGCCACTAATTCATTGGTTACACTTTGTAACAAGCTCTTAACTTCATGGAGGTCATTGGGTGAGGTAGCAGTAGGCTCTTCTATGCTAGGCAGAAGATCTAAGGTGGGTGCAGCAGTCTAAACTAGGATTGGAAATTTAGGAGAGAGTGGCATATGAGGTCTAGGGGCTATCTTTCCTGCTTGTACCAAGCAATTCTCAGTAGCTATGGCTATTTCATAGGTAGTAGGTAACACTTTTCCTCTTATGGACTATGTCATGACAGCAATGTCATTTTTCAAAGCTTTTAAGTAATAGAGGAAGGCATAGCTTGGAGTCAGCCTCACTAAATTAGGGATCTATCCCAGGTCTTTTAGAACCTAGTATTAAAATACTGCATAAACTCATGCATATCTCTTTTCATGGTGGTCAACTACTCAGTAAGAGAGAGATGACCACTCTTCTCCCTGAATCTATTTATCAAGAGGGTGCCTAATTCATTCTATGCACTGACTGAGTTCATAGGTAAGGTTCCATACCAGTCCAAAACTTTGCCCTTAAAAGACATTACCAGTAACCTAATGGCTATGTTCTCTTCAGTGACATTATGAATGTTACAGAGATTGGCAATATTCCTAATATGCTCAATAGTGGTAATAGGCCCCTCTCCATTAAAAGGAAGAACACTCTTAAGGGTTGCCCTTGGGATTGGGTCATAATGCAGAAGTTTTAAAGGGCTTTAACCATGGAAGGCTACAAAAGGTAAAGCCATGGTGATGACAGGGTTCAACCAGCATCTTCTTGCATAATTATATTTTATGGCAAGTCTAGGAAATTAATTTGCTGTAAAGGGATGAGTCCTTGCAAACATTAGCCACTTTTTTGAGTTTAGGGGCAACTCAATGAATTTGAAAGGGACACCCTTGGCAGAAGATCTTATGGTGACCTTAGGCAGGGGATGTTAGGTTGATCTCTAAATAGAGGTTGATGTTCTTGAAAATGGAGTTTCCAAATGTTGGGTTAATTATTCATTCTTATAGTAACATGACTAGAACCAATCCTCGAACTTCTCTGAGCATTAAAAATTAGTTCCACTAGGCATGCCAAAAATTTTTGACATAGTAAATTACAACCTTGAAAGAAGGATCAGCTTCTCTCTTCCATGCAGCACAATGGAGACTTCCCTCTTGCTATGGGATTGGAAAAATTGAAGAAAGAATCTCTAGATAAGGGCTAGCTCCCTTTGATGCATCCTTTGGGATCTTTAACTATTACTGTTAATAATGGGGGGGTGAAAAGAGAGAAGGATATGACAAAATAAACCTATCTAAAAATGGTGATGCACTAAAATTATCAATCCACTTAGCTTATATCTACACTTTAGACCAAAGAGTGAATAACACTCCTTTTGAACAAAGACCAGACTATATGGGCACTTTAATAGGGGGCTATATGAAGATATAAAGGAAAAGAACTTACCATAGGTGCTGCAGAAGTGCATTGTTAGATAATTGCTCTCCTGTCTTTATGCTTCAAATGAGGCACTTCCTGTTAACCCACAAAAATGGTCTTGGACATGCCAAATATATTAGTGTCAAATTATGAAAGCATCAAGATGAAATGACTAAACACAGAGTTGATACTCAGACATATTTAAAAGAATAACCAATCATATAGAGGCAAAATGCATTCTATTGATTCCAAGGTAAAATTGGTAGGGCTTCACCTTACACAAGTGAGAGTTACATTTTTATGCTGAGAGGTTACAATATATAGGATTAAGATAAAGATTTTTGTCACTTCCAAAGAATAGGTGGCCCATACTACATTAAACACCTAGGAAGGAGGAAGTCCGTTGATGCTGCTATCATCTTTTCATAAATGGCCTGAAGGAACCATGTTGTAGATGTCACAAGTCTTGACTTTGGCACTTAAACCATATTAAATGTTACTAAAAAAGCATCGGTCACTTGATTGTTTGAACAACAAGGCCACCCCTCTTTATGAAACTTACGTGACTGTCTGCTTATCAATGTTCAAATGAAGAAAAATAGGCCATGGTATTGCATGCTTGCAATCTTTGATGACCACTTGGTGGAGATTATTTCATCCATGATAATAACTTCTCTATTGATGCTTTATATGCCACCTAGACTATTCTATTCATTTTTGTGCTTGGCCTTTGTCTTTTCTTGGAAACTCAGCCCTAAGGGCTATCTTTCATATTTTCTTGGCTACTCAGGCTCCTTTCTCGATGGGTCGTTAAGTTTCCTTTTGGCCTTAAGCCCTTTGAGTTCCTTCTGGCCTATGTTCATGATCTCTTTCAGCCACTTGTCATGAATTATTTTGAGCAAAATTTCCAAAATAAATCTTTTAGCTGCTTGTTCGAAGGCATTGGTCCTTTGGCTTCTCTTCAATGGCCGATGCATCCCATCGACATTGACGTATGCAGGCCTATCACTATTTGAAAAACAATGGCTATTTCATCACTATAAAATTGACATCCACATCCTTGTCACCATTTAAAAACCAATAGCTATTTTATTGCCTTGAATTTGACATTCTCGCGCACGTCACCAGACATTTGAAACTCTAATGGCTAGTTCACTATGTTAAAGTTGACGTGCTCTAGCCCGTCATCCTTTTGGTAATTCCTTCAGCATTTTACAAACTAAACCTTCCTAAAGGGAAGGTGACCTTTCAAAAAAGAGGAGAGGGTCCCTTCTTGGCAGTTGAGAGCCCTCTGCAAGGGCACTTTCCCTTCGGGCTCCTTTGTCTTCCCAATTCCTTTGGATAAAATGTTCAAAAGAATTCCTTCAGACATTTTACCTAAAGGAAATCTTGCCTTCAAAGTCTTGGTCTTTTCTTTGTAAATTCCTTCAAACAAAAGTCTGAAGGAATTCCTTCGAGCATTTTTCTGAAGAATTTGCCTTGGTTTCTTCTTTTTTGAATTTATTCAAACAAAATGTCTGAAGGAATTCCTGTGGGCACTTTGTCTGAAGGAATTCACCCTTTGGTTCTACATGGATTTTCTTTGGACAAAAGTCTAAATAAATCCTTTGTCCCTTTTGCCTTGTCATTTTTCAAAGGTGCTTTCTACCCTCTGCAAGGGCACTGTGGGTCCAAAGTTGCCCTTTGGAGCCTACTTGAATGGTCCAATTTGTCACCTACCTGCCCTCCACAAGGGCACTTGTCCTTCAGAGCTTTGTGAAAGACTTATATCTCTTTGAAGTTGGCCCATTTCTCTACCAAAAGCTTATCCAAGGTGATTTGTTGAAGTGAAATAAGCCTTCAGATCAACCCAAAACATCTACAAGAGTCTAGTCACTTAACTCTTTATAAGAACAGGGCTATTGCAAAGGGAAATGGCACAATTGTAGTAAGGTGAATACATCCAAGACTGATGGCTCAGAATAGCAGGGAAAGAAAGGAGACTAATCATTTGGCCTGCAGGACCAAAGTGGTCAACACTACCCAAATCTCTATAGATGGGATTGGGTTGGAAACTATGCATTCTGGCTCTAACCCAATGCCCATATATTTGGATCTAGATAGGTAGGGTAGACTCTCCAATGCTACTCTCTATGGCTGAGTTGGGGTGTTGATCTTATCTACAAATCTTGGGTGACCCAACCATAGAATATATAGCTCCCCTCTTATAAAATAGAGGTAGGCTCTATATGAGGAGGTCTCGAGTCCAATCTGAAACCTACCTAACCATTAATATAGGGCAAAGCTACCCTATCTAGTCACAATAACTAGAAAGGTATATTAAATTCCTATTATGTTAGGCACTTAACAATTTAGTGTCGTGTTTACGTACCCAAAGGTATTATTAACCCAATATCAATATTTATAGATGAGCACCTTTACTTCATAAGGTGCATCTCTATCTCAATTGAGGGTACCTTCCCTAAATAGATAGTGGGTTGCAACCCTCCCCCTAGCTATATATGGTAGGCATTTCCCTCCCCAAGGGAGGTATAATTAATCATCACCCTCCCCTATCTCTAGTTTGGTAGGGATGGAAGGGCAGGAAGGCTATTGTGATCATATGGTCTACTCCTATATCTAGATTTTGGCCTACCAACGTCACTCACTCACAAAAACCATGTATGGTCTGATCTTATATCTAGATCTTATAGATATGGTATGCCTTCAACTAATTTTATACATCCTTCATACCATTTCTAGCTACTTAGATTTCTTTGGGTTCACCAAATCCCATATCAGTATATTTGGGACTATTCTATTGGGAGCCCTTGACCATAGAAGAGATAGGGCCCCAAGCTTCCCCCCCCCCACTTCCTCTCTTTTATCAGGGATAGACTGCTTCTTTCAAGGACAAACTACCCAACACTAACCCTCCCATATATCTAGTTGTGGATGGGGTGGATAGGGTAGGGGTGGTTGAGAATTCAATAGAGCCCTAAATCTATTTTTCATATGCCAATCTAAACCCCCATAAATTACCCATCTATAGATAGGGAACTTACTATTGTCAACCTAGAGTTGCACCCTGATCAAAGACGTGCTGAAATAGTTAATCCTCACTCCAATTGAAACAATGGGATCTTCTCACGAGGGTGGGTACCTCAATAGTGAGAAGAACCTCTAGATAAGGCTAGTTCTTATATGATGTATCAATGAGGATCTCAACTTTTATGCTACAAACTATCTGGGGAAAAGGGGAGAAAGAACTTGAAAGAAAATCCTAGCTAAAATGGTGATACACCTAATTTGCTTGATCCAATCAAATCGAGCTTCTAAGAACCCTAATTCAAACAAGGAATAGGTAGAAATTAAAATCCATTTGGTCAATATACATGTATATCATGAAAAGGTTCTGTCTAATGATCTAATCTTAAGGGAAATGTAGAAATAGCCCTGACAAAAGGCACTAAATAACCACTAATATCCACTATAAACTCAGCAAAAGACATTCAAACACAGAATGTGCCCTACATAAATGACCTGTTAGTAACTAGGTATGAATCCATATTGGAAAAGGAAGAAAGGAAATCTATCACTTAGGCAAATCTATAACAATAGTACACTATACCAGCTGCTGGAAATTGAAAAAACACAGTCCTCTTCTTATTGATTCTTAAAAAGGTTACAACACAAACTTTGGTAGAATATTGCTTGCCAAAAGAGGGATGATTTTTACAATACTAAAAAGCCATTAATATATAAAATTACAAAAATCCAAGAGATTGGAATTTGAAAATAGAGAGGGAGTAAACTCAAACCAACTCAGCATTTACAAAAGTCTATTTTGTCTTGCATGAAAATTCCTTGCGTTGAAAAGTGGACAGTGGGCTCAAATGTTTGACTTTGCTTATGCATGATCAACTGAGCCATGTCTAAAATTAGAGACTAGCTATTTGGCATTGAAATGGATGGTGACTAAGCTTAGGCTATTCTTTATTTAGGCATCATGCATGGAACATTATGGATGGTAGGTTAATTTTGACAAGTCAAACTCTTATCATGCAAAATGCTACGCCCACCTCTAAAAATGGACTTCCTCTAGAGTTGTTTGAATGTTTGAAGAGTTGAGTTGACCAAGAGTATGCATGAAATCCATGCCATGCTAAAATTAAAATTCTAATTGAAAATTTGGAAGCTGAGTTGGAATTTTTTAAAGCACGAGTTTGACCTGAAGATGAGCTTGACTTCAACAACCAGTCAATCAAAAATAGCCTTTGCTTGCATGGATTTCCACATTAACTCTGTCTCTTGTTTTGGTCTACCTGTTCGTGTTGTGTCTATTTTTGGTAGGATTCTAAATTTGGATTTATTTTGTCTATATTAGTCTATATTTCATCTGATTTCTTGGCTATCTCCTTAGCCTTTATTTCTAGCTTTTTCATTGACTTTATGCTTTTCTCTTTGTTTTTCCTTCAGACTATCTCCTGTTGACTCATATTTTTTTGTGGACTTTTGTGTATACCATTTTCCCAAACTAAATCATGGCTACATTTCCTATGGACTTATGCTTTCTCACTTTCCCACAGGCTTTTGTGTCCTTCAAATTTTTGCAAACTTTATTTCCTTCCCCTGCGGATTTTACCATTGACTAATCTTTGGGTTTATAATTTTTTGTGGACCTTTTTCTTGTCCTTTCCTTTGGGCTATATTCTCTCATGTTTATTTTCCATTCCTTTGGGCTTTTATGTTTTGCTTTACCTTTGATTTCCTTCAAACTTTTATCTTGTCTCATTTCCTGTGGAAAAAATGTCTGCCACTGGCTTCTATTTCTCTTGGACTTTTCTATTTGCATTTTTCCCAAATTAATCCTTCAAACAAAAAGTCTGAAGGAATTCCTTTAGACAAAAAGTCTAAAGGATATCCTCCCTCCAATTTTTTCTCTTTGCCTTTTTTGCCTTTGTTTATTTTCCATCGGGTTTTTGGTTTTGACTTTCTCAGGGACAAAAAGTCCACGGGATTTATTCCTTGGCTTTTATTACCCACGAATTTCCTGTTTGACTTCTCTTTAGGATTTTGGATTTTTTTCCAGCCCATGAATATTTTATTTCTTCACATTCATGTCCTCAGACAACCCAAAAATCAAATCTTCATGAGCATTGGAAGAATTCTCACTCAGATTTGATTTCTTGATATATATAAGTTCATAATTTAAAATTTCTTGGAAATTGATGCCTCTTTCTTAGAATGATTTCTTTTTCTTGAGAAATCCCTTACTGTCCTTTCTATTTCCATATACTTTAAATGGTTCTTTGTCATTCTTTGTGCTATCTGGCTACAAATCCAAACTAGCTAATTTTTCAATGGCTTTTGAAGAATTCTCAATCAGGTTGGGTTTCTTGATGGTTACATTTTCAGAATTTGTCTCTTCTTTCTTCAAGTTATCAATTTTATTTACTGTATCTTCCACTTTATTTACTATATCTTCCACTTTATTTTACTTTATGTGCCTCCAATTTAGGGGCCCTATTGATGGAATAGTATTATATTCAACTATGTTGGTTTCATTTGTTTGACGGTCCACAAATAGACCAGTAGCAAACTTAAATATTTGTAAATCTTGCTTGTTGAAAATTCCCTCAACTCCCAAAGTCCTTTATTACAAGGTTAATATATTTTTAAATTGTATACTTTTTGACATCAAATATATGAAAGAAGAAGTAATGTACAGATTCCAAGACCCAAAATGGATTTACAATACAAAATAGTACCATACACAGAGTTCCAAATAGTAGGGGTGACAATTTGGCCTATGGGGAAAATTTGTCAACATTTCTTGTGACTCAACTACGAAGCATGCCTACTATGCTTGAGAACTCGGCCATATACATGATATAGAAATCACAAAAAAAAAAAAAAAAAAAAAACTGGCCCATGATTGCAAATCTCCTCTGATCATGGCTGAAGTAACCTTCTTCCTTCAAAATAAGAAGGGAAACACACGAAAGTAGGAAAAACTAACTAAGAATCAAATGTGCAAATAAGCACTTATGGAACAAAACTGAATGAAACTACTGTGCTTGAACAACACTTTGAGGAAAGCAAAACAAATAAGGAACCTATCTAACCATGATAAAGCATGATCCACCTGGATCAAATGGGAAATTCCTAAACTCACTCCTTCCAAGAGATGGTACAAGTTACAAAGTAGGATGTTTATTAATCATAACCTTTGATGAGGCATTTTCCTTGTCCACCAACTATATTAGAATCCTCTCAAATGAGTCATCAACAACAAACTAGTCACCAACAAAGACAAACTCATCAAGTACCTCTTGATCTTTTTCACATTGCTTGTCATTTACCACCTTGTCAAGTGATATCTCATCTATGCATGGTTCTTGAGTGACCACATCCTTCTTATCAACTACTACAAGTTCATCTAGCTCTTCAAGGAGCTTTGAGTAATCAACCCAATCTATATTGTGGTCTTGAATAGGTGATTTTTGATCAAATTTTTTGTAAACATGTCCTTCAATAGACAACATATCCATACAAAATTATTCAATCTCCTGAAGAGATTCAAGGTACAACTACCAATCATCTTTCTATTCCTCATTTTGATCTATAGAATCAACTTGAAAGCTATCTAGATCCTTCTCAATAGGAGATACCTATAACTCATGTATGAATTCAATTTGTACCAGCTCCTCTTGAAGTTTCTCTACATCAAGATCAATCTTCTCACTCTCAACAATAATTGGATTCTCAACTACAACCTCAAGTGAAGTATCAATAGGAAATTCTTCCTTAAACACATCTGAAGCATCCTCTACACACTCTATAAGAACTTGACCTATAGCTAAAACCTCTTTCTTAATTCTCCAAAGAATAGGCTCCTCCTAAAGAAGGGAGATGGTGGGAGGGTCATGAAATTCATTGGTTTGAGAGGGAAAATGAAGCATGGGAGGTTGATCATGATCATGGTTTGGAATTTTGAGGACAATGGAATTATCTAGGGATTTTTGGAGAGGAGGAAAAGAGAAACTCTTAGAGAACTCTACTTCTATTCCTTCCACTTGGCCATGACCTCATCAAACTTTGAAACCTACTTGTCTTCCTAGACAACTTGAGCTTTAGGGATGATTGGTGAGGAAAGGGGACTATAAGAAGGTTTAGTCTCATGAATAGGCTCTTGAATATAATTAGGAAGCTCCCTTGTCACACATTGGGCATGATTAAGAACTTCATGAGAATAAGAAGAAAAAGAACCTTTTGTAGACAATTACTTTAACTCAATTTTCTGCCTTTCCCAAGCCTCCATCTTTTTCAATACAAGAATACACAGCCCATTTATTTCTTCTATATCATTGGACACATTTTGAAATAGACCATTCACTTCCTCATACTGAGAGTTAGAACAAACCTTTCTTGCATATGCTAGTATTCTAAGCTCTATTTCATTCATTCTTTCTCAAAGGCAAGGCTGCTCATATGCAACATCATAGTCGTAAGGGAAAGATGAAATCTAGTACTAAGATTGATATGGCTCACAAGGAAGGTAAGATTTATGCTCTTGAAAATAAGGATCATGAGAAACTTGATAAGGCTCAACATAACTTTGATAATACTCTTGATAAGGCTAATTAGGCTCATAAAAAGGCTCATAGGTATCATGACAAGGCTAGTATGATCCATCATTGGGATGATAAGGAAACATAACATAGGAATTCTCTTTATACATAGCCATCAAAATTCATTCATGATAATGCAATAAAAATACTTACATGGAAATTGTGCCTAAACTATTAGAAGTAATTGCTTGAGATTAGAATCACCAAATACTTCTTGAAGAACACTATTGCAACTACAATTTCATCAAGACTAGCTCTAATAGGTCCTATCAGGCATGCCGAATACTATTGTCAACCTAGATTTGTACCCTGATTGAAGACGTGTTAAAATGGCTAATCCTCACTCTAGTTGAAACAATGGGATCTTCTCATGAGGGTGGGTGCCTCAATGGTGAGAGAACCTCTAGAGAAGGCTGGTTCTTATAATATGTATCAATGAGGATCTCAACTTCTATGCTACAAATTGCCTAGAGAAATGGGGAGAAAAAATTTGAAAGAAAATCCTAGCTAAAATAGTGATACACCTAATTTGTTTGATCCACTCAAATCGAGCTTCTGAGAACCTTGATTTAGACAAGAGGTAGAAATTCAACTCCAATTGGTCAATACACAAGTATTTTATGAAAAGGTTCTATCTAATGATCTAAGATTGAGGGAAACATAGAAATAGGCTTGACAAAAGGTAAAAAATATCCACTAATATCCATTGTAAACTCAGCAAAAGACATTCAAACACAAAATGTGCCCTACATAAATGACCAGCTAGTAATTAGGTATGAATCTAGATTTGACAAGAAAGAAAATCTATCACTTAGGAAAATCTATAAAAATAGTACACTATACCAGCTACTAAAAATTGAAAAAACACAGTCATCGATTACAGCACAAACTGTGGCAGAAGATTTCTTGTCAAAAGAAGGATGATTTTTACAAGGCTAAAAAGCCATTAATATAGAAAATTAAAAAAATCCAAGAGATTGGCATTTGAAAATAGAGAGGGAGTAAACTCAAACAAACTCAACCTTTACAAAAGTCTATTTTGTCTTTCATGAAAATTCCTTGCATTGAAAAGTGGATGGTGGGATCAAACGTTTGACTTTGCTTATGCATAATCGGCTAAGCCATGTCTAAAATTAGAAACTAGCTCTTTGGCGTTGAAATGGATTGTGGCTAAAATTAGGTTGTTCTTTATTTAGGCATCATGCATGGAATGTTATGAACGGTAGGATAATTTTGACAAGTCAAGCTCTTAGCATGTAAAATGCTATGCCCACCTCCAAATATGGACTTCCTCTTGAGTTTTTTGAATGTTTGAAGAGCTAAGTTGACCAAGAGTATGCATGAAATCCATGCCATGCTAAAATTAGAATTCTAATTGAAATGTTGGAAGCTGAGTTGGAACATTTGAAAGCATGAGTTTGACCCAGAGATGAGCTTGACTTCAGTAACTAGTTAGCTGAAGCTTTGACCAGTCAACCAAAAATAGCCTTTACTTACATGGATTTCCACATCGACTCCATCTCTTGTTTTGGTCTGCCTATTCGTGTCATGTCTAATTTTAGCGGGATTCTATATTTAGATTTATTTTGTCTATATTAATCTATATTTGACCCAAAATTTGTCTCTTCTTTCTTCAAGTATCAATTTTATTTATTGTATCTTCCAATTTCTTTGACTTTGTGTACCTCCAATTTAGGGGCCCTATTGGATGGAATAGCAGTATAATCAACTATGTTGCATTCATTTGTTTGATGGTCCACATATTGACTAGTAACAGACTTAAATCTTTGTAAATCTTGCTTGTTGAAATTTCCCTCAACTCCAAAGTCCTTTATTACAAGGTCCATATCTTCTAAAATTGTATACTTTTTGACATCAAATCTATGATAGCAGAAGTAATGTGTAGATTCTAGGACCTAAAATGGATTTACAAGACAAACTAGTACCATATGCAGAGTTTCAAATAGTAGGGGTGACAATTTGGCTTGTGGGGCAAAATTGTCAACACCTACTCCCATACTAGTCTCTATTAACTACTCTTCTAAAATATAAGTCCCCATCTCTTCTGGTTTGGTATGGGGTAGTAGGGGCTCAATCCCTCTATATTTTGTATACAAGTTTGTCTCTATGTATACAAGGGCTAGGAAGCCATTGGCCAATTTTGGAGAAATTGATTTGGTGAATTTGTGGAAGTTGCATAGCTATCTTTTGGTGTTGGTTTCTATATAGCTTAGAATAAATTTTCCTTGGTTAAGAGAGAAAATTGCATTATAGAGAAATCTAATATAAAAATCAAATGTCTATAGTCAAGGAAGGACACCATTAGGAGGGATGTTTTTGCTTGTGTGGGTTCCAATTTGCATCGGTTCTTTGTTTGGCTTGGTACACCCACTTCCTTGGAGCATGGAGATGATATTAGATGCTTGAGACAATGCATATTTTTTTAAATTTGAGATCAGACTAGAATAGAGGTGATTGGCTTGAAAATTTTGAATTAGCTTAGGAGATCATCTTTTCACTTGGAAATTGCTTGCTCCTTCATCTATTATCAAGGGCACCTCAATCCTACTAGTGTTCATTGCATACAATTCATCCTTTAGTATAGTTTATATTTGTAGTTGTAGGTGTGCATCCTTCATACCAGCATACCATATAATTTTAATTCTTGTTTATGCCAAGAGTCTTGGTGAGTCTAGTGGAGCATTGTATCAAATCATCAATACAAATAAGAATCACAAGTTGATGGTCATTTATAGTTATCTTTTGAGCACTTGAATTGAGATGGTAGGTTGCATGCCAACTATTTGACTAAATGTCCATTATCTGTAGGTGATTAGTTTGCTTTGTGAATTCATCTAATTGCATAGAAATGAACAAAAAAAAGAAGTCATTCTTGCATCTAAAACTTAGCATTGTTATTCTTGCATTGTTCTATAAAAATTTGAAGCTTAAATCCATTGTCATTCAAACAAATCATCAAAACTATGACAAAAACTAGCAAGAAGCACTTTGCTTACAAAGTGTTTGAAAAAATTACAAGGTAGCAAATTGAGACAATTAAGGGTAGATTGGGTAAGGACTGTTACACCCCTAGAAGAAGATCTTGTAGTGACCTTTAGCATGGGATGCCAGGCTGGTCATTATCTAGAGACTTGGTTCTTGAATGGAGTCACCAGGTGCTGAATATAGCTCCTTTTGGATTTTTTTAACAATATCAATACCAGCACCAATCATGAAACTTGCAAGACATAGTTATTGTCCCACTGGGTGTGTCAAAAATTGTTGACATAGTAGATTGCACCCTCTGAAATGAGGCTTGGCTCTCTTCATCCACGTGACACAATGGAGACATCCCTCTTGCTATGAGTGGCAAATGTGAGGGATGAATCTCTAGATTAGGGGTTAGCTCCCTTTGATGCACCTTGAGGCCCTAGATTTCCTACTACTAACTACTTGGAGGGATGAAAAGGGAGAGAAAAATACTAAAATTAGAACCTAAACTATGTGGTGATGCACCAAATGGATGGTCTACTCATCTTTGACATACACTTTAAATTAAGACAAGCTAGCCTACTCTTCATTCAAAATGAAACTTTTCTTGCAATAATGTTTCAGTAGGGGGTCCTGTGGTGAGATAAGAGAGGGAAAAACTAGCGAAAAAGGTGTTCTAAGACACATTGCTACATAGCCTATTCACTTTCCTATACTTCTTTAGACACTTCATGTGATCTACAAGAGAAGAAAATATAAACACTAGACACTACTGGAGTTAGCACATGAAGGTAGAGAAAGATACCACACTTTCACAAAATTAACACCCAAATGTATGCTCAATGCAACACTCAAAAGAAGGTACAAGCTTTGTCTTAGATTCAAGTTAAAATTTTGTAGGGCTTTGCCATGCAAGCTAAGATATCCCTTCCTCAAATGAAAAATTACAATAGATAGAGTGTTGGAACCAGAAGCTAACAAATCCCTAGGAAAGGAGACCCACACTGAGTCAAACATCTACTGAGACAAGAGGCCATGTTACTACCATGTTTTCCAGATTTGCATATGGAAACCATGTTGTAGGCTATCCAAATCACCACCTTTGTTGTCCTTGGCTTACAAAAGTATGTTCTACTCCTTATAGAAACTAACAAAGCCATTCTAAAGTTGTTGTGGCTGGACTATGTTTTCTTCAATGCCTAGGCATGACTTTGCTACACATTAAGAACTTGGCGTGAAAACATGACTGCACCTTCTATCCTTCAAAAACCAATCCTTTTATTGGTTTTTGATAGAGACTATTTCACCTAAGTGCATTTACTCTTCTTGCTAATGACACCTGTGCCACTTGCCTTGGTTTGGTTGGTCCTTAGGTTTGCACTTTTGACCTATCACACCACTTGGAACATTTTGATCTTTTACTTTATTATGTTGTGTGGCCGCATTCTGGGTTATCCACCTTGTTTTCTTTTACTTTGTTATTTCCCTTTGCCTTGGATTTTTTCCTTTTGTCTTTAACAATTTGAGTTCTCAGGCGCTTGTTATTTCTTGGGCCTTTGCATTAATCTTTTCCTTCGAGCGGGCATGTCTTCGCCATGTCCTTCAGACAAAATGTTTGAAGGATTTCCTATGGACATTTTGTTGAAAGGATTTCCTTTCATCTTTCTTCTACCTTCGTCAGCCTTTAGGCTTTTGTTAATGTCAAATTTCTTCAGACAAAATGTCTAAAAGAATTCTCTTTTGGGCTTGCCTTTGCTCCTTTCTTTCAACAGGCCTTTGTGATGCGCTTTCCTTTGAACATTTTGTCTAAAGGAATTCTTTCCTTTGATTGCTTCTTTTCCTAAAGGGCATGTGCCCTTCAGGCCTTTTATCTTCATCCTCTCTTTCTTAAAGTGCCCTCAGCAAAGGCTTCTCCCATCCAAAAGTGCCCCCCATAAGGGCAGGGGCCCTTTGGAAACTCTGAAAATGACCCTTTGAAAAAGTGAAAAGAGTCCTTTTTCTTGACCAAGTGCCCTCCACAAAGACACTTACCCTTTGGAACTTTTGTAATTGCCCTGCATGCAGTTGAAGTTCCCTCTAAGGATATTCCTTGCCTTTGTGAGCCACTTAGACTAAATCAGGTCCTTGGAAAGAACTTACTCATAAAGTTCCTTAAGTAAGGCCTCTTGACAAACCTAAATGTTTCTTTTAGTCCCTTTTGGGTTCTCCAATGCCTCTTGCTTTAGAATTTGGACCTACTCTGGCTTATGATATTTCATGAGTAAGACCCCTCAGTAAACCCGATTGCAACTGTCTTGACCCATTTGGGTTTCTAGATTGCTTCTGTTTATAAGACAAAACAAGTAAAGTCATTTAGAGAACCCAATTTGGTCTAGCAAGACCAAATCAAGTTTTTCAAGTGACTTTAATTATGAACTTTTCATAAGTAAAGTGGTTTATAAAACCCAAAATGCACTATGGCGACCAAGTAATTGCAATTGGAAAGCCCAAAATAGTTTCCCTTGACAAACCCGAAATACACTTGGTTAAATGAAATGAGGTAAACACTTGGTTTTTTCATGGAGCAGGTTAGACAAGGAACCTTGATGAATGATTTTAGCCAAAAACATGGATTGAATACTTATGCAAAAAAGAGGGGGTGCCCATTTTTTACTCTAAATGACCAAGAAATGGTCAACAAGTAGGTTGAGGCCAAACCCAAAAACCCTTTCAAATGTGTCATGGTAGTAGGTGGAGGCCAATCCAATATTGCTTACATGTTTTGTTGATCCACAAGGACCCCTTGGGCATTAATCACATGTCCTAAATATAAAATTTTAGACATTTCAAATTCCCATTTAAATTCTTTTGCAAAGAGTGTTTGCTGCCCCAAAATTCCCAGCACTATGTCCAAGTTTTGTACATGATCCTCCCATGTTTTACTATACACTAGGATGTCATCAAAGAAGACCAACACACACTTCTTTAAGTGTTTCCTAAATACATTATTCATACAAGATTGGAAATTGGTTGGAGCATTAGTTAATCCAAAGGGTATGACCATAAATTTATAGTGCCCATAATGACATCTAAAAACTATCTTTTGAAAATCGTCTTCTCTTACCCGAATTTGGTGATATCCAATCATCAGGTCAATCTTGGAAAAGTAGATGGCCCCATGTAACTCATCAATACTCGGTATGGGATACCTTTTTTTATTGTTTTTTTGTTCAAAAGGTGGTAGTCTATACACATCCTCCTAGTTCCATCATTTTTCTTCACTAGGACAACCGAAGAATCAAAAGGACCAACTATTCCTTATATACCCCATATCCAAGAGCTCTTTGATGGATTTTCAATCTTTTCCTTGTAAACTCTAGGATGGTAGTATGGAGTGGTTATTATTGTTTTAGTTTCAGGATGCAACTCAATGATACACTAAAAACATCTTTTCGATGGTAATCCATGTAGAATGCTACTAAAAACCTTGACATGCTTATCAAGGATGGGTTGGATATCCTTATGATGTTTCTATTATTCAAAATTCTAATTTGTAGAACTCACAAAACACTCAGCTTCCCAATCAATCTACCCTATATGAAAATCCCTTTCCATCCTTTTCGTTATTACTACCATAGGGGTTCCATTAGCCATACCATGCAACACTATTTCCTTGTTGATTTGAACTTTAACTCCATATTTTGGAAGTTTTGAATGAATTTTCCTAGAAAATGCAGCCATTGTACCCCAAGAACTACTTTGATCTCACCAATCCCAACCACATAGAATTCATCCTCAATCTTATGCCTTCCTATAATAATATCTAGATTTTAAATTTTCTTTCTGCATGGAATGGTATACCCATCTTCCATGGTTACATTGAAGCTTTTGAAATCTAAATCTTTTAGCCCACATCTAGATGCTAAGCCTTCCTCAATGAAGTTGTGGGTTGCCCCACTATCAATTGACACTATTAATTTTTTACCTTGCAACACTCCTCTCACTCTAAAATGATGATATCTAAGAGCACCAGACAATGTGGGAAGGGTTCCATCCATGTGGTCACCCTATTCTTTCCTTTCTTGCTCCTCTTCATTAGGGGTTTCCCTTCTTCTTCTTCTTCACCATCCAACACTACCTCAATGTAATGAACTTTTCCTTTGCCAAGGCAATGATGACTCAGAGTCCAAGGATCTTTGCATGTGAAGCACAAATTTCTCCTCCTCAACTCATTCCTTGATTCCACTTCTTTGTTTGCCTTTGATAACTTATTTTGATGTAAATTACCTTTTTGATATGGCATTCTTTGTTGTCCACATGGGGCTATCTTTGGTTGCTTGAGATGTGCAGTCCTAGGCTACTGAAAGAAGGTGTCCTCTATTGTCCAAAAGGCAGAAATTTGCCTTTAGGTGTTGTTGATTCAAGATCAAAAGCATTTTTATGGCCTCTTGGAGTTAACAAGGGTTGAAAGCCTTGACCAAAACCTTGAGTGAGTCAACCAACACTTTTATAAAAAAAAATAGAAGCCTCCTTTAGGAGACATCTAATATCATGACTAAATTTTTTAAAATTTAGCCACATAATCATCCATAGAATTTTTTTGTCTCATCTATGCTAACTCCCTAAAATGGACTTCTAGATCAGCCATATTGAACCTCTCAATCAACCTCCTGTTGAACTCATCATAAGAGTTGATGAGGTGGTGCCCTTGTATGACCAAACCATGGTAACACCACTCATGTGTCATGCCCTCAAGATGTAAAGTAAAAAATTTGATAGCTTCATCTTCCATCATAGGTCAGATGGATAATTATGTATCCACCTTTTGGATCTAATCTCAAGTGGTACTCTTAGTAGATCCATCAAATGTAGGAAGTGTGAGCTTCCCTAGAACTTGTTGAATCTCACTTTGATAAGTCTAAGGTCTAGGATCAGCCTTAGGTCCCTATTTGTTCCCCTTCAATTGCATGAAATTAGTCAGGCTAGTTTCTACCTTAATCTCATGTGATAGGGTCATGTACTCTACATAATTGGTAGCAATATCATACATTACTAAATTTTGCATCTCCACCTTAGGAATGACTTCCTCTCTAAGAAGGAAGTTAGGCTAGAAAGGCCTAACTGTAGATCCAAAAATTGTTCTTTGTGTAAGAGGGTTGGCTTTTAAGGCACTTCCCTCACCATTAGATAGATGAGAAGTATTCATGCCCCGCATGGTGCAAATTATTTTAGCCATCATATCTTTCATATGCTCTTGATTTTGAGCAAATTTATCAAATCAAACACAATTAGCATATGAATCATCCATATTTTTGTGCCCTAGTTGTTCAAATCCTATTCTGGCCCCTATCTTTTCTCTTTCATAATATCTAACACCTCTATCACTGTTTGGCATGTAGACAAATCTACAAACAACTCAATCCCCACAGTTGGCAAGCAGATGGCTCTAATACCACTAAAATATCCCTTTTAGGGCCAAATTAAACAATTCTAAAATTTGTAGAAACCCTAACCAAAAATTGCATAATTCTAAAAATATCTACTTGGCCATGAAAATAAAATTTAGACTTCATATAAACCCTCATAAAAATATAAAAATTCAATCAATTCATTTATCAAATCAAATTTGAATTTTTGAATAATTAATGTCCTAAAATTTAGAATAAATTATAGTTGATTGTATTTATGTTGAAACACAAAAATCCACCAATCAAACAGTCCTCCAACTAAGATTTGACCCCTCTAGGGAGGTTGTTGCCCCCAAAAGGCCTCTATGCATTGTGTCACACCTTAAAAGGCAGCCCTAGCAATTGTGCCAGCCTCCCAAGGCTCCCAAACTACTGCATCAGACTCCATATGTGCCCCAAATGACTAAGATGTTAGTGTTCTATCACACTATGACCCCTAAAGGAAGTCATCAATAAGAATTGAGGGTTTTCATCCCCAAATTTGAAAGTTAATGAGTGTTTTTGACCTCGATGGTTGACCATGCAAACAAGCATGCTTAACTCAAGAATCAATTGATAATAGATGATAGACACTGAAAATGGACCTTTCCACCTCCCCTTATACCTTTTTCCCCTTCAAAAATAACTCCAAAAGTGGGACACCCCAAGGGTTAAAATAATATATTTAAAAAGTGAATCTTTTTGCTTTCAAAAAAAGAAAATTTGCCAACATGAAGCTACTTTTACAACTTAAAAAAGAAAATAACTATGTTTCCCTTTTTCCTTCACCCCTTAGCTAACATGAAACCAAAATAAAAAGGCTAACGGTCTTCACAAATCTAACTTGATTGTAGTAGGAAAAGCTAAGCAAGGTGGCTTGGTTACCAGAAATGACGTTCCAATATATTCACCTTCTCTTGAGATTGATGCTTTAACTGATATTGTTAAAAACCTTGATAATCAGGGGATTGCTATCCAAGTAGGGTTGTCCACTATTTTTGTAAATGATTTAGATGCTTCTATTGCTTCAAATAATCCCCCCTTCACCAAAATAATATAAGTTCATTCCACCACATAGGAGGACTACTCCTAATCTTACTCCAAATGTTGAGAAGAAGAAACTTGAGATTTTATTTGCAAATATGTATTTTTAGCTTCATTATTTCCCATTTTTTCAAGCACCACACATCCTGGTTAAACATGCTCTTCATGAGGGACTCACTGCTAATGAATATCAACAAAAGCACCATTTGATTCAAATGAGCAAGGCTCTTATGAAAAATCAACAAATCACTTTTATGTTTCTAAAGTAGATGAATACATTGGTCCTTTAGATAGTTACAATGATCAATTAGTCTACCAAAGGCCATCTGATGCAGATTTACTTGTTATGTAGTGCGTTTCCTAGCCCGTGCTATGATAGATCTAAAGAATAGACAAATGCCTAGGCCAACTCCACAGAAAGGGTGGAAAAAGGGGTCAAAGCAACAAGCTTCAAATCCAAGTACACTTCAACTCCAAGTACACCTATTATTTCATCAAATCATTCGAGACATGCCCACCACTCAGCCTATTCTAGTTAAGGATCCTAGTGACATGTTTTTACCTAAAAGAGACCAATGGAAGGGAAAGCTCCATTTATTACTCCACCTATTCTACCTAATCCAATAGAAGCACAAAAGATATCTAGATTATTTATCTACAAATTCTAGAATGTTGCCAATAGAAATGATTATCCTAGTACACGGAATGCACCTTTTGATTGGTCTAGTTGCAGGTTGAAAATAATTATTCTAGTGATTGAATTAGATTAATTGAATGAGATGAAATATTTCTTTTCAAAGCATTTTGGATTTGATATAACTACTGTGCCACAAAAACTACGTCCAAATACTAAAAATCAGAATAATGCACTTATTGTGATGAAGTAAATGCCACCTGAATTTGATGATGATGCTCTCTAAAATTATTTGGAAACTTATCAAGTTACCTTAGCTAATGACATACCTCCTTTCTATATTTCCTTCATCATTATGAGCAATTATTGCATAATTATATGTTGAATGTTGGAGAAAAATTAAATGTTATACCACTTGAAGTCATGAACCAAATAGCCCTAAATATAACTAAAGCTTATAAAAATTTAGCAGACATGGATTCATGTGAAGTCAATGTTTGTGGTATTATCATAGATGTCAAAGGCCCATCCTAGTCCTATTATCATCATGGACATTGTGATTATGGACTACCCACCCAAGTGTGTTACCAAAATTGGGGCCCATGTGTAGATGGATTGGACCTATGCATCTATCCAATTGCATGATGGAAACTATATCACATTATATAAAGACAAAAAACTTCTTCATGATGTGGAAGTTCCCATTACAATAGGGGACTAGTGGCAAGTTATTGATGTGGATATTGGAAAATTAATGCTTGTGACACAAGAGGATAATCTAAGAATCATGATACTAAAGAATTCAAACTTGGCATGGAGGATAATCCCAAAATGGTAAGACTCTCTAAAGGTTGTTCTTCAGAAGAAAAGGAAAGTTCTAATAAGTTGTTTATTGAATTCAAAGATGGCATTTTATGCAAAACACTTTTTAAAACTGAGTGATGGGCTTATCATCTATCCATAGTTTACATTCTGCCACTAGATGCACTACTTCACATCCCATTAGGGTATTTTTGAGTAGGTTTTCATAGGCTTAGGATTGAGACAGCCACCAGATAGATTGGGTAGACAAGATTTGTCAGTTATGTAGCATCCAGGAGATTGAGTTTGAGGAACACTTTATCTTCCATTGTCCCATATATTATGAGATCAGGGGGAGATTTCATTGCCTATTTAGGAGGAAACAAACTCTTTCTAAATTCTTAAAATATGAGGACCAAATATGTTTAGCTTTATATATACAAGAAGCTCTTAAGCTTCATAATCATTCTATTCAAATACCCACTAGACCAGCTTCTAACCATCAGATCACTTCATCACGGTGCTACCTTCAGGGAGAGGCACTAAGTGATAGATTGATTTAGTACAACATCACATTCCAAATCAGTGCAACCCAAAGAGACTATCCATAGTTATCCAAGATTTCAAAATCATATCCATTTTAGGCCTGGCACCTGGACAAGGACTAGATCCACTAGATCTTCACAAAGGACTTTTCCCTCTAGGTAGTGGAATGGAGGATAGACTAGACATCTTACCTCCTCTTCTTTGGGTCATACTTCTATTCATAGCTTCTTCCCATTGGCCTTAGATGCTAGGAGAGTTGGGTCAAACACTTGATGGACCCCCTCTTGGTTCTTCCTTCTCAGGGTTCATTTTCACATTCCCCCTTTTCGAATGTTTAGGGATTTTTGTGGGTCATTCATTTCTTCTGCTTCTTTCTTTGGCTTTGAGCATTGTTACTCTTTGCCCTGTTTAATAGTATTTATTTTAGAATTGTTCTTCTCATTTTTGGAGACATTTTTGGTTTCCCACTTATTCCTAACACACTTTTGTAATCTGCAGTCCCTTCGACCTACCTTTGTGGTCATTCATTTAACATTAATATATTTATCTTTATCTTTATCTTATATTGGAGCTATGATGAATTGAGAACATACAAGACTGAAAAAATTACCAATGCAATCCCCCTTAAATCTGATGTCAAGCCTTTTAAGGAAAACAAAGGTCAATGAACCCATCCATTGTACCTACAGTCTAGAAAGAAATTGATAAATTAGTACATGGTGGAATAATAGAGAAAATTAGGTATTCTTATTGCATAGCAAACTTCGTACAAGTGATAAATAAAAACAAATATATTATAGGTTGTGTAGATTTTAACAATTTGAACTAGTTGTCCTTGAAGAGCAATTGTTCCCTTCCCGACATGGAGCTTTTATTGTAAAAATTAACTGGATTTGACATGATGTCTATGTTGAATGGATTTAGTGGGTGCAATCAAATTTTAATTGAACCAATTGATAGATATAAAACAATGTTAACCACTCTTTGGGGCACATTCACATACATACATATGCGCTATGGACTCAGGAAAGCTAGGCCTATATTTCAAAGGGAAAATGGATACAACCTTCTCCAATTTGATCAATAAGATAATTGTGGTGTACCAATATGATCTCACCATGTTCTACAAGAAAGGAGCATTTTGACCACTTGAGGGAGATTTTATTTTGTTTTAGGGAGTATGGAATCTATCTAAGTCCTAAGAAGACCATATTTCATGTAACGGAGGCTAAATTTCTTAGTCATATAGTCCTGAATAAAGGTGTTCATATCGATCCTAAGCATGTCACAGCCATTTATGACATTCCATTACCTCATTATGGTTAGGATTTGCACTCTTTCTTTGGTAAGATCATCTTTGTTAGAAGGTTTGTTCCAAATTTTGTAGATATTTCTCCCTTATTTCTAATTTGTTAAAGAAATATGAGCATTTCATGGAAAAAAGTTTCCAAATCTGCCATTTCTTCAATTAAGCAATCTATTGAGGAGGAACATGCACTTGTTTCACCTGACTACTCAAAATAATTTCAAATTTTATTGGTTGCATTACAACACAACATTTTTGTTTTTTTGTTACAAACGAGTAATGAGGGATATGAACAGCCAATTGATTTCATGAGCAAAGGTTTGAAAAATGTTATGGATTCTTGGACAATTGTATTATCCTATTTTTATCACAAAATATCTATGTTGGATCTAGTTGAGCCTCTCTAAAATCAAATAAGATTATATTAAAACATAATAATTGTATATAATATAATTAAATTTATGAATATTTATCTTCATTAGAGGATAATACAACTGTATCAAGTTTGTTCGAAGACCATGAAATCAACTCACTTTCCAATGTGAAGCACTAACCTGAAATTGACTTCTTATCATCAAAAGATCATCCATAATATAAATATGTGTATCTAATTAGAAATAAATATATTATTGGTATTAAATTAATACCATGATTATAATTACCTCTTACATATCTTAAAATTCTCTTCACTTCTTGTAAATTCTTGAGTGATGGTTTGTCCATAAATTTAGAAACTAGTGAAACCCCATAGCAAATATCAAGTCTAATCATAGTTAGATACATAAAACCTCCCATCATAATTATAAAATTAGATTTATTATATGAATAACTTCTATCCTCTCTCATAAAAATTTTTCCACTTGAAATTGGAGTGTCTGTGGGCTTCAAATCTTGATTATTTTACTTATTTAACATGTCTTGAGCACACCTCACTTGACAAATTAATACTTCCTATTTATTTTGATGGACTTACATGCTAATAAATTAATTAATATGTAAAATATAATTCATATAAAATCATAATTTCATAGTTTATATGTATCTATTCAACATCTTGATAGATCTACTTGTAAATTTCAAGTCATCTACATAGAGACAAACATATAAGACATTAGAACCCAATGCTTGTATGTAAAGATTTGGTTCATTTTGAATTATTACAAAGTATTTATATAATAAATTAAATAAATCCTTTAGTACCAATATATTATATATTTATTCATCCAATAAATATATTTCTTCAACTTATATACCTAATATTCTTTACCCTTTATCTCAAAACCTTGTGGCTGCTCCACATATACTTCTTCTTCAGTCACTCCATATAAGAATGCAATTTTGACATCAATTTGATGGATTTTAAGTACATTATCAAAATTGACAACCTATATTAGTATTATAATATATTTAAATTCTACAAGTGTATAGGTTTCCTCACAGTCAACCCCATATGTTTGTGCAAAGCATTTTGTAACTAGTCTAGATTTTAGATTGTCAACTCTTCCATCACTCTTGACTTTTGTCTTGTATACCCACTTGGTAAAAATTAAATATTTATTTAATTTAATATAAATAAAGGTCCATGTATCATTTCTATAAATTTAATTCATCTCTAATTTCATAACATCAACCCATTCTTTCTTTTGACTAGCTTCTACATAGTTTCTACATTCACTAGCCACTATTGATAATGTACACACAATATTTTCATCATAAGAAACATAAAAAATATCACCTTACTAATGTTTAATAATTATTATCATAGTATCATATTTATAACTTAAAATTTTATTATATGAATGTGGACTCAATAACTATTGAGACCTTTTTTGCCTAAGTCTAGACCCACACCAACTCAGCAGACATATCGATGTGAGTAAATCATGTGCAATGATTGCTAGTTTGGTATCTTTTATGCCAGCTAGAGGAATCAATTCTCATCTTTTGCTATCTATAAGTTAGTTAATTGGTGCCTATATTTTTTGGGGTATATTTTGAGTATCTACACATGGTAACTGGAGTGCAAAGGACATAAGGTGAGGGAACCAATGGAATGATCAACCAAGGCTCCATCTCAGCACCTGGTGTACACCCTTCACATTGGAAATAAGATTCTCCTAAGTGATATAAAACCTATATCTAACTATTATGAAAAAAAGTGACTTAGAGATAGCAAAGATATGTAGAATTGATTTTAGGCCTAGTGAAATGACTACCATTAAAACTTAGTTTTAGCATGGATACCTGTGAAGATCCACCTTGTAGTGCCAAAGCTCACTTGTGAGCTTTTGGATTGATATTTTTTTAGATGATCATGTTCTCTATCTTTGTTAATATAAAATCTATTAGTTGAACCTTGGTAATTAAATAATGGTGTTACACATATCTATGTATTGATCTAGTTTATATGATTATCATAAGGTTCTTTGAATGTGAATTGAATGTAATAGTTACAGTAGTGTAATTTAAATATATGAATGTGTTATTAAGTAAATTTTTGTTCCAAGTCATCAATGGCATCTCTATGATAAATAGTGATGTCAACCTAAACTACAAAATAGCATAAGTGTAAGAAAGGGCATGCACCCAAGCTTTGACACCTATGCTAGGAGTGTTAACTTGAGAAAGAACCCCTTGATATAAGCAATTCCATTAAATCCTCCAAGAACCTAAAGGATGTTAAGCATGATAAAACATTAGCTAACACCCATAAGACTATAAAGCAACTAGATATAGGATTGCAGACATATGACCAAAAGGAGCTACCTAGATAGGCTTTATGCCTATAGACCCTTAGCCTAGCCTAAAATTACTTATGCTAATAAATGTACCAAATTTTTTATGATGATGACCAAGTCCCTTGAAGAATGAATTATGCCATGGTATGACTAGCCCAATGCATGACTAGATTCTTTCTTTGTTGTACTTTGGGTGAGCACATAAGGCTTGCACTTTATGTGAATTGATGCCAATACAATAGAGTGACAAATTTTGAATTCTACAGGATTAGTCCATGTTTACACCTAGTTATAAAAAGTCTATAACTAAGTCAAATAGCTAGATAAGTACCTGACTAAGGAAATGGATTAATCAAAAGAAGTTTTATACAATATTTTGGTTCCATTATCAGGACTCATATTAAATCTTATTATTGAAATGGTGAAAAATAATATTGCTTTGACTCTTCCTCAAGAACATCGAGCATTGGCTATAATAAGGAAAGATATATTTGCATTAAAGCATCCATCTTGTAAATAAAAGAAGTCAAGGAAGTGGGTCCATAATATCCTATATGATGCTCTATATGAGGTATTATTTTACAAACTACATGAGAATGTATACCAATGGTTGGTTTCCTATGTGACCCATAGAAGATGAAACTATAGACAGTGCCTTCAGTGGACAAATGAGCACTTAGAAAATCTTGAGAACCTTGATGCCACTTGGACCAAATCTATAAATAGGTGGTGGCAAGGAGCATTAAATAGTTACATTCTTGAATTCACAGTATCGACATACTCCTACCCTAAAGAAGTAGAGTATCAATTCTTGTGCGAGCCCAGAGGAAAGTTTGTGAAAGAATTTGACATAGAACTTAAGAAATTTATGGTGTATTATGGCTTTGAAACTGTAATAATAGAAGGCTAAAATATTTTTATGTATGATCAATGCAATAGAGAATAAGGGGATGTTTAGGTGAAGCATAATAGAAGGGGATGATAATATTAACACCTAAGAGTTTAGGCAACAAAATTATAACAAGAGAAGGCAAAAGTTGATGGAATATTTCAAACTTGGAATTGTCAATAGAACCTATAATGAGTAGGAAGGGCATGGGGAAATATATCTTAAATTATAACACAAAGAATTGAATAGTTACATTCTTGAATTCACAGTATCGACATACTCCTACCCTAAAAAAGCAGAGTATCAATTCTTGTGCGAGCCTAGAGGAAAGCTTGTGAAATAATTTGACACAGAACTTAAGAAATTTATGGTGTATTATGGCTTTGAAACTATAATAATAAAAGGCTAAAATATTTTTATGTATGAGCAATGCAATAGAGAATAAGGGGATGTGTAGGTGAAGCATAATAGAAGGGGATGAGTATATTAACACCTAAGAGTTTAGGCAACAAAATTATAAAAAGAGAAGGCAAAAGTTGATGGAATATTTCAAACTTGGAAGTGTCAATAGAACCTATGATGAGTAGGAAGGGCATGGGGAAATATCTCTTAAATTATAACACAAAGAAAGGAATAATAAATCCATAGATCAAGCTCATTTTTTAATAGGTGAAGAATGCACTTGGTCCCTACAGAATTTGACCATTGAAGATGCATCAAAGTGCCTACTCCCTCTAAACCTATAACACTAGCTCATGCACTGGATCTCCCATGAGAAGAAAAAAGAGTAATAACTGACCCTATTCTCCATATTGACTTTGACAATTTTGTATATTTAGAGTATAATTTTATGATTGAAAATTTTTTTCCTTAAGAGGAGCTAACTGAGGATACCTCTAGACCTTTGGGTACTAGCTTGACAACACATAATGTGAGCACACACATTCTAGTTTAGCAAATGTTAGTTGTACAAATTGGGCAATATCCCACAAAAAGTGGCCTTGTACCAAAAGTGAGTAACATTACACCATCAACTTCAATAGTCTCACCCAAAATAATAAGTTTAACACCCAACCTAATGATTGGAGGCATTAGAGAACCTTCACCAGGATAAGTACTAGGGGGTAAGTGCCTCAAATGCCAATGCCCCCCCAATAGTAAATTTATTATAGAATGGAAATGTGCTTGATATATTATCATGGAATAGAGAATGCCATAGAGCATGTCTTAAAATGTGATATTAGTGATGCACTCAAGGTATAACCTAGTTAGAGCACAAGGCAATGTAATTTGTAACAACTTTGTGTGATCGTGCTTATACCTAGTATATGAAATTTGATCCTAACTAGGATATGATTGATTATTACATTTTGAAGGAAGAATTCTTGAAGGAATTTGATATTACTAAGTTTGAATAGCAAAGAATCATCATGTTGAAGGATATTAGCCAAGGATTATCAGAGAGCATGTGCCTATACGATGCCAGATTCAAAACTCTCCTATTAAAGCTTCTTTATGACATTCACCCTTCCCAACATGCACAATGGTTCATTTGAGGATTACTAATACCATTTATATGAGTGATCTCTATGCATACATTCACAAATCCTCAAAAATCACTTAAATCTATGCTTAGAGCCAAGGCAATTGGAAGCATTAACACTAGGATCAACCTATTCATAAAATCACAAATTACATCCATATCCAACCAACTCCAAAAATTTACTGCTAGTTCATCGCAAGACACTCAAAATGGATTATGGTGCACTAACTATAAGATGGAATGCCCTAATAGGAATAATTACCCTTGAAGGGATGTGCATACATTTTTTTTAAGTTTTTAGGTTTGTCATGAGGTGCATGATGTTCACATCTTCCCTTTGTTGTAATTTTCTAGTCAAGTTAACACAACCATATATTGTTATTTATGTAATGCCTACACTCATAACAACTGATTCCTACATTATCAATGAGATACATGAAAACATAGAGAGAGGTGCATAGTAAGCCACTAAATCAATCAAGGCACAGGCTAATCAAGTCAATGAAGGCTATGGCTAGTAGAATGCAAGATATGAGATGAAAAGAGGTGCTAGAGGGTAGGGTGGAGGATGTTGTGGGGGAATATTCCCATCATTATCATGTTACAAGTGTAGTTTAACTAATCACTATCAACATGACTACCTAACACATCTGATGTGTGGGTATTATTAAAGAACACACAAGGTCAAGGAATGCCCTGACTTGTGTTAAAAATTAACCCAAGTCTAGCTTGACGTAGAAAAAGGTGTAGGAATGGTCAGGCATGAGATAAAATTAAAGAAATAGGCTTTGAAGGCACAATTAAATATCACTAAGAAATTCAAGGTATAATTGATAACTCATAGTCAGCTCACCACTCAATCTCTAATTATGCTAGTATTAGAGTTATGCTTGGAATATGGGGGACCAAGCTGCACTAAGTGCATCATGTGTCTAGAACCAAAAGTTGTGCCTTACCCTGACCCTGTACACCAAAAGAATGTCTTGAAAGAGGCCATGAGTGTCATTCAAAACTTTTAAGGAGAAATCCAACTGGCATTAGATCTATAGGTTTAAGTTACTACCTCCTACAAGAGATAAGATAACTAAGAGGCTGAGGTACAAGAGCTAACTAAGATCCTGCACCTCCTACAGATAGAAGGGATGTTGTCCCTATTGAAGAATTTTCTTATAGATCATAATAGGTAGAATCTATTTAAAATTACTATGACATACATGGAAAGGGTGTGAGAGGTTAGTAATATATAGAAAGTGAAGTATGATTAAGAGTTCCTAGTGAATGACACCATTGATGGATGGTCTATATATGAGGTCCTTATAGACATAGGTACCAAGGTTAATACCTTAAAAATGAATGCATGAGAGAAGATGGGTAGGATAGCCTTGAGGCCTTCCCCTCACATTATTTTCATATCCAATAAATCCAAGATGTAACCAATTAGAATTCTAAAAGGCATCATTGTAGATATTATGGTGTAGAGTTCCATGCTAACTTTGAAGTGATAGAATTGGCTAAACAAGATAATTATCCATCACTAATAGGTAAACCATGGTGATATGTGAATAATTACAACATGCACTTCAATAAAAACTATATGACCTTTAAAAATGATAAGGAGAGGGTTGTGATCCTCCTCTCAAGTGACCAAGGACCCCCTTATGTAGAAAGTGTTGATCTTGAAGATGAGATCAACCATATCTACAACATCACAGTGCAAGTTACCAAAAATACCAACCCTAATGACCAAGGAGTGCTTTCTTAGGATGATGTAAAATCAGCCTCAAATACTACTGTTGTAGCTTGTGACTAATGGGTCGAAGAAGATTATGAAACTATTAGTCATAGGTATCGTGTAGTGAGTGCTAAGGTGCCAAAACCTATGAGGAATGGTTGGGTCTAAATCAATTGTACATCATAAAGATTCCCTTGAAATAATAAGGGAAACATAATGTTTCACATTAGAAAAAGTAAACTTGCATCATTCTCATGATACAAGGGGAGAAATCTTGTAAAATAATATTTCCATGACCTAGAGTCTTGCATCTTAAAGGAATTCAATAGGATGGGCACACTGGTGTATACGTTGAGAAGTACTGCCCCTCATTGGTGGGTAGTGTAGAGGTCTATCTTACCAACTTGGTAAGATGTAAAAGTATCCATCTACACCAAGTTCATAAAAGGCAATGAGTACCTAGATATTTCTACATACTCTAGTGATTTAGACGCAATAGTGTACATACGCTTATGCAAATAAACATGGATTGACTACGATGTAAATGCCTTGAAGAACTTATGAGTATATGCCTTCTATAGAACCTTGAATATGTGGGTATGAGTTTGGTATGTGGTTAATTAAACATATCATGAGACATCTAGTTGAGATGACTTGAATGAAAAGTTTGTTCACACCTCCTTTTCCTCACATAACCTAGAATTGATCGAGCCATTATAAGTCATTCAACAGGTAGCGTTTGAGGACACTAAAACCTTATAAGAGTGCCTACAAGATATGTTTAGGGAGAAATTATTAGTTTTCCCAACTTTATTTGAGGCATAGGTACTTAAAATTGACTCGAGTGATGAAGATACAAATGTCTAAAAAGTGAAAAATTAGACATTTTTGATAGGAAAGATAAAGATCATGTGCCAAGTGGATGATAGTGCCCTTGACAAGGAAGACCCTAATCATCTCCACATTAAATCAATTTATGGGAGTAGGCAAGTCAAGGATAAATATTAGGAGATAAATTATCCCTATTACACACTGCTCAAGACCACCCAAGTTGATATCAGTATGGAAGGAGAACTAAAGATGGCTACTCTAGGTGCATATTGGTCTGACATAAAGCTGATGTAAATTATGGATCTCATGAAGGAGTTTCAAGGAGTTTCAAGATTTTTTTCTACATAATTACCAAAACATGAGGTACCCACCCATCCCTTGAAAAAATGAGCAAAAAATTGGTGGATGGTACACAACCTATCAAAAAGTGCCCCTATAGAATGAACCCCAATCTATATGCTAAAGTCAAAATAAAGATTAACGGCATGCTTATCATAGGAGTAGTCTACCTATTACAAGAGTTAGAATGGGTGAGCCCCATGGTGATTATATTAATAAGGATGGGTGCAACTACATTTATTTTGATCACCAAATGTTAAACATTACCTGTGTTACTAACCCCTTACTGACTCCATTCATTGATGAAGTCTTGGATGGAGTTGTAGGTTACAAAATCTATACTTTCACTGATGCTTTCTTTGGATACCATCAATTCCAAATTTAAGAAGAGGAAAAACTTAAGATAACCTTTGCAATATAATGGGTTTTTTTTTCATATAACATGATACCTTTTGGTCTCAAATTTGCTAGTCATATTCTCCAAAGTGGTCATCACTACATTTAAGGATTTTATCTATAAGTTCCTACAAGTGTACCTTGATGATTAGACTATGTATGGGATCATAATAGACCATTATGATAACTTTCACCTCATGTTTGAGAGGTGCCAATAACTACATATATCCTTTAACCTTAATAAGTGCATTTTCATAGCACCATTTGGAAACTTGCTTGGGCACATTGTCTACAAAGATGGTCTTCTTATCAACCCCATGAAGATTGATATTATTCTATAACTCTATACCCCTTCCATGCATAAAGAGATTCACAACTTTCTTGGACATTATGGATATTATACAAATCATATAAGGATATATGCAAAGATTACAACACTGCTAGAGGAGTCTTTGTGAAAGTATGGACCATTCCATTAGGGCACAATGTAAGAGGATGACTTTAAAACTCTGAAGCTCAAGTTGGCTAGCATGCCCATCCTTAAGTTTCATGACTGGATGACTCCATTCCACATCCATATCAATGTATTTAGATTTATAATTGTCACTATTATGGTTTAAATTGATGAAGGTAAGATGGATCATCCTATCTCTTTTTCAAGTCATAAACTAACCCAGTAGAGAAAATTTACATAATTACTGAATGTGAGGTGCTGCAATGGTTTATGCCCTCTATAAATTTAGGCAATACTTGTTGGCAACCCCATTCATCTTTTTCACCAATCATGAGTCACTTAAGTATCTTATGAATAAGCCCATTTTATATGGGCACATTTATAGATGGATAATTTTATTTCAAGAATTCTAGGTCTTAGTTGTGGTGAAACCTAACAAGCTAAAATTGAGACCAGACCATTTATCCTGCATTGACTCTAGTGATTTGGTAGTGCCAATTAAAGATGACATGTTGAACGTGTAACTTTATAGAATATATAATATTCCCAAATAATTGGTAGAGATAGCCACATTTATAATGTTTGGGTCTACATCCTAGACTATGACAACAAAAGAGAAGAATCAACTCACCATTCACACTACACCCTTTTAGATCATTAGTGGGGAGTTATATAAATTAAGTTAAGATGAAGTCCTATGCCTATTGGATGGTGGATGATGATCTTATTATAATTCATATTTCTTGACAAAGGGGGGGGGGCGTGGAGGAATGCCCTCGAAGCAAAATTTTGTTAAAAATGCATTGTAAAATATTGTAATTTGTAGTAAATCTAGACCGTTCACTATAAGTTCACAGATCTAATTATGTTTATACATTTTTGCCCTAATATGTAATCCTATTTTGATATGAGTTAATTTTAATTATAATGGCACATTATGTGTGAGTGAAGAGGATATTTAAATGGTTATATTGTAGGTTTCTCCCTTCATTTGTTGTATTAAATAATAATGACTAGCTATTTCTATGTGGATGTAGCCCATATTGGATGAACCATGTTAAATTTGTGTCTCTATTGTGTTGTGTTTTATTTAATTTTACTTCCATATTTAATTCATTAATATTTATCTATGTTATATACTCCTAACGGTGTTGATGTGTTTTGAAACATGAAAGGGACTCCATTCTAAGTGAAGCATATGAAGGGATCATAGGAGGCCATTAGGTTAGAGATGCAATGGCACATTAAGTGTTGTAATAAATATTTTGTTGGCTAAGACTATTATAAGATTAAAAGTATTGTGCTAAGTCATGTGACACATAGTAGTACATAGGGAAGCCAAACTGATGGGACAAGATGCCTCTCATCACCATTTTTGCCTAGGCACCATTTGAAAAATGGGCCATTGATTTTATTGGGTGGATCACTCCCATAACAACATGCATAGGTGCAAGGTATATTTTGGTAGCCACAAATTATTTTATAAAGTGGGTTGAGGTATCACCTACTAAAAATTACACATCCACCATAGCCACAAGGTTCTTAAGGGAGAACATTATAATTTGTTATGGGTGCCTACTAAATTTAACTAGTGATAGAGGAACACACTTCCTTAATGAAACTATGAAAATTTTGGTAGCTAAGTATATGATGTCACACCATAAGACCACCCCCTATCATCCCCCAAAAATGGCACATCTAAATATTTTAACAAGATTTTGGGGATGTGCCTCATGAATATATGTGATGTTGGTTGCAATGATTGGGATGATTAAGTGTCAACAATTATATGGGCATATCACACAACCTATAAGTGAATAAATAAGGCTACACTATTCCAACTAGTGTTTGGTGTAGAGGTAATTCTCCTAATGGTATTCTTGGTGTTATCTTTGTGTATAACATGAATTGGTCATTTAGATGACCAATAATCATTAAGTGCAAGTCTGAAAGACCTGGAGTGCTTAGATTAAGTGCATGCCCAAGCAAGGTGGAGCCAACAGATCAAGAAGGTGCAATAAAATTTATGGCATGATAGGTATATTAAGCACAAGGTATTGACTAAAGGAGAATTGGTCTTACTCTATGACTCCATATACCTTAAGTACCTAGGAAAGCTAAAAATCAAGTAGATGGACCCATATGTCATCCAAAATATATTAGAAATTGACAAATGCAATATAAACACATTATCAAGTGGCATGCTTCCTAGGCATTTCAATGACAATAGATTGAAGCCTTAAAGTCAATAAGATGGTGCTTGCACCATTAGACATAGACTTCCCAGTCATAAGTCATTTGTGTTGTGTTAACCCAAATGATGTTTAGTACAAGCCAAACATTTCCTTATATTTTGTGATTATTGTTCTTATAGAGTCAATAAGTAGTGCTTTCAAGACCATAAGAGAAATATTATGGCATTTCTATGCATAAATCTAGTTAGGTGAGTCAAGCATGGATGCTTTCTAAAGTGTTTGAGGCTAGACAACTAAGTTTTTGGGTGCATGGAATTTACCAGACTTTGAACATATGAGTACCAAGGGAGAAAGAGAGGCACAGAGGGTGCTTGTGCACATAAAATTAAAGAAAAGTGTAAAGGATGCTAGTGCATAATGGATAGAAAGAAAATTCACAAGATGATCATGCAAAAGAGATCTAAGCAGAGATTGAAGCCATGAAGGACTAATGCAAATGATTTTTAGCGGGTAGGATAGGCCAAGGTAAAGAGATTAAAGTGCACAAGAATCAACCAAGATAGGAAAGCATGCTTGAAATGAAATCACAACAAGAAAAAAATATGGAACTATGGAGGCTAAATTGTGCACATGTAAGGCACTACATCTAGGTTATCATAATAAAGGTGAAGGTCATGCCAAGTGAATGAAACGTATGATAATATCATCAAGACATGCTAGCATCCACCCAAAGTGAGGTGGGAAGTGACTATTTGAAATAAACATCACTTCACCAAAAATATTGTTAGAGGATTTATTGAGGTGACAGTGGAGGCATAAATATCCACATTGAATGCATAGGTGGCAATGCATTTTCATGGATTTTTTGAGATTTATCAAATTACAAGAAATTGAGGAGTGACCATGCCATTAATCACCTAAAATTAAGATGGTAGATGAAATCAAGGGTATAAAATAATGATAGGCTAACTGGTTTAGGTAAAAAACCTTGAGATAATTTGTACCCAAAATGTAGACCAGTGAACCAAAGCCAAAGCAAAAAATACTGCCAAAGTGAACCCTTGAGCACCAATAGATGCCAAAAGTGAATGATTGAATAAATAATGGCATTATGTTCACTTTAAGATTAACATTAGGAAGTGTGAGACATAAATTGTGCAAAAACTAGGTCATAGAAAATTGGAGTGATGTCAAGGATACCATTAACAACACATGAATCTTGAGAGCCAAATTCATAGTTTCAGACCTCATGATTGTGAGAAGTGCCAACAAACATTAGAGGCTTCAATAAAGTAAATAAATTATGCTTCAACACTAGCCAATTTTGGATGGGAAAGAAGTGCATGAGTTTTAGTCTATAGCAGGTGCAAAAAGACACCAAGAGGGTGTAGATAGTAAAATAGATAGCTGTTATGAAGATCAAGGTACAACCCATTGCAAGAGTAAGTGTTGCAAAAATAGACATAGAGGTGATTGCAAAAATGTCATACCAAGTGATGTAGTTTCTCTTGGAGGTCTTGGTAGGGATAATTGGACATATTTCATACAAACATATCGATTGAAAGAATATAACCACAATACCTCGATCCATGCATAATATCTAGCACAAGATTAGATGGTGAATGTAGGGGCCAAAATAGAATCAGGCATGGTATTGTTTGATTTCTCTATCTGAGATAAACTTGCAACCTCTAATGTAACTCATCTCTTTGAGTTATCATGATTTGGGTAGCCAAAGTAACTTGTATAGTTCTTCATCTCATTCATCTATGGATATCACATCTATTTTATAGGGAGGTACATGTGGACATTAGCACAACTAATACTCATAATTACTAGACTCCCAGACTCTGGTGTAGACATCCACCAGATGATAATGGATGATGCTAAAGTTGAAAGGATCATGAAAATCCTTGAGTAATATAAGGGAGGATTTCCATTCCTTATAAAATATATCAAGGACCCTAGCATGAGGGTGGTAACATGCCTTATGAGCTCAAAACTTTGCCCTAGCAATCGATGGATAGACATCACTAAGTCCTACCTCTACATCACCTATCACATGAAATAGGGGGTTAAGTTTGACTTGAAAATTTTATTATGGAATAAATGATAAATAACATGCTAAAGTGTCATATAGTGAGGGAGACCTTTAGGTGGGGGTTAATATTGATTTTGATAGTCATGGAGGAGATCAACGTACCTGATGGAAATGAAGACTATCTTTGGGTCTTCCCAAAGTACAAAGGTTCCTCAACATAGAAGTACCAAGACTTCACTTACCCCCCTTCCTTCTCTACAAAGTACAAGACCCAAGTGATGGGGTGGTGCATGTAGTATATCAAAGCATTCAAGCTATAATGACACATCCCTAAGGAGTTTCCCCAAAACATGTTTGGAATGGTGACCTTAACCATTATGAAACACTTATATGTAGTGCACCTAGTGCTAATAGATAGTACCCACTTGGGTTAGCTCAAGCTTCCTTATGAATTATCCATGAAATACTTTAGGGAGGAATTGAGAAGGATCGCCAATACATAGAAACTAGACATCCCGGTGAATGAGTTGGACTTGGATATGAGAAGGTTGTAATGCCAATACATGAACCTAGGATTGAAATCCACCAAGGATGAGGAGGATGACTTAGATCACACTGACATCCATCCCCTCTAGAAATAAGTGATTCTCAGACACATCCATATGATTTATTATGAGATGAATCCAAGGGAAAAGGGCATTAGCATCAAGAAGGATGATGACCTCTCCCTTCAAATCGATGATGAAGAGAAGCCAATGCCAAAAACATAGAAGAAATCTCCCCAAGAGAAAAAGTGGGAAACATTTGAGGAGATATAAGACCACCTTCAATTAAAGATTACCTCTATCAATGAGGCCATTCCATCTATAGCAAAGAAGAATATTGTGGCTTGCATGTCAGGGATTTCTTTGCCCAAGCTAAGGGAGAAGAAAAATAAGTCAAAGGGGTTAGTTGTAATGCCCACAATAACTTTGGTGGATATGCAAGTGCAAGAGGTGTGTGAGGAAGTAGAAGCACAAAATATGTATAAAGAGATGGAGAGAGAAGAATAAGAATAATAATAAGTAGGGATGAGGATGTACATCATCCAAAAATTAGTAGAAGAAGATCCCAAAACCTCATCAAAATAACCTAGTGTCTCATTGAAATAACCATCCACATAGACTCCTCAAATTTATGAGGAGAATAAAAGTGCATGGAGAAAAATGGGCCATAGAGATGAATAAATATAAATAGCATTGGATCTAGAGTGAAATAGAAGAGCAATGAGGGAGGCTAGAAAGAGCCAAGAGGAAATTATAAAATTAGAGTTTGAAGAAAAAAAGGCCTTAGCATAAGCAAAGAAGAGGAAGGAAGAGAAAAAAAGGCCTAGAAGGAAAGGGACAAGAAAGAAAAGGAAAATAATAAGGTTACTACAATCATAGAACCAATGAAACAAAAATTAGTAAAGGTGCATAGCACCCCCACCAACATAGTAAAGGAAGCTACACAATTGGTATTCCCTAATACTGAAGGGGTACCTAGAGACAAGGAAGGTGATGCTAATGCCTTGAAGGAATAAAAGGAGAGTGAAATAGAGACCAAAAAAAGGCAATAATAAGATGAATCTAGTGTTGAGGAGACACCCATGGAGGTTAGCACCATAGATCCATAAGTAGAAGAAATAGACTGAGGGGATAGTTTGAATAAGAACCCATACATGAGAAAGAAGAGGAAAGCATTTAATAAAGTCATAAAACTGATGAAGAGGAATAAGAGAAGATGGATTTAGCCATCATTGAGGAAGAAAGTGTTGATTTGAGCCTAAGAGAAAAGGCATAGAAGGGGTGGGCCAATGAAGATTACTACATGTTTGAGTACATGCCCCCCATAACTACCATAACATGGATGTACCAAAAACTATCATTCACCTTTGATAGTTATATGTATGAGCCTCATTTTGAGGTACCATAGAAATCCATGTTGGGCATAGATACATTAGAGGAAAGGCATGATTCCCTTCTCATACACCCTCATATAATGAACCCATTTAGGTCATCCAATGCACTCATCTAGAGGACATTTGAATTAGTGTGAAATAACATCATCTATGAGTTAGGGCTTCAAAGTAGAATAAGATCATGCTGGGGGTGGAAGAGGAAATAAAGGACATGAAGTTCAAAATGTAACAACTATATAAGGATGTAGAAGAAGCTAAGCCATCCCTCTTAGATTCCATTGATACTTTGAATATTTTGGAGGTTGACAAGGTTTGTGTGCTAGTGGAACAAATGCTTGCAAGGTTGAAAGTAAAATTGACATAGGAAGAAGAAGAGGAACACCCTTGCACCATTTTATAGAAGGAGCTAGTTGACAAGATCAAAGAGGTGGAAGACCTCTTCATGTAATTAGAAGGTGTAGAGGTAACTGACACCATCTTCATGAACTTCTATAACCAAGCATTGATCATTGATACATGCCTTAAAAATGCAAAAGAGGAGAGGGAAGAGATGATGATAAAGGTGTAAACTATTATCAAGATTGAGCATTCAAAAATCATGGAAAAGGTCAATACCCTAAGTACCCATATCAAGAACTAAGAGCGGAACCTAGGATAAGTCTTCTTCACCTTGTAAACAAAGGTCATCAATCAAAGATAAATCCTATATGGAGAAGTGACAAGAGCAAAGAAAAGGCTAGAGGCCTTTAAAAAAGATTTAAATAAAATTTATGTGCTCGTGCTTAGTACCACCTCAATAGAGATTGATAGTGTTGTTGAAGAAATCAAGCTTGCTATCAAGGGCTTTGAGGAATTCATCACTAATTTAAAGGAGAATGTGCCAAATTTCTACATGCCTAGGGCATTGAAAGACTAGTCTAAGGATGGACTATAAATTTTGTATGGGGTAATGTTGGGCCCCTTTTTGCTTAAGTCTAGACTTGAACCAACTTAGTAGACATATTATCATGAGTTAATCATGTGGAATGATTTTTAGTTTGGTATCCTTTATGCTAGCTAGAGGAATCAATGGTCATCTTCCACCAATTGGTATTCAATTAACTAGTGCACAGATATTGTGGTGTATCTTCATGATTATTTGCACATGGCAACCATAATGCAAAGGGTGTAAGGTGAGGGAGCTGATAGAATGATCAACCAAGTCTCTAGCTCAGTACCCAATGTGCACCCTCCACCTTGGTAAGAAGATCATCTTAAGTGATATAAAACCAAGCTCAAACCATTATGTAGAAAAAAGTGACTTAGAGATAGTGTAGATTTGTAGAATTTATTCTAGGCCTAGTGAAACAACCACTATTAAAACTTAGTTTTAGCATGGATACCTGTGAAGATCTACCTTGTAGTGTCCAAGCTTGCCTATGAGTCTCTGGGTTGATAGTTATTTAGATGAACATGTGCTTTATTTCTATCAATATGAACTCTATTAGTTGAACCTTTGTAATTAAAAAATGGCATTGCACATATTTGTGTATTGATCTAGTTTATATGATTATGGAAAGGTTCTTTGAATACAACTTGAATGTAATAGTTACAGTAGTATAATTTTGATATATGAATGTGTTGTTAATCAAAGTTTTGTTCCAATTAATTAATGGCATATTTATTATAAATAGTGATGTCAACCTAAACTACAAAATAACCTAAGTGTAGGAAAGGGCATGCACCTAAGCTTTGACACCCACACTAAGAGTGCTAGCTTGAGCATGAAACCCTTGATATAATCAATTCCATTAAACCCTCAAAACACCTAAAAGATGTTAAGAATGATAAAACATTGTCTTATGCCAATAATACTATAGATCAAATTGATATATGATTATTCCCATATGACAAGAAGGAGCTACCTAGATAGGCTTTGTGCCTATAAACCCTCAACCTAGCCTAGAATGACTTGCACCAATGAACTTACCAAAGCTATTGTGATGATAACCAAGTCCCTTGAATAATTATTTGAACCATGGCACAACTATCCCAATGTGGGCCTTGTTATTTTCTTTGCTTCTCTTTGGGTGAGTGCATAAGGCTTGCACCTTATGTGAATTGATGACAGTGTTGTAGAGTGATAAATGTCAAGCATTATAGGATTAGTCCATGTTTGCACTTAGTTGTAAAAAGTCTATTATTGACTCATAAAAATAGATAAGCATCTAACTAAGGAAATGAATTAATCAAAAGATATTTTCTACAATAATAACCACTTATACTTGCTTGGATTTGATGAAGATGGATGACTAGTCTCTTGTAAAGAGCTAGTATTATTTCCTATTGAAATAGAAACATGTGTAAGACCTTTTAAGCATTGAAAATAAACTTAAAAAATATTACTATGACCTATTTATCTATATGATAATAATAATCATTTATATAATTTTAAAAAAATTACAATCCCTAGAATCAATTATAGCTTTACTAGTAGGATTATAAAAAATGTATGTTTTATCGTCACTATATCTTGAGAAACTATAATAAATAATATTAGGTTCTAGATTTTTATAAAATTAAACATCATTTATTTCACCCTTAATTTTAATTTGGTGATTTTCATATTGTCATTTCTGTCAACTTAAAAGTACTTTCCATCTCCCAATTGGACTTGGATTTTGAAGGAGTCATCTAACTTATTGAAACCATATTTGTGAATTTCTATGTAATTCAAGCAATTTAAGTCAAGACACCACAAACTATTTACTTCCTTTATTCCCATCTTACATGCGAGGAAATAATTTTATTCCTCTTGAACATCACTTTGTTTAGCTTGAAAATACTTCTTTTCACTCTCTTCATTAGCTTGATTTTTAGTTGCCATTATCATGCAATCTTTTATCATATGCCCTAGTTTTTTGTAGTAATGAAAAGTAAATGTTTATTTATCTTACCTTTGAATTTGAGTTGTTTAAACTCCATTTATTGTTATTTTTATTTTTTTATTTGGTCATTGAAACTCTTACCTTGGTTTGAATTTTATGTTCTTTCTCTCTTGCATATAGTCTAATCTTATCGTCATGGGACAATAGAGAACCCGTTAACTCATCAACAGTTATAGTGTTCATGTCCTTAAAATCATCAAGAGTGATCATAATATGTTTCCATATTTAAGATAAATATTTAAAAAAAATCTTACTGTAATAATAGCTATTATAGTTTCCCCATTAACCCTCATTCTATACACTAATTTATTTATCCTTATGCAATATTCTCCAACCCCTCATTATTTGACATTATCAAAATTTTAAAATTTATTTTATGAGTTTAGAGTTTTGATTTTATTACATTTTTAGATCCTTTATATTAAGTTTCAAACTTATTCCATGTCTCATGGGAATTTTTGCATCATGCAATTCTTGGATAGATGATTGGGTCTATGGCACTCCAAAGATATAAGAAGATTTGTGCATCCTCCTTTTTTCATCCCTTTTTTATATTTTATAATATTATGTCAAATAATTTCAATCTTGAGGTGGTGTGTACCCATGGAGAGTAGTATACAAAATTCTTTTCCATATAATAAACATTTTAAACTAATCTCTACAATATTTGAAGTTGTCACCTTTGAAGATAGGAATAATCATGGAAGCAAAATTCACTAAAGCCTTTTATTCTCTTGATAATGGCCTAAAAACCTTAAGAAACTTTCTTGAATAATTATATCATATTAAATAATTTTTTTGAATATATGGATGGAGTGAAAATAATCTCTTAATCTAAAATTGAAGTTATATATAAACCAATCTGTCACAGAATTACTAATTGTTAATCTAACAATGTTTTATGTGAGATTACTGATCATAGATTATACATAATAAATTAAAATATAAAAACATGTGTTTTATGGTATTAATTATTATATACCTATAATAAAATAATATCTTAAACATATAAAATGTTTTTAAATTGGAATAATGCACCACACACCTTTGTGGATAATTCTTATTGATTAAAAAATGTTAAAAAAATCCTAATATAATATAAATTGCGTGATAAATTATTTAAATAAAAGAATAAATTAAAAAAATATACTTAAAAAATAAGTAATTTATAATTATAATTATAAACCTATACTCCAATACAACTAAAATTATACTAAAGCAAATAAAGTCAACATGCAAGAAGCCTTACTCAACAAGTAACCAAATAATGAAACCTACTCAAATATGCACCCTAAATTATATATATTAATTAACTTAAATACACTTTAATTTCAATTAAATAACATTAATAATTATGCCTTAACTTTGGAAAATCATTTGATTACTCAGATAATGAACTAGACTTATATGGTAATTTTGATTTGTTTTTAGAAAATTCCCAAAAAGTATTCAAAATTGACCAAAAAAATAATTTAAGACATAGAAAAATTAAATAAACACATATAAAACCAAACCAAAAAATATAACACTAATAATCAAGTGCCCAATTATACTCAACAAAACATACTCCTTGGCATAGTTTACTTAAAACATGATCTTGACTATTATTCTGAGTGATATTTAACCAGGTTTCCTTTAGTCACATAATGCATTAGTTCTTGAAAAAATATACACATTTATTATTCATTTAAAAAAAATTAAATCGCATTATGGAAAATAATGATTATAACTATAATGAAGGTTTAGGTAAAATTGAATCTATAACCACATCAATTAGTTTACCACCTATAGGGCAACTCAGACACTAAGTTTTTAATCATGAAAATAGATTTCCATTCTATCTATTTGGTAGATATGACTCACATATTAATTATCATAAATTGTAATTATAAAATAACATTTAACTCTTTGTAACTTTAATTGTGCCAAGACATAACAATTTCATATCATGTCATTCATTCCGTTACACTTTGTTACAACTTCCATTGAATTTAAGAGAATAAAATAAATAAGGAATGTTATATCCCCTTCACATTCCAATGTTATTGAAAAAACACATTAATACAATTTTATTTTGATAAAAAACCTTATAACAAGTCTAGTCATCAGGATAAAAAGGAAATTTAGCAACCATTGTCCTGATCCATATACACTTATAACTTAAATGATTTTCTCCCTATTGTCACATTTTTTAAGGAGGTAAGTATTTTTATAATACTATGAATAAAATTATATATAGTTTAGAAGTTATGGATTATAATAATAATGAGTTCTATTTAGAAATCATTAATCGGAACTGTCAAAATGAAACCAATTTGATTAGTAAAGAGCATCAAGTTGTAAATATAGAGACATTTTAGTCTACCCTTGATATTAAATAAATCCAAATGAAGATCAATAATACAAAGAAAAATGTATATCATAAAACAAATCATAATAATATGTTTATATGATGTAACTAAGGATTTACACTCTATTTCATCCTCATATATAATATAACTCAACCAACCAATTTTTACAAGCAAAATAACTTGCACGATCCCTTTCAAACATCCTCATTAATGAAGACTTTATAAAACATCTCACCTTGTGAGATTTTTTTCAAAAATTTATCCAACTTAAAATACATCCATGTAATAAGTATTCGACACCAAAAATAAAATGTTGTTATAAGTTGTTATAACTGGTAGTTGAGCTTAATACAAATCAGATTTTAGCACAACCCAAATACATAAATTTTATACCTATGATTGTATGTTATAACCATATTTTGGCTCCATGTATGAATTAGTTATAAATTCCAATTTAATTTAAATGTTTTAAAATGGAAATAATCATAGAATGAATGTTTTTGAATCAAAATCAAACTCTACTCAAAATTTTACAAGAACCAAACATTTAATAAATGATTAAATTACAATTTAAAGTGATAATTTAATGCAATGATAAAATATATTGCATATAAAACAATGATAAACATCACTAAAAATAGAACTAAATTAAAAAAAATTAAATGAAAGAATATTAATTCAAGTGTTCTTAAGATAAGGGTAGTGTCAATAGTACATTCATTGGCCTTGGTCTCCAAAACAGTTGTTAGTGAAGTAGAATAAATAAAACATGCGAATTAATTTATAAACATTAGAGGGAGAGTACTTATAGGTTGAAAAACATATTTTTCCTAAAAATAATCACCACATTAACTAAATTAATTAAAGAACATGAGTCAACACAAGGTGATAATGTTAAAGTTACTTATATATAAGCATTTTATAACATTAAATTAATAAATAATAAAGATAGGTTCAAAAATAAATATAGGGATTGTTTTATGCAACCTTCCCAGGGTGTATACTTATGGAGGGATAAAACATGATGCCTAACAACCATAGTCACCATACAAAAGTATACCACTCAGAGAAACTCCATTAATAATAGTTTCAAAACTCTACAACTGAGCCAAAGCCTCAAGTGGCCTAATATGAGTGATAAATCTCATGCCCAAATCGTTAATCATGTCTTGAGCCAAAAACCATAAATTTAACTTAAGAATTTTAATACAAGTTTTTACCATAGTGATGACAACTTTAATCATATTATTTAAAAATAATAATGGATGGAACACTTTAATCATTCCAAAAATTAAAACATCAAACAATGGGTTTATGAAATCATCCTTATTATAAATATTGATTGTATGCTCTTTTAAAGAGAAACAATATGATAGTCTTAGCATGATCATCAATGAATACATTTTACCCTAAACATTAAATAAATATGAAATAATTCAAGCATAAAATTTTTCATTTACCACCTTGATATACTAATTAATACAATGTTCCTTTTATAAAATTAAAATCATGAATTTTAACACTGTACAACCCTTTCTAAAACCCAAGGATCATACCATAAATGGAATTCATCAATAACAATGAATTACCACAAAAAGAGGTCATAAAGGACAATGTTATAGGAACATAAAAATATTAAACATTATTACATGTAGTCCTTACATTCAAAGAGAGGATAACTCCCATATAACAAACTTACCACAACAATAATGACATAAGACAATATCAAACTTTGTCCTTTTTACCCTTAAAATCCAAAATCCAATAGAATAACAAAGACACAAAGTTAAAATATGCAACTCAATGAGACCAAATATCAATATAAAAAGGAATGAAACATAACATGTATTTTTATTTATATCATCACATATAATAAAAATAATGTTTCATTAATACTCAAAATCAAAATGAATAACAAAAAATAATTCCACATTCATGGAATAGTCATGCCTATAAGGTAATTAGTTAATTTATACCCAAACAAATGTTCAACCATAATTTTATCTAATCCACAAGGTACCCAACACCTGAATTAGGTATAAATTAACACTTTACTCATCCTCATAACAATATAAAACTACACGAGAAGAAACATAGAATTTCAAGCATTCAAAAATAGGGTTAGGTGATTATTGAAGGTATAAACCAACACAAATCAAATGGTAACATTTTTAGTCCATATTCTACCTTTTTGTGCATGCAAATTAATTTTTCCATAGAATGAGATTAGTATACAATAGAGTATAAATATAAGAAACACTAGATAAGAGGTATTTTGAATCCAAGTCTGAAATATGATAAAAATAACCATTCACCAAATGGCCAAAAATATAAAAGAGAAAACTACAAGGATCTTGGCTAGCATTATATCTATGGTTTAACATTTTTTAAGGACCCATCATGTATACATCAATAAAATAACACAAAAAGTACCCTTTTATCTAGGAAGGTGTGTTACTCCATGAAGTAAGATATAACAATTCAAGAATGAGCAAATAAGGTTCTTATGAATACATTGTTGTAGTCATATAAAATGTCACTTGAGTGCAATGAGTGTCACTTGAGACCACCCATAACTAGATTAGTCTTAAGCCTATCTTTGGGCCTATTTCAACCCTTATCTAAATTTAATGTGGGTATTACACATCTATATATATTTTAAAATATCTCCCAAACCTTCCCCTAGGAATCCAAGCCGCAGTGCCCCAAGTTCTACCACTTGGAGACTAGCTCACCCCTTTGGACACTAGTGCATTATGTTAGTGTCCAAGGGACTATGTTAGTGTCCCTTACCTAATTTCAACCCTAATGGATCAAATTTCAATTTGTATAACACCTAGGTTTGGCATATACCTATTTCACACTATGCACAAGCACCTAATCAATATATATACACCACTTTTATCCATTTATCCACTAGATGGAAATTAGATGCAAATACAAAAAAAATCAAAAAATGTGGTATATAATCAAGGTCATTAATCCTTATTCTACCTTAATTATGAATATAGTCATCTATAACCATACTAAACTTAGATCACGTAGATTTCCAATCTCAAGCTTCACTCAAAGTACTCAAGTTAGCATTCATACTACCATCACTTACACTTACACCAGCACTTAGATTAGGAAAACTACATCAGACTTAATCCCCTCTTGAGGTATTGATATGTAGGAAACTCTCAACACAATAGGGTTTGAGGACATCCAACCTACCTAGATAACATCACACTTTTTCTAATTCTACCATTTAGATACCCTAAAAGAATGGGGATCTATGGTTTACATAAAAAATCAATCCAAAATATGTCATAAATAGTGAAGTAGGTTTTGTCTACATAGGAATAGGCCTATCAGAATTAGACACAATTGCTCTCATAAGTTCACATCAGTCCCTACACAAGGACACTAGCATGAAATAGAGGACACTAGTATAATACACTATTATCTAGGGAACTACACTAATATACAGGAGGAATTATGACACTTGGATCCTATTTTCAACACTTTTATTAGCTTTGGTGTCAATTTCAGCCTCCAAATCATTTATCTCATTTAGTTTCTGGCTAATTACTTATTAATGTTAGTCATTGATAATTTTGGAAATATCATATTAGGTCAATTCTTATACAAATTAATGACTATATTTATCATATATTTTTACCCTAATTTATTGTACTCAAACCCTTTAACAACCTAGGGTTTTAAATTCCATAATCCTCTTAAAAGTTAAATACTTTGGTGAACCCAAATTACTTTGAATAATGCAAAAACCCTATCCCTAAATGTTATTAGGGTTTTTATTCATTTGTTTCCTATTTTTTGTGGTTGTGTTAATGTTTCCAAACCTGATATATTTTACCCTAAAAGCACTTTTCCAAGTTTCATTACCAAATTTCATGCATAAAGAATATTCTTTTCCTCCTCATATCCAATAGGGTGATAAATACTTTCCCTCTAACCAAGTCCATGTCATCACTCCTCTGAGAGGTGAGGCAACATGTACTACTATTTAAAATGTCTACACTTAACCTATACATCCTTCAAACCCTTCCCTTCCCATATATCCCACTCAAGATGTGTTCTTTCTTGTTCAATTGGAAACAACTAGGTTTGCACTTGTGAGACTCTAAGGGATGAAATTATTAGTATGAGCATGCTAATTTCAAAATTAAAAAAATTAGAATCAGCTATTACATTAAAATATTATAGTATTGGAAAATCAAATTACAAAACAAAATCCTCCAGGGCACACTAATATCAATCATGTATATGTATCTTCACCTAGTCAATTTGTGGTAAGTAATGTTACATATCAAAATAAGAAATCAAAACAAAGTGCATCTAAAATAGTGATTCAAAAATTACTCAAAGATCAAATAGAAGAACAAATGATATTTTAAGGAAAATGATTAAAGATAAGTTGAGCAACCTACCTCCTCTACATCTAGTAAGGAGAACTAGATATTATTGTGCATAATATAGAATACATGGTCATCACATAGATTCATGTTTATCATTGAAAAATAATATACAACACATAATTTTTAATGAGAAACCTATACAAGACAAATCTATTGAGCAATATACAATGACACTAGAACATATTCAAAAAGGGTCAAATTCAAAAATAATATAAAAGTGGTTACCAAAGCATGACTCAGAATAACAAAAGGTTCACAAAGAAAAATTAGAGAAAGAAAAAGTACAATAATCATAGGTAAAGCAAGTGAAAGATATAAATATACCTCTTCAAAATGAGGTCCTACTTTTAAAATAGTATGGGTTTAGTCAAAAATATCTACAATAGTTTGATTATCAAGGTCAAGGGTTGGGAAAACATGTCCAAGGCATCACTACTCCTATTCTCATAGTTGATAATGTTGGGAAAAAAGGATTGGGATTTATGGAACATACTAAGGCAATCATTCATAGATATAATTTATCAAGGAAAAAGATCCAAATACACATGTAATGTAACAAAACGAGAAAAAAACTTAAGTTATACATTCATAATTAGATTAAGCAAATAATCATTCTCAAAATATGGTTTTTTACAATAGAGTCTTTAAATAAATCTATACCTATAGTGGATATAGTTTCTAATGGCAATATCCTAATCATTAATTTAGACAATGTTAAACAAAATGAAGAAGATGATTGGAACAACCCAGACTATTATGACATAGTGTAGTCATATAAAATGTCCAAATTGGTAGTTTGAGTGTGGCTTGTGATACCTTATCTATATCTCCTTATTGCATGCTCTTATGACCCTTTTAGACTTCTTTTTTCTCATTATAGATCATCTAAAACCTTCTAAATGACCATTCCACCTTAGCCAAGTTGTATTTCCCAAGCCAATCCTATCCCCCCAGCTCCCAAATCTATAGGACAGGAGCACCATACTTGGACTATAGCATTGAACCCTAGGGTGTCTTATTTTTAGTGTTCCTATCCATTTGTACTTTGAGACTCAACGTTCATTTTCATCTAATTCCTATCCTTCATTATGTTAGCCTAGAAAGAATACAACTAACCTATGAACAATTGTTCCCTATAAAATCCCATCCAAAGCTCATTTATAAAATGAGGTGATAAATCATACAAAGCAAGCAAAAATATAAACAAAGCACTAAGGAAAGATTCCCTATTATATGCATATAGTCACCCAACATAGTTGTAAACATACTAAAACCATCATACCAGTCCCTAGCCACCTCAAGCACTCTCAATTTAGCATTTTTGCATTCAAATCACACTATTTCACAAAGCACAATAGGTGGAAAAAATACATATGGCTTGATCCCTCTTCAGAGTATTGGTATGTAAGCAATATAGAAACACAAGGGGTGTGAATTACACATTCAATGCATATTACACACTAACCCCTCCTTTCTCTATGTGATTCAAATACTATTTTATCAAGCATGATTGAGGGTTAGGGTTTGAAGATTAAAACATCTCTATGGTAAGTTCCATCGACAATCAACACTCAAGATTTTATAGGTAGGCTCATACCGATACAATGCAAAAACCCAAAAAGTTTTAGGTCTCTATGACTACTTTGGATAATAATGGCAGAAGTGGATAATAACACTAAACCCTAAGTGTCCTATTTTATCAGTCTTATTCTTTTCCCAAAAAAAACCAGATTCAGATTCATGACATTATCCAATTTCAACCTCTATATCATCCCTCTCAGCTTGTTTCTAGTGAAGTCATTATTTCTCCTTATTTATTGTTATTTTTAGAACGGTAAAGAATATAAATAAATTATATAAATCAAGACTGTAATTATTTCAATATTCTTTAATAATTTATAAATATATACCTTTAATTAAAATAGGAATAAAACTCCATTATTTCAAAAAAAAGTTAAATCATTTAGTGAACCTGACTTCATTTATGCACAAAAACCCTAGAAACCCTAGGGAAAATTATTTACTCATTTAGCGGTATTTTTTCTAATTTTTCTTGCATATATAAATCAAAATTTCACATTTAATGTTTAAAATTTACCATAGTATTTTTTAAAAACTATTTCTTTCAAACCCTAGTTGCTTATACTAGGTCCTGATATTTTCAAACCCTATCCTAGGGTTTTGAAATTAAAATTCTAATTTTTTCACATTGGGCTGAATATTCCAATTTTATTAATCATGATTTACTTATGAAAAGTTTTATAGCTTCTCTTACATGTTTATTTCCTTTCATTTGACATGAATTCAAAAATGACATAAATACATATGTACATGTTATTTTAAGAACAATTCAAATATATTTCATATTTCATTATTTATTTAACATATTATCTCTCGATTATATGTAATTCAATTAAGAATAAAATCCTTACATACTTAGAGGATCCATTACATAAGCTAACAAGTACCTGTCAAGTTTCAGTGTCATATCTTATACACAGGAAAGAATTTTATTCTTCTCCTCTCCCCTAAGAGGGTGATAGCTACTTTCCCTCTAATTAGGTCCATGCTATCACCCCTCCAAAAGGTGAGGCATCCTATACTATTATTCCTAATGCATACATATGTCCTATAGCTTCTTCAAACCCTCTTAAACATATGTGCTTACATATTCAATCAGAAGCAATTAGGGTTTTCACTTGTGAGACTCTAAGGGATAAAATCACTAGTATGAGCAAGTTAATTTCAGATTTACAAACATAGAATCAGTTATTACATGAAAAATATCACAACATTAGAAAATCAAATTATAATAAAAAATCCTCAAAGGCACCCTAGTGCCAATCATGTATATGCACTTTCACCTGGTCAATTAGTTGCAAGCAATGTTGCATATCAAAATAAGAAATCATAACAAAGTAAATCTATAACTAGTGCTTCAAAGAGAATTCAAAGATCAAATAAGAGTTCAAGTGAGGTACTAAGAGAAATTATTAAATCTAAGTTGATCAAACTACCTCTTCTTTATCAAGTGAAAAATTCTAGATATTATTATGCATATCATAAAATGCATGGGCATCACATAGATTCATGTCTGGTATTGAAAAAACATATTCAAAATATAATTTCTAATGAAGACCCTATATAAGGTAAATCAATCAAGAAATCCACAGTGACACAGGAACACATTTATAAAGGGTCAAATTTAGAAACAATATAAAAGCGGTTACCAAAGCATAACCCAAAACAAAAAAGGATAAAAAATCAAAATAAAATCAAGAATATTACCATAAGCATAGATAAAGAGCGAAAAATATGCAAATATACCTCTCAAAAATGAGGCTCAACTTTCAAAGTAGTATGGGTTTGGTCAAAAATATCTATAATAGTTTGATTATCAAGGTCAAGGATTGGGAAAGCATGCTCAAGGCATCACTACTCCTATTTTATCAGTTGATAATGTTTTTCACCAAGGTTTGGGATTTATTTAACATCCTCAGGAAAATCATTCATAGAAACAATTTATCAAAGGAAAAGATCTAGATATAGAAAAATCCAACACTAGCATTCCATTAGTTCAAAATCAAGATGATAATGATGAGTGGAATAATACAAGTTATTATGATTTCCAAGATATTGATAATGAATGTAAATATTCAGAGTCATATTCACATCCATTCCCTTTTGCTTCATAATCATGAACGATTTCTTTATTTGATACAGGACACCATGATAGGGAGTCTCTTATGAAATTCATTAGTTAGTATCAATTTTTTTGATTTCTTGTACATAGTTTCCTTATGTTTACTTGTACATAGTCTCCTTATGTTTTATTGTACATGAATTATTTCAAAATACTAAAAACAATACAATGTTTCAAAATACCAAAAACAATATAACCTGTCAAAATACAAAAACATTCAAATAACTTAAAATACTAAAAAAATTTCAACTATATGTACTATCCATGCTTTACATTTATACTACCATGCTATACTTAAATTTTTCTATTATATGCTATTTTTTATCAATTTATCTACATTACCATGCTTCACTTGATATTCTTTGAGTGTGTGCAGTGACACCCAGATCCTTGATTGCTTCACTCTACCCATTAAGGGAGCATCCTACTTTTACATTTGAGACATAAATCAATATATCTACCCATCAGGGGCATCTTATACATGACTACACATTTATGTTATGTCATTCCTACACCACACACTCTAGTTATCATGTTGATGTACATTACTTAATATCTTACACAGATTATTCTATTGACACTCACTAGTATATAGCACTTATGTATTTCTTAGCATCTACTTAGTCTTGTACTACATGTTTTACATACTTTCACTTATTGATTTGATTAGTTAAATATGATAGTATTTCCAACATTTACATGACTTCCTTTATTGCTTTGAGAAGCTAGATGTGATTACATTTCTTAGTTCCTATTTTATCTCTTGTTTGTGCCTTGGGATATTTTCCAATCTTACTTGTTTGTAATTTTATGTGTATGTGGGCATTTGAACATGCATTGTATGCTTGTTTTTTTGTTTGAGTGACATGTTCTCATGTAACTTATTTCCTTGGCCCCTTTTCCACTTTTTTATGGTTCTTGCTTTACGTGCTTAGTTGCTTATTTTCTCTTTAGTTGTATGCAATGACATGATCCACATCATCATTATCTTTCTTTCTTGGATTCCATGATAGACATCATGTTCCATCCCTCCTTAAAAAATAACAACTAACCATATTTATAGTTTTCATTTAGTATATTACACATGCTATTACATTGTTACATCCATCTAGGCATACCCCTGTTGATCTAATAATCTCCAATACAAACTATGTTATATCTTGAGACATATTTTTTATTATCATTTCTATATCATGTATTTTGCAACATAACAAACTTGTAAGGTTATTTATTATAAGGGAAGTCATTTTAGGGTCTTCATTCTTACCCTCAAAAGAGGGGGAAACAAATGGGGGTTTTGTCATAGAGATCAAAGCCTTCTACCAGTAAAAATCAATTTTTTTAACACTCAGAACAATAATCAAAGTTAAGAACATGTAGAATAGACCATAAAAATAGTGATGAATACAAAAGAATCATCAAAAATATAAAAGGATAAGAGTGTCATATTTAGACAACAACACTAGACAACAAAGTATCTTACTTTTGGTGTTCCTTTCTAAACAATAAAAAAACTAGACTTTTTAGAAATAAATAAAAAGGTAAGTTTAATTACAGTTTTGTTAGCTATAGTTCATTTCAAATTGGGAAATTTTAATATATTTTTTATCAAATAATATATATATATAGGGATCATCATGCATGGAATGATGGTTCTTGATTTTAGTTTCAGATTGGGTAGTTGGTACAAATTCTAGATTAGAATCCATGATATAGACACCAGTGATTAGGGTTAATGTTCATGGCACATTTACCTTATTTTCTTTCCATTTCATTTTATTATTTATGTATTCATAGAAGTTACATGACTTATTCCATTTGTAGGTAGTTGGCATCATTTCGAAGTGGCTTTCATATAAGCCTAGTTCATAGTTTTGGAGTGGCTTTCATACAATCCTAATTTATACCTTTCAGAGTGGCCAATATTAGTCTAATTCTCAATACACATTCAAATATCCATACCATATTGTTATATTACAAAGAATTCATAGGCTTTAAGATACATCTCATATGACGCACATGTATACCGGTATCAATTCTTAGCTTCACATAGTGGCCAATGATGGAGCCAAATTACTAGATAGCCTTTATATTCTTGAGCTACCTACTTAGAAAGATTGGACACATAATCTAAACATTGATTAACACATGCATGATCACATAAATTCACATAGTGGGTGATGATGGAGCCAAAGGGAAAGCCTTTGCATTCTTAAGCCACTCTCAAGGAATTGATCACTCATATCCATTCATGATATTACTCTTGATACAACACATACCCAACACATTGCTAGCATCACTCAGCATCATAACAAATTTATGATTTACACTGTGCTCTCTTTATGCACACTCAACATCACACATCTTCATGGGCTTCACCCTTGCAAGTAAGTTCAAGTACACTTTATATTTTTCCTTTATCCTAGTATTTTGCTTTGCTTCATTAGTAGATTAAAAAGAGGGGAAATGTAGTCATATAAAATGTACAAATTGTTAGTTTGAGTGTGGCTTATGACACCCTATCCATAGTTCCTTCTTACATGCTCTTATGACCCTTATAGACTTATTTTTTCTCATTATCAATCATATGAAACCTTCTAAATGATCATGAAACCTTAGCCAGGATGTATTTCCTAGGCCAATCTTATCCCCTTAGGTCTTGAACTTGTAGGATAGGAGTGTCATACTTGGACTATAGAATTGAACCCTAGGGTGTCCCGTTTTTGACACTCCTATCCATTTATACTTTGAGCCCCAATTATCATTTTCATTTGGTTTTTATCCTTTATTATGTTAGCTTAGCATGAATACATATGACCCATGACTAATTTTTCTCTATAAAAGCTCATCCAAAGATCATTTACAAAGGGAAGTGACAAATCTTACAAAGTAAATAAGAATACAAAGAGAGCACTAAGGCAAACTTTTGTATTCTTTGCATACAATCACCCAACATAGCTGCAAACACACTCAAACCCTCATACCAGTTCTTAGCCACCTCAAGTAAACTCAATTTAGCATTTTTTCAACCACATCATACTATTGTACAAAACACATTAGGTAGGAGAACTACATATGGCTTGATCCCTCTTCAGAGTATTGGTATGTAGGTAACATGCCCACATAAGGGGTGTGGATTACACATTCAATGCATATTAAAAAATAACCCCTTTCTCTAAGTGATTTTAAATACCATTTTATCAAGCATGATGAAGGGTTAGGGTTTGAAGAGTAAATAATCTTTATAGCAATTTCTATCAACAATCAACACTCAAGATTTTATAGGCAGGCTCATACCGATATAACACAAAAACCCAAAAAGTTTTAGGTCTCTATGACCAATTTGGATAACAATGGTAGAATTGGACAACAACACCAAACCCCAAAGTGTCTTATTTTTGGTAGTCCTATCCTTTTGTTAAATGAAATCTAGATTTAGATTCATGACACTATCCTATCCCTACACAACCAGTTTTAGCCTTTATTTTAGCCATCTCAGCCTATTTCTAACTAAGTCATTATTTATCTTTATTTATTGCTATTTTTATAAAGGTAAAAAAGATAAATAAATTATACAAATCAAGATTGTAATTATTGAAATATTCTTTACTAATTTATTAATCTATACCTTTAACTAAAATAAGATTAAAACTCCATTATTCCCAGAAAAGTTAAATCACATAGACCATTCAGAAAGCAATGATGCCACCTATGTTACACAAAAGAATCCCATCAATGACATGTTGGGATTATAGAAACATTTACTTATTATCACATAGATTCTTATCCATATAACTCTCCATATATGTAGTTTCACTCAGTTCTATCCTACTTGTACATAGTTTCATTTATCATGTTCTTTTTTACATGGTTTCCTTTATCTTGATCCTTATACCTAGTTGCATTTTCATGATTTCTAGTACATAGATTATATTTAGAAAACACAAAAGAAATATAACATGTTATAAACATAAAAACATTTAAAGATTTCTCAAAAAATATAAATTTTAGGTTATATGCATTTCCATGTTTACATTCCTTCTATTTGATAGGTATTATATATGATATCTATCTTAGTATAGTCTATTTTGTCATATATACATGCTTCACTTATTATTTTTAAGTGATTATAGATTACTAAAGGACTCAAGTCCTCTACATAGATCTAGATATGTTACTATCTACCCATTAGGGGTGCATACATAAATACACTGATTCAACATTGATACATTCATCCATTAGGCATATCCTATACACAACTTTGAATTTATTAGGTTATATCATTATTTACTCCATATCATAGATTCAGCATTGTTTATATCTTAATATTTATCATTATATATTACTTAGATTTTTTTTTGAGTATTAATATTATAGACTCAATTATGTATATCTTTTCTCTTGTACATATTTGTACCACATGTTCATGCATACTTTCATTTATAGCTTTCCTAGTTTAGATTTAATTATGTCTCCTTGATTATACATCTATTAGAGGGAATTTGAATATGCCATTGTCCTATGTTTGTATGTCAAATTATTTTTATTTTTTGTATGTTGTGGACATGTGCCCATGTCCTTGTGTGTGCATTCTTGATTGTGTATGCAAACATTTAAATTTGCCCTTCCATGTGGTTCTAAGCTAACCTTGTTTGTTATATATGTATTGGGACATTTTAACATCTCCTTAAATTTATTTATTTCTCAAACTTAGTGACATGTGACCATGTCCCTTGTATTGTGGCCCCTTGGCCTACTTTGCATGCCTAATGTGTGTTGTATGTATGCTTTTGTGTATGCATCATGGTCATGACCCTTGTCTCTTACTTATTGATTTCATACTCAATTTTTTATTCCTTGAGGGACCTCATGCATCTCACCTTCCTCCTTGGGTGGTTTGATGGACATCATGCCCCATCCTTCTAGGTAGTTACTCAAATTATATCTAGATTTGTTTCTCATATGCATGTTTATATTATTATATCTATCTTGACAACCTTGTGAATACTAGATATAACATACATCATACATTACCAACTTATGATCAGATTATCTTACATTATGATTTCATGTATACACATTATTGTTTTGGCCTACATACCCCATTTTGACAAAATAGGGGACCCCTCTATTTAAAAATCTCATGAAATAGAGCTTTAGGGACCTTTCTTATATTATTATTGATAGTGCCTGCTTAAATCCTTGGAATATACATTTCTCTAATTTCCCTTAGAAGTAATAGGCCTCTTTTTATTTTTTATGACTAAGGAGTTTTTATTATTTTATGAATAATAGTGTTACCTTGTAGGTCAGTGTTCACTGGAATCTCTTAGAGGCTCAATCCCTTCCTAGAGAAATATAATTATTGCCCTTCATGGAAAATTAAAATCTCAATGATAGATGAGTAAGTTAATGAATTGTGTTCCTTTTCATTTTTTATTATTTTTTATGAATTTCATAGAGCTTAGGAGAGCCCAGCTAAATAATAAGGCACACATCATTAAGTGTTAGAGCATCTAGTCCCTGGACCTATCAAATGAGAAGGTGCCACATCACCGAGTGTTAGAGTGGCCAATCCCTAAACATGTTAGAGATGTCAAAGCATAAGAAAGACTAGTCGAATGAGAAGGCAACACATTGTTAAGTGTTAGAGTAGCTAGTCCTTGAACCTATCAGAGATGTAAGAGCTTAATACAACTCAATTGAATGAGAAGGAATGATCTCATCGAGTGTTAAAATGGATAGACCCTAGACCTATCAAGAATGTCAAAACCTCGGAGAGCCCAACCAAATTAAAAGGTGTCATGTCTCTAAGTGTCATAGTGGCTAATATATAGACCTATTAGAGATGTTATATCCTAGGAAGCCCAACTGAATGAGAAAGTGCTATGTCATTTATTATTAGAGTGGCCAACCTTCATACCTATTAGAGATGTTATAGTCTCAAAGAGCCAAATTGAATGAGAAGGTGACATGTCATTGAGTGTCAAAGTTTCCAATATTTGAAACTATTAGAGATGTCAGATCCTAGTAGGACCTAGTTGAATGAGAAGGTACCATGTTTCCTAGTAGATGAATGAACTAGAAACCACCTAAGGCCTTAAGAAACCCCAAAATAAGGTATGGATTAAGGTGGAGAACCAATCAGTGTTAAGCAAGAAATATACTGAGAGGGGGTTGAATCAATATATTATATATCTTATAAATATTTTACTTAATCAAACTTCACTTAACCATACATTTAAGATATGCAATGAATCTAAAATAATAACATGCACCACAAGAGAGAGACAGAGACAGAGACAGAGAGAGAGAGACTAGATTTTTACATGGAAATCTAATGTGGGAAAACCCATGGAGAACAATCTCAAGTATAAGAATGAGAACCAACTCAAACTACAAAGTTCACAAGCACCAACTTACAGGAGCACCGACCCCTTTGTCAAGTACCAACACAACAACTATTATGAGTACCAACTGATAGGAGAACCAACCCCTCTTATGTATAAAATAGAACTATCTCTCAACATTTCTTTCTCAACACATGATAGAACTCTACAATATCTCTTTCTATTCTCTCCTTTTTTCTTATATAAAACAATTACAAACTATGCACTCTCTTGCATATTACATATGGATTCCCAATCCTTTATTTATAGCTTACCAAATGATATTTGGCATTCAACCTTTGTGACCCTTCAATCCTCATGAAAAATGGCACCTAACTTGCATGACCCTTCAAATCCTTATATTTGAAAAGTCACATGGTGACCCTTCATAAACAAATGCATCCTTTCCTCTTTTATCTTTATCTTCGTGACCTTTCAAATTCCTTAAGGTGAGTGACTCTTCATGGAACATGTGACATTCCCTCTTTTGTCTTCACTTGGTGACTCTTGGAATTCCTCAAGATGACTCTTCATGACAAAATGCATCCCATTCCTCTTTTGTCTTTACCTCATGACTCCTTGACTTCTCCATGGGCCCTCTTTTGACTTTTATGCAACCAAAAATATATTCATTAAATATTAAATAAATATCAACACATTTTATCTAATATATGAACATTAAAAACACCTTTAGATAATAAATGTTATGGGGCCTTTATCACTAATGCTATACCTTTAACATCAATGATAATATTTCCAATAATCTCCCCCTTTATCATTGATGGCAATTTCAAACTAAAATTGTCTCATCCTGAAACATGTACTACACATGCCAACCTACATATACTATCATCTGAAAAACATATAGTAACTCCCCCTTACTATAGCATCCTTTACCTGTTCCCTGTACCTATTTTTTGTACCTATTCCCTATACCTAATTTTTTCCCTATCCCCTGTACCTATTTTTGTACCTAATTTATGTACCTATTTTTATTCTTTTCCCCCTTTGACTTCAATGGCAAAGGGCCTATCTTGGATCTAACACTTAGTTCCCCCTCAACTAATGTTGATCCTCAATGGTAGGAAGTAAAATAAATTACTCTCAACTTATCCTTTAGATACTCAAATGTGTCTTTTGGTAGTGCCTTTATGAGAATATCTACAATCTATTTTGTAGTGCTGATATATTCCATCTTAACCTGCTCTCTCAAGAAGTGATATCTGATAGGAATATGTTTTGTTTTTTAAAGTATCACTAGATTATTATAAATATTAATAGCACTTGTGTTGTCACAAAAAATAGAAATAGGTTCATCATATTTGACCTTGATATCCTCTAAATTTTGATTCATCCAAAGCACTTGAGTACAATGCAATACCGCTACAATATATTCTACTTTAGTTATAGAAAGTGATACCAAATTTTTCTTTTTTCTTAGCCATGATACTAATCTATCACCAAGGAAGAAAGCTCCTCCACTTGTACTCTGTCTATCATCCAAGCAACCTACCCAATCTAAATCTGTATAACCAACCATAGTGAAATCTTTGTCTATGGGATACCACAATCCATAATCCAATGTCGCCTTGACATATCTAAATATTCTCTTCACCAACTAAACATGACTCTCCTTTGAGGTTGACTGATATCTCATAACCATGCCTACTTCATGGATGATGTATGGGCTTGATGTTGTCAAATATAAAATACTACCAATCATAGATCTATACAAATATTGATCTACAATAGGTAAATCTTCATCCTTACTAACCTTGTTCCCTATATTCATTGGTGTGCCAACTAGTGCATAATCCTCAAAACTAAATTTTTTCAATATTTCCTTGGCATATTTACTTTGAGATATGAAAATTCCTTTATTTTATTAAAATATTTACAACCTTAATAAAAATGACAATTCTCCAAGTATATACATCTCAAATTCTTTTGTCATCTTTTCAATGTTTCCTCCAAAAATTATATCATCAACATAGACCACAACAATCAATTGATACTCACCTTTTATTTTGATGTAGAGATTAATATAATCAAAACCTCTCTTGAATCCTTGATCTTACAAATACATATCAAATCGTGCATACCAAGCTTTGGGAGCTTGTTTCAATCTATACATTGCTTTTTTCAATCTGCATACATGGCTACTATCATTTGAGAGAATAAATCCTTCAAGCTACTCAATGTAGACCTCCTCTTCTAAATTTTTATTTAGGAAGGTAGAATTGACATCCATATAAAACATTTTGAAAATTATAAACATTGCATATGCAAGAAACATTCTAATAGCCTCTAGCCTTGCCACTGGTATAAAAGTCTCTTCAAAATATATACCCTCAATCTAAGCATATCCTTTACATACTAAACTTTATTTATTCCTGGTAATTTCACCATCATCATTCAACTTATTTATATATACCCATTTTATTCCTATTACATTTTAATCTTTTGGTCTAGGCACTAATTCCCAAGTCTCATTATTTTCTATTTGATTTAATTCTTACTTTAACCCAATTCTCATCATGTCTAGCTTCTAAGAAAATTCTAAGTTGAATTTTGGATAACAAAGAAAAATTAACTTGCTCAAATTCACTTACCATCATCCTTCTGGTGTGAACTCCTTCATTTATGTTCCTGATGATGTTACTCTTATTATGATTTCTATCAACATATTTGGATGGGGTCTTGGTGTCCTTTTGCTCCTTCTCATCCTCATATGTTTCTTCAAAAACTTATTCTTCAATGATTGTAGGAGTGTCCACTGGATCACTGTCTCTTTGTGTTACATCTTCATCTATCTTGACACTTGCACTTTCAAAAATCTTCTTGGTTCTTTTGTTATAACATTTATAATCTTTACTTTTGCTATAATATCCAAGAAATATACCTTCATCTATTCTAGTTCAAAATTACCTAATTTTTCATCAGTTCTCTTTATGAAGCATCTGCTACTGAAAACTCTAAAATAATTAGATATAGCTAGTTTGTCTTTCCATATCTCATAGGGAGTCTTGTAACTGTTGATTCTTAACAATGCTCTATTTTGCATGTGCACTACTATACCCACTACCTTTATCCAATATTTATCTTGTATCTTGGATTCATTTAGCATTGTCTTCACCATCTCTTGAATTGTTGTATTTTTCCACTCAACTATTCCATTTTATTGTGGAGTTCTAGATGCTAAATAATGTATCTTTATCCCATGGTCTTCATAATACTCAATAAAATCATCTAACATGAATTCTCCTCCTCGATCTAATCTCAGGACCTTAATCTTCAAATTAGTTTCATTCTCAACAAAAGCCTTGAATGTTTTGAATTCATTAAAAGCTTCTAATTTTTTCTTTAAAAACATCACCCAAGTCATACATGTAAAATCATCAATAAGCAACATGAAATATTTCTCACCTTGAGTACTTGGAGTTCTCATAGTTCCATAAAAATTAGTGTGAATAAGCTCTAGCATCTGAGTTGTCAATTATTCTTTTGTTTTGAACCATCTACTGACCTACTTATCATGTTGACATAGTTCACAAAGTGTGTTAGAGGGATTTTTAATCTTTGGAAGATATCTAATGACTTGCTTCTTGTTGATGTTGATAAGATTGTCAAAATCTATGTGTCCCATTCTCCTGTGCCATAGACAACTTTCCTCAACTTGACTTAAACAAAAATTTTGACCTTTGATATCTGATAACATATACAAATTGTTACCTATCCTCTGAGCATCTGCAATCAACACATCTAAATATTTTATCCTAATTTCACAACCTTCTACATAAAACTTTAGTGTGTGTCCCTGATCACACATTTGACTTACACTCAAAAGACTATGCTTAATACCTTCTACATACAAAAGATTTGTAGTCTTAGTTATACCATTATCCAAACTTTATGTATCTTTTTTGGAAATTATGGTAGTAGTATTGTCTCCAAATTTCACTATGCCACCATCAATCTTCTTCAGGGTTATGAACTTATTATTGTCTCCTGTCATGTGCCTTGAATATCCTCTATCAATGAACCATGGCTTTTCTTCATTTTTTTCATGAAAAGTTGTTTGGAATAACATAGAATTTTTAAGCTATTTATTCTGCCATGAACCTATCTAAACTTTCTTCTTGATGAATGGAGCTTTGAAACTCTGGTCCTTCTTGACTAACTCAAACATGTTTCTCTAGTACCAAGTTATGTGTCTGAAGTTATTGCACTTGTAACATATTATGGCCTCTTTATTAAAACCTAATAGAGGAGCAAAAGAGTTGTGGCTTTTGCTTGACTTTGCATGAGTTTCCTTCTTCTTATTTCTAAAATTGTTAGCCCTTTTCTGACATTCTATTTTCTTATGACCATATCCATTACAATAAAAATGGTAACCATAAAAATAGAACCTATTTGTGTATCTCTGACCTGGTTGTCTTTTGTAGCTCTACTCCTTCTAGCCTTCTTTATTTGAAATGTCCTCTATATTATTAACTTCTTCCTTTTTCATTTCTTATTTTGTAAGATATTCAACATATATCTTTCCTTTTTATGTGTTAACCTTGTATGTGAAAGTAGTGGCATCCTTGTTATCTTTTTCAAATCTGATACTTATCTTCTGAAAGTCTAGAGCTTAGCTTGATGAACTTTTCCATCACCTTTATAAATATTTTCAATCTTTACCCAAGTCTCATGAGCATATTTACATTGGATAACTTTAACAAATTTTGATTCATATAAACCACATAAAATAACATTTAAATCTTTAGCATTATTTTCACTTGCCTTCTTTTCTATCAGAGTAATCATAAGTGTTTATGGATCTTCGTATTCCTCCATAACTGCTTGCCAAATGTTGAATCCAAGAGACATCAAATAATTCCTCGTCATTATGCTCCAAAAAGCATAATTTTTCCCATTAAACAAAGGTTCCTTATTTTAAAAAAGAACCTTCATGTGATCCTTCCATCATGCTTTCCCCGATCTACCTTCAAACTGTAAAACTCTTTCCAAAGGAACCTGATCTGATACCAATTTTTAAGCACAAAACATATTGAGAGGGGGAGTGAATCAGTATATTATATATCTTATAAATATTTTACCTAATCAAACTTTAATTAACCATACATTCAATATATGTAATAAATCTAAAAAATTAACATGCACCACATGAGAGAGAGAGAGCAAATTTTTACATGGAAACCTAATGTGGTAAAAACCATAGAGAACAATCTCAAGTATAATAATGAGAACCAACTCAAATTAATATGTTTTTAAGCACCATCTTATAGGAGCACTAACCCCTTTCAAATATTTGTGATCACAACCCATAGGAGCACCAACCCCTCTTGTGTATAAAACACAACTATCTCTCAATGTTGATTTCTCAACACATGATATAACTCTACAATATCTCTTTTTATTCTCTCCTCTTTTCTTATATAAAACAATTACAAACCATGCACTCTCTTTCATATTACATATGGCATCCCAAGCCTTTATTATAGCTTACCAAATGGCCTTTGGAATTCACCCTTTGTGGCCCTTCAATCCTCATGGAAAATGGTTCCAAACTTGTATGACCCTTTGAATACTTATATTTGAAAAGTCACATGGTGACCCTTCATAAGCAAATGTATCCTTTCTTCTTTTGTCTTTATCTTGGTGTCCTTTCAAATTCCTTAAGGTGACTCTTCATGGAAAAATGTACCATACCCTCTTTTGTCTTCACTTAGTGACTCTTAAAATTCCTCAAGATAACTCTTCATGAGAAAATTTATCTCATTTCTCTTTTGTCTTTACCTCATGACTCTTTGACTTCTCTATGGGCCCTCTTTTGACTTTTATGCAACCAAAAATATATTCATTAATATTAAATAAATATCAACATATTTTATCCAAAATATGAACATTAAAAACACCTTTAGACAATAAATGTTATGGGTCCTTTATCACCAATGCTAGACCTTTGACATCAATGACAATATTTCCAACAATCAGGATGTGCCACATATCTCTTGGTGACACATCACCCTTCCCAGAGGAATGGTGTGAAGTGAAAAGCCATGCCTAGTTTTCAAGCATTAGTATGAGGACAATGAGCAAATGGCACACATCAAAAGGTGAGAATTAACTAAGAAGCCTCTACGAGATGTGATCTCATGCCTAGCATGTATTGGGAATCAAAAAAATAAGAATATGGGCTTGATTAAAGAATTTATAAATAAATCATTTCCATTGCTTTATCTAAATGGTGGTAGAGGATCATGGGCTCTGAATTCAATTATAAATTTAGAAGTGAAGAGAGAGAATCTATCCACCAACTTAAATTTAATTTCCAACTAAGTGAGCTAACAAACACCATTAATATAGGGGATTGTATACATGCATTTATAAAATCTCAAGGGAAGATCGCTAATGGTTACCACTACTATCTTTGAAAAAAACTCTATCTAACTCTTGGATTTCCAATTCTCATAAAGCACCCCTATATTATATGCCTTTTGTGCTTAGAAATTTTGTATTTCCACTTCATCCTACTAAAATGGCCACATCCTCCTCAAAATAAAAGGCCAACCCTGAGTACTGGGAAACCAAATTCCTGATTGGATTAACCAAATTCAAGAACTACAATCACTTATTCAAAGTGATCGAGCAAGTCCCTAGGGATTTAGGCCAAGATAAAAACTAGAAGGTAGAGTTTGAGGATTCACTTCAATCCTATAAGAATATAATACTTCACAAAGCCACTACCAAGCTATAGGTATCCTCATGCTATGTATTTTTTAGTAACCTCCTCCACAATTTCATTTGTATATATGACCTATTCCATGACTGGGCATGTGTACCTAACTCTCAGCACCAGATTGTCTATACTTCTAGGAATGCCTTCAAGGTATATTATTCCTTCCTAAACTACACCTTATCTTAAAATATATTATTGGTAAATGTATTGATGGGGACCTACTAGATATAAAACATCCTTCATGAATTGGATGAGAACCCAAACACTAAATAGGTTAAAAAGGAGGATATTAATGCGTACATAGTTTTCACCTTTTAGGAGAATGATCAAGCAGGTATGATCCAATTGAAATGGTTTTTCAGGGCCCATGACTCCTTTCACATCAATGATCTATGGGTGCCTCTCCTTCACATGAGCCTTATATTCATAGAATTATTAGACATGGAAGGTTGATCAAATTCAAGTTGGTTAATGTCATTATAGATGCTCGAGCTAGGAGTAATTTATATGGGATACTCTCTTTCAAGCCTTTAGATTTTCCTATGTGGGTATCTTAGGGATTGCTGGTCCATATGGTCTTTTAAAATATATATGTCCATTAGTTCCATAACCACATGTACGATATATGTGATCATTTCTACTTGATGTTATACTAAGCCATCAGTAAGGCACTAATGTCCCAACTCTCAAAGGAAATTAGATTTTCCATCACTACCATCAATGACTACCAAATTTACAAGGACACTATGATATGGATTATATGTTTCCTTAATGATCCCCTCTACCTATCATATTTCATTTTATACTATCTAGATGAGTAGGAGTTTTCCTATTAGTTGGTGGAGGGAATATAAAATTTATTCATCCATCATTAGCAGAAGGTGTACCCACTACTTTTGATCATAATTAGGCACCATGTCTACAAGGTTTTCCCTATGATTTAGAAGATGGAGGCTGGGCAAGAATCCTTCACCCTTTCAAAATAAAAGCTCTGACACTTGGACCCCAAGGGGATAATTATAGATCACTGGGTGTAGTGCTCAACTTGACTCAATATCAACTATGGTCATCAAGTCAAGGGTGATAATGAGCTCTACCTAGATGCCACTAATGACCAAGAGGTGTTATCCCAAATCATGGAAAAAATTAGAAGATAGGGAAAAATATCTAGGTGAGCACATTTTCACCTCCTCTATCTCCTACTTGATCCATGGAGAACCTAAATCTAACAACTCCTACCATCTCCTAAAGGATCTTGTAAGGCATTTTACCACCTTCTCCTTATTATCTAATTCTATCTCCATTTCCTCTAATAGATCCCTCTCCTCATGCCTCATCTCCTCTTCCACCTCCTCTAATTTTTCCTCATTCCTTGCCTCTACCTCTTCCTCTTTTGACCACTCTAATATCCTCTTTTGACTCAGGCTAAGGTAATATTCAGGGAGACCCCAATGAACTTTATCAATCTGGATAAGGAGTTTGACCTCATGGAAGCCACATTAGAAGCTAAGGATGTTAGGTCAAAGTAGTTATGATTTGGGCCTTCTCAATCACCTCCTCATGTCAATTGAGTTCTCCTCTATATATTAGTTGTGGTTTGAAGGGATTTTATTTTTATTTTTATTTTTATTTTAAATATGCTTGTAACTATAATGAATGGACATAATGGCCTAGGATGGGATCCTCATGCTATTTTGATGTTAGTCCCATCTTTACTTATATAAGGGAGATCCATATTGTAATATAAGGTCAATAAAAAACTACTCAAATTTGTTGTTAGATTATAGCCATGATTTCATCTACTTTTCATTCATCTCTATAAACTATAAATAAATCCAAATCGATTATTATAACATCACTTCTCTTAATATAATCTCTATTTTCTACAAGAGGGTTTTTATATGTTTCAAATAGATTTCATCTCTATTCTTGAATGATAATCAATGTTAGATTAATTGGATTAATAATTTTTTTCTTCATGTGTTTTATGGTTATAATGTGTTTAGATATTCTAATCATTATGTGATTTCTCTCATTTCCTTTTATAGTACTGATAATTTTTGTGTTAATCTACAATTCTCAATGGTGTTTATGTGTATTCTAATATAAGATACTAATACTCATTGTTGTATTTACAATCACTGAGAGGAGGGGGGGTGAATCGGTGATGCAAGATATTTCAAACTTTAATTGTAATCCTTTCAAACTCTTAATCAATGTTCACAAGCATTCATAAAGCATACAAAATGTTCATAACAATGAATAATAAAGATGATGCAAGATCACACACATAACACAAGATCTACATGGGAAACCCTCTTGGGTAATAAAACCCACTCTCAAGCCTACAAACACATGGACTACTTATCCTATAATATAATCACAAACATGAGACCTTTTAGTAAAGTACCCACTTCACAAGGAGCACCTACCCCTAAGTGTGAATAATAACCCACTTGTTATATATGTTGAGCACCCACATAACACCTTATGAAATAAACAACTCTAGATCTATAATTTCATTTAATCTAGCTAGAGAAAAAATGTATAAGACTTTTCATTCAAATATTCACACATACTCCAACTTGAACATATAAGCAATGCATCCAAACACTCCTTTTGGATCACTCTAGGATTTTTCTCTCATTCTTAATCTGCTATGTACTTTAGTCCATCCACTAAACACACTATCTCTAATCTCTTTCCTTCATCTCTATCTTATGCTCTCTCAATCTTTCCACATTAAAGTCTTAAAACCATTACCTTAGTCTTCACTTTTTATAGATTCTTCATGAATATCAACATCTAGGTCAGCCATAATACTTGCCTTAACCCTTAAGAATTTTATTATGATAACACACAGCTCAATACCATCCTCACAGGTCATCCATAGCATCCATGGGTCACACTTAAGCAACTACACCTTTCAATTAAGCCTTAGTAACCCTTATAGGTTTCATGGAGACATATTCACCCATTTAAAACTTCATTGAGAAAATAAAGAATCATAATACTATAATCAAATACCTGGGTCCACTCCATATGACCTCTAAGATATCTTCAAATGATTACTCATGCCCAAACACTCTTCTGCTAAAGCATAATTTACTCAAACAATAGTCTTGTACATAGTAACACCATGCATGAAAAAATAATAAAATTAAAAGCTATATATATACACTTTTACAAAAATTAAATCCTTAAAATAAAATTTTATGTATTCATCTTGAAGTCTTATTCAACTTTGATTTTTACACCACCATGAAATTTGTCTTGGATCAAAATATATAAGTCAAAAACTATAGACTGGTTTTCCCTCATTAATTTGAATATTTAAATTCCAATGGTCACTATGTATATACTAAACATCAGACACTTTGTCATCATCCCATGATCCATTGAAACTTTGAAAAAATATGACTGTTGATCTCCTCATAATTCACCTAACTTTAACTTGTAACCGCTTACCGTTGATCTTAGATTTGTACTTCTGTAATCATGCCACTTGACATCTCTGCATGGTTTCTACACACCCTATACCATTCAATTAACATACTTTCACCACTTGTTATTTATGCATCCAATATAATCATCCTTTGAATTGTTGACTTAATGTGTGCCATTTATCTCTAACTACATGATCATATGCTCACTGTTGGATCTGTGTCTGTCATATTAGATGCTCATCATAGATCTACTGGTCAAAATCCATAATTATGAAACATGTCACTAACACATGAAATATTGACTATTTGAAGTTGAACTACACCATTGGATCCTTATCTGATCTAATTAAATTCTCACCATAGATCTTCCATATCATAAATTTGGCTAACTATGGGAACTTAGTAAATTATGTCTGAGAAGCTAACTTTGCACCTTAATAAAATTTTCTACACTCCATGTATAGACCTAAAATTTGAACCATATGATATTCTCATAAATGTTAATCTATCCATATATTAAACAACTCTTGAAACCTTCACATGTGTGAAATATGACATCATCAATCTACTCACGTAGCTTTATCTATCAAGATTACTTGAGCTTAGACATTCATATAACTATTCTGATGAATTTCATTCACTTTCATAAGCACTCCAAGAACTCATAACAACCCATAGGGTCTCTAAAATATGTCCATACCATCAATATCATCCATAAATTGCCTCACTAAGTTAAACACTCTCCAAACCATCAATTTGATCACTTTGTCATTAATGCACTAGTACCACATGCTCTCTTTGACATCAATAATAACCAAACATCAATGACTATGATCAACAATCTCCCCCTTTATCATTTATGGAAAAAAATCCCTTATAATGAATTTTTACTCATTTTAAATTCTTCATTTTGATCCTTCTCCCCCTTTGACATTAATGAAAAAGGGTCACTTCTTCAACATGCCAACAATCATTCCTCAACATCATGTATGCATTCAAATACTATTTAAGATGCTCAATATACTTACATAATTTCAAGCATATGAATAAATTTCTCCCCCTTTAACATACACCAATCTGAACTTAGACTTCTTTGATCCTTAGACTTGAAAAACTGCTCACAAAGCTTAGAAAGCTTCCCCTAACATTAAGCACATCTCTTCAAGCCTCTCAAACTATCTCAGTTAGCTCCCCCTAACTCCATGCTCTATCTAAAACCATATTATACAATATTTTTTAATTTTAAATATCTCACACATGCTCCCCCTTATTCAATGCATACGTTACATGTTATCAAATTGAAGATAACATACTTTTATACTGATTGGCATTTTGATCATTACCTAGAGCACATACACTTGATTCTACACATGAGATATGTCTCCTAAGAATCATAGGTAGAGACACCCACTTGTCATAGAGGGAATAAAGATCCAAAAACTTATGAGACTCCCATATCTTCATACTCTTACTTAACTTGTAGTCCTTCCTGATCTTCAAATTGACTTTGAATGAGTTGTCAACCTTATTCTTTTCTTTTATCTCAAGATCCTGCTTGATTTCCTTGTTCATTTGGGCAAATAAGCATTGTTTATTGATAATTTGATTTCTTACCTATTATATAATTGAAAATAATACACTTTTAGCCTATTTTTCATTTACCTATTGAGGCCTCCATTCACTTGGACTCCTCTCCATGACATGATTAACAATTTTTAAAGTAGAATACTGATCATTCTTGTAGAACCTTGCTATGTGACCTCTCTCATGACATTTGAAATGAATTAGGTTTCTCAAATTGTACATAAATTTTCATATTGATTTTTCATGATTATGTGACTAATATTTTGGTCCCCTGATGAAGATATTTACAAAAAATTTCAATATGACTAAATATTTAACACTTGTTGCAAAAAATGTCATTCTTTTTTTATGAACCTATTGACTGTATTGAGTGATGATGTTGTTCATGCTTACCATTGTCTTTCTCATAATTTCATGAAAATTCATTCCTTGAGGATATTTTACAATCTTTTAACCTATGACCAAATTGATTGTAAGAGTAGTAATGACCATTGAAATTTGCATACCTTATAGCATTTGGTTGTCTGATATGATTTGTCTTTATTCTATCAATACCTTCATTCATTGACTAATGATTGATCTTCAAAGCCTTTATGTTGTCTTGAGTTACATGTTTTTGTTCTTATTTATATCTAAGACTAGATCTATCACTAGCATTCTTTTAACTACTCAAAATATTGTCAAGATCATTTAAGCTCTTTTCATACTTCACAAATGACTTCACCTTACAAGATTTTTTGTCTAACTCAAATTTTAATGACTCAAATTCAATAACATACCTTAATCACTTATCTTCTTTTGATTTTAGGATTTTATACATAGTTTCTAATTGACTTTTGGGATGCTTGTCTAGTGTCATCATTTATTTTTATTTCAAACACACTAAATTGTTCTTCATAGTCCTTGATTTATGACATCATCTCTTTGTTTTTTCTTCTCAATCTTCAGATCTTCAAGAAAATTCATCAATTCATCCTTATTTTCTAAATAATTAGTTGTATCTTTACTCACAGCTTGATTTAGTTTCATCTACAAAGACTCTATCTCTTGTTGATACAAGATACACTCTTCATCCTTACTTTTTACTTCTTCATTAAGAGTACAAACCTAAGTTTAAAGATGTTGTGTGATCTCATCATTATCCTTGACTTCATTATTTATCCTTCCTTCAAAAATTCTAATTTGATCCTCGTAGGATTTGATCAAGGAATCTTATTTTCTGTTCTTTCTTTGTATTATATTCATTTCTTCCATAGTATCTAGATATTTATCTTCAAGAATAACTTTCTCATCTTCTTCCTCTGATCTATCTCTTCCAAAGAAATATTTTCTTAAAGAACATTCACCTTCATCATCACTAAAATCCATAAACAATGTATCCATGTCCTAATTATGAAAAAAATCATCATTGTCAGATGTTTTTACTTCTTTGTCTACAAATGAGTTACTATCTTCTTCATGGTAAAGGCTCTTACTATCTTTATATGACTCTTTATTTCCATTTTTATTACTGAATAATTTTATGTACTTGCTAGGACCCTCATATTTTTTATGTTCATCCTCATGAGATTACTTATAAGATTCTTTGAGTTAAAACTTTTATGGACATTTAGCTACAAAATGACCAACTTGACCACATGAAAAACATTTAAAAGGAAGTTTTCCTTCATACTTACCTGATCCTATATTCAATCTTCTTTCAATCATGGCTTCAAATTGATCTTCATTAAGATCAAAATCTTTAAGACTTAACTTTTATTATTATCTTTTGTCTCTTTAATCAACTTGAAGGTTGATTCCTTCTTAGGAGGTTTGTCCTCGTCAACTCTCATCTCATAGGCAGTAAGGATGTCATGCAGTTCATCAATTTTAAACTGAGTGATATTATGAAATTTTTATATAGAAAAAACTTTTGAATCAAACTTGAGTGTAAGAGTACTCAATACCTTTTGTACTATAGTACCTTCATCAATCACCTCTCCAAAACCTATGATCATGTGATCTTTTAGTGAAGCACCCACTTCATAAGGAGTACCCACCCATAAGTATGAATAAGCACTCACTTTTTATATATTTTGAACACCCACACAACACCTTATTAAATCAATAACTCTAGGAGCCTGATTGCATTCAATCTGATTGGAGAAATAATGTATAACACTTCTCATTTAACTCTTCACACATACTCAAACTTGTTCATACAATAAATGCATCCAAACACCCCTTTTGGATCACTATAGGATTATTTTCTCATCCTTAATCTACTCTATATTTCTATCCATCCATTGATCACACTATCTCTAATCTCTTTCCTTTGTCTCTATCTTCTGCTCTCTCAATCCTTCCACATTCAAGTCTTGAAACCATTACCTTAGTCTTCACTTTTTATAGTCTTCATGAATATCAACATCTAGATTGGCCATAATACTTTCCTTAACCATTAATACCTATATCTTGTTAACACATAGCTTAATACCATCCTCACAGGTCAACCATAGCATCCATCAGTCACACTTAAGTAGCTATGCCTTTTAATTAGGCCTTAATAGCCATTATAAGTCTCATGGAGACCAACTCACCCATTTAAAAATTCATTAAACAAATAAATAATCACAAGATTACTTAAAAATAATTATTTTCACTCCATATGACCTCTAATACATCTTTTAATGATTTCTCATGCCAAAACACTCTTCTACTAAAGCACAATTTACTCAAATAATAGCTTGTACATAGTAACACCATAAATGAACAAATAGTCAAATTTAAATCTTACATACATTCAGACCTTCAAATAATTTTTTTTTTATGTGCCTTGAAGTCATATTCAACTTTAATTTTTACACCACCATGAAATTTATCTTGGATCAAAAGATATAGCTCAAAAACTACATATTGGTTTTCCCTCATTTATTTGAATATTTAAATTTCAACGGTCACTGTATAAATATTAAACATCAAACACTTTGTCATCATATCATTCTCCCTAGAAACTTTGAATAAATATGTATCATCAATCTCCTTATAATGCTCCTAACTTTAACCTACAATCGTTCATCATTGATCTTAGATCTATGCTTCCATGATCGTGCCACTTGGTAGCTCTACATGCTTTTTGCACACCCTGTATCATTCAGTTAATTCACTTGTACTACTTAGAAGTTCCATGTGAAATATAAGAATCCTTTTAATTATTGACTTAACATGCACCATTGATCTCTAGCTACATGATCATATGCTCATTATTAGATTTTTGTCAGTTAGATTAGAAGCTCATCGTAGATCTATTATTCAAACTTTGTGATTATGACACATGCCACTAACACATGAAATATTGACTATTTGACTTTAAACCTCACCATTGGATCCTTATCTGATTAGATTAAATTCTCATTATTATATCTATGATATAATTAAATTCTCACCGTAGATATTTGACATCACAAATTTAGATAAGTATGGGAACTTAGTAAATTATGTCTAAGAAGCTAACTTTGCACCTTAATAACTTTTGCTATGCTCCATGTCTAGACCTAAAATTTTAACCATATGATCTTATCACATAGGTGAATCTATCCATATATCAATATTATCTTAAAACATTCACACATTTGAAATATGATGTCATCAATTTGCTCACTTAGATTTATCTATCAAGATGACTACTTGAGCTTAGACATTCATATGACTATTCTGATGAATTCCATTCACTTTCATAAGCACTCCATGAACTAATAACACCCCATAGGGTCTCTGAATATGTCCATACATTAAATATAATACATAAATTTCCTCACTAATTCAAACACTCTCCAAACCATCAATCTAATCACTTTATCATTAATGCACTAATACCATATGCTCTCTTTGACATCAATGACAACCAAACATCAATGACTATGCTCAACAATATCCCCCTTTGTCATTGATAAAAAAAAACCCATATAATGACTTATTACTCATTTGAACTTCTTCATTTTTATCTTTAGCCCCTTTGACATGAATGACAAAGGGTCTATTCCTCAACATTCCAACAATCATTCCTAAACATCATATATGCACTCAAATACTATTTAAGATTCTCAAGATACTTACATAATTTCAAGCATATGAATTAATTGCTCCTCTTTTGGCATGAACCAATCTAAACTTGAACTTATTTTATCTTTACTACTCATAGAGCTTATAAATATCCCCCTAACATTATGCACATCTCTTCAAGCCTCTCAAACTATCTAATTTAGCTCCCCCTAACTCCATTCTCTATCTGAAACCATCCTATACATTATTTTTTAAATTTAAATGTCTCACACATGTTCCTCCTTAGTCAATGCATACCTTACATATTATAAAATCAAAGAGAACATACTTTTGTACTAATTAGCATTTTGATCATTACCTAGATCACATACACTTGCTTCCACACATGACATATGTCTCCTAAGAAGCATAGGTAGAGACACCCACTTGTCATAGAGGGACTAAAGATCCCAAAACTTAGGAGAATCCCATATCTCCATGCTCTTACTTATTTCATGATACTTGAATTTTTTCCCTATTCTATCATGGAAAATAATACACTTTGAGCCTATATTTCATTTACCTGCCGAGGCCTCCATTCAGTATAATTCCTTCTCTTCATGACATGAATAACAATTTTTGAAGTAGAATAGTAATCATTCTTGCATCACCTTGCTATATGACCTCTCTCATGATAGTTGAAACAAATTAGTTTTCTCAAATTGTACATACCTTGTGATCTTGAAGTTTCATGATTATGTAACTGATGATTTGGTCCCCTAATGAAGATATTATGAAACTTTGCAATATGACCAAATCCTTGACACTTGTAGTAAAAGATGTCATTCTTTCCTTATAAACCTATTGATTGTTTAAGTGATGATGTTCATGATTACCATTATTTTACTCATAATTTTATACAAATTCATTTATTGAGGACATTTTATAATCTTTTGACCTATGACCAATTTGATTGTAAGAGTAACAATGGCCATTGCAATTTGCATACCTCATATAATTTGGTTGTCTGATATGATTTATCTTCATTATGTCAATAACTTTATTCCTTGACTGATTATTGATCTTAAAATCCTTAATCTTGTCTTGATTTACATGATTTTATTCTTCTTTGTATCCAAAACTAGATCTATCACTATCATGTTTTTAACTACTCGAGATATTGTCAAGGTCATTTGATCTTTTTTCATACTTCACAAATGACTTAACCTTACAATATATCTTGTCTAACTCAGCTTTTAATGACTCAAATTCAATCACACACTTAATAACTCATATTATTTGTATTTTAGGCTTATAGACATAGTTTCTAATTGACTATTGAGATGCTTGATAGTATCTTCATGTTCCCTAGTGTCATCATTCATTCTTACTTCAAACACATTTAATTATTCTTAATAGTCCTTAATTTGTGACATCATCTCTTTATTATTTTTCTTCTCAATATTTAGATCTTCAAGAGCATTCATCAATTCATCCTTATTATCTAAATCATTAGTTGTATCTGTGCTCATAGCTTGATTTAGTTTCATCTTCAAAGACTCTATCTCTGATTGATACAAGACACACTCTTCATCCTTAATTTTTAATTCTTGATTAAGTGTACAAACTTGAGTTTCAAGCTATTGTGTGATCTCATCATGTTCCTTGACATCATTATTCTACCTTCCTTCAAAAATTCCAATTTGTTCCTCATAGGATTTGATCAAGGAATCTTATTTTCTATTCTTTCTTTTTAGTATCTTCATTTCTTCCATAGTATTAGATATTTATCTTCAAGATTGATTTTCTCATCTTCAAAAAAATATCTGCTTAATTAATATTCACCTTCATCATCACTAAAAGCCATGAACAATGTCTCCATGCCCTCATTATGAAAAGAATCATCATTATTAGATGTGTTTAGTTCTTCTTCTACATATGAGTTACTATCTTCTTCATGGTAAAGGCTCTTATTTCATTTGTATGATTCATTCTTTCCATTTCTCTTACTAAAGAACTTTTTGTACTTACTAGGAGCCTCAAATTTCTTGTGTTCATCCTCATGATATTCCTTATAAGATTATTTAATTTCAAAATTTTCTAGACATTTAGCTACAAAATGACCAACTTTACCACATGAAAAACATTTAAAAGGAAGTTTTCCTTCATACTTACCTAGTCCTATATTCAATCTTCTTACAGTCATGCCTTCAAGTTCATCTTCATTAAGATCAAAATCTTCAAGACGTAGCTTATTCTTCTTAGATTTTTTCTCCTTGATCACCTTGAACGTTACTTCCTTCTTAGGAGGTCTATCCTCATCAACCCTCATCTCATAGGCAATAAGGATGCCATGAAGTTCATCCATCTTCAACTAAGTGAGATCATGACTTTATTCTACAACAAAAACTTTTGAATCAAACTTGAGTGTAAGAGTCATCAATACCTTATGTACTATTATATCTTCATCAATCACCTCTCCAAGACCTCTGATCATGTTTACTACCTCATTAAACCTTAGAAGATAGGATGCCATGGTATCTTCTTCCTTTATTTTAAGAGCTTCAAATTGCTTTTGGTAGGTTTACAACTTATCTAGTTTTACCTTTGAGTCTCCTTCATAGATAGTCTATAATTTGACCCAAATTTCCTTGGTAGACTTATAATGGATCACTTTGGTGAACTTAGCCTCAGATAGACCACAAATGATAGCATTCATAAATTTAAAATTATTTTCACTCAACTTCTTGTTAGTAGAACTAGTTGGAGTAGTTGGTATAGTATAACCATCTATGATATATTTACAAGTATCATATCCTAGAGACATGATGTATGTCCTCATCTTTGCACTTTAAAAAGCATAATTTGACCCATTGAATAATGGTACTTAATTTATATAGAAACCCTACTTCTGTTGGCTTGCCATATTGTACCTTAAATCATCTTTAAGTGGTTAAACTTGTAATGAAGATCCTGATCTGATTCCAATTATTGGAGGTATAATCATTAAGAAAGGGGGGTTGAATCAATGATGCAAAATATTTAAAATGTTAATTTTAATCCTTTCAAACTCTTAATCAGTGACCACAAGCATTCATAAAGCATATAATATGTTCATAATAATGAATAAGAAATATGATGCAATATCACACATATAATACAAGATCTACATGGGAAACCCTCTTGAGAAATAAAACGCACTCTCAAGCCTATAAACACATGGACTACTTGTCATGTAATATAATCACAAACATGAGACCTTTTAGTGAAGCACCCACTTCACAAAGAGAACCCAACCCTGAGAATGAACAAACACCCACACAACACCTTATGAAACTAACAACTCCTAAACTTTGATTGCATTTAATTTGATTGGATAAATAATGTATAACACCTCTCATTCAAATCTTCACACATACTCAAACTTACTCATACAAGCAATGCATCCAAACACCCCTTTTGGATCACTCTAAGATTATTATCTCATCCTCAATCTAATTTTTACTTTAGTCCATCCTCTTTCCTTTATCTCTATCTTCTGCTCTCTCAATCCTTCCACATTCAAGTCTTGAAACCATTACCTTAGTCTTCACCTTTTATAGAGTCTTCATGAATATCAACATCTAGGTTAGCCATAATACTTTCCTTAACCCTTAATACTTATATCATAATAAAAAAAAAATTTCAATACCATCCTCATAGGTCAGCCATAGCATCCATGGGTCACACTTAAGTAGCTGCATCTTTTAATTAGGCCTTAGTAGCCCTTATACGTATCATAGAGAATTATTCACCCATTAATCACTTCATTGATCAAATAAAGAATCATAGTATTAATTTAAAATACCTAGGTCCACTCTATATGACCTTTAAGACATATTCAAATTATTAATCATGCCAAAACACTCTTCTTTTAAAGCATAATTTACTCAAATAATAGTCTTATACACAGTAACACCATGAATGAATGAATAGTCAACTTTGAAGCTTATAAACATTAAGACCTTAAAATAAAATTTTATAGATGTGACTTGAAGTCATATTCAACTTTTATTTTTACACCACCATGAAATTTTTCTTGGATCAAAATATATAGCTCAAAAACTATAGACTAGTTTTCCCTCATTAATTTGAATATTTAAATTCCAATGGTCACTATGTAAATACTAAACATCAGATACTTTTTCATCGTCTCATGATCTCTAGAAACTTTGAAATAAATATTCATCATTGATATCCTCAAAATTATCTTGAATTTAACTTGAAATTTCTCACCATTGATCTTAGATGTGTACTTCTATGATTGTGCCACTTGGCAGCTTTGCATGCTTTCTACGCACCCTATAACATTTAGTTAATGTGATTGCACCACTTCATAGTTTCACATGAAATATAAGTATCCTTTGACTTATTTACTTAACATGCACCATTTACCTCTAACTACATGATCATACACTTAATTTTGGATCTTCATCTGTGAGATTAGATTCTCACCATAAATCTACTGCTCAAACTCCACAATTATGACACATGTCACTAGCGCATGCAATATTGAATATTTAAATTTAAAACATTCCATTGGATTATTATCCATTCAAATTAAATTATTTTCATTAGATCTGTGATCTGATTAAATTTTCACCATGGATCTTTGATATCACAAATTTGGCTAAGTATGGGAACTTAGTAAATTTTGTTTGAGAAGCCAAATTTATACCTTAATAACATTTGATACTCTCCATGTCCAGACATAGAATTTGAAACATATTATTTTATCACATAGGAAAATATATCCATATATAAATATTCTCTTGAAACCTTCACATATGTGCAATATGATGTCATCAATCTACTCACTTAGCTTTATCTGTCAAGATGACTACTTAAACTTAGACATTCATATGACTATTCTGATGAATTATGTTCATTTACATAATAAATACAATCACTCATAATACCCCATAGAGCCTATAAAACATGTCCATACCATTAATATTTTCCATTAATTTCCTCACTAAGTCAAACACTCTACAAACTATCAATATGATCACTTTATCATTAAAACACTAATACCACATGCTCTCTTTGACATCAATGACAACCAAACATCAATAAAAATTATCAACAATAATTTCTAGTGAGAGATCATATTGAAGGCATAATTATATTTATCTCAACCTATTCCCACTATATGTTCTTTTAGGTATAACTTTAGTGAAAGTTAGTCTACAGTGGTATAATTATGGTAGAGTCACTTGGTTCAACGATCAATGCATTGAGTTCATTTTAGATATGGAGGTTACATTTTATACCTTACCCTTCCCTCTCTTTTGTGTTTATTTTTTTAAATTTAATTAGCATTTCCCCTTTGTTTAGAAACATAAATCATAATACTCAATTCTTATAGCAATCTTTGACCAATTTGTATGAACTTTAGATTGAACTTTTGATGGTGATAGTGCATCTCTTGGAGACTATTCATGTAGATTCCATTTGTGAAGTTAAATACCTATAACCATACCCTAGGCTAATCTTAGATTATTCTTAAAATGGATGGAAAAAATTTGTAATTATCCCCACCTTCCATTTTTAAGGAATGCCCAATCTAATGGGCATTTCATGTACAGGAAGATATTAGATTAAACAGAAGTTGACACTAGAAATAGGGCCTTATTAGAATACTTCATGATTTTCATTGATTTATTTTATGAATACATCGATATTGACTTATTGGTAAAAATTTACTAACTACTATTTGATTGTGAAGCATCTTAGATACTAGTTTTCTTATTACTAATGATAGGTCCTAATGAGGTCGATGTAATTTCCCCCACATTTTCCATTAAAAACCCAAGTCCAACCAACCTAGACCTACCATGAATCCCATCAGTTCATCACCACAAACTTTCTCAAATTTATAGCCCAAGATGGATTGGTTAGACATCCCTACCATTAACATCTTAGGAGTCATCAATGATTTACCCATGAACCCTGAGAGGCATCTCCCTCATTTCACCCTAAGCATGTGATGAACCATAGAGGAATACATAAAATCCTATAAAAATACCCTAAGACTTCTAAATATATAACATGAGGATGTGGCGTGTAGGATTTTCCTCTTTACCTTAATGGAAACTACATATAATCAGTTCTTTGACCTTCCGAAAGACTCTATCCTAAGTTGGGACCATTTTAGTAATGCTTTCCTCACCCAATGTGGTAAAGTGATAGACCCCAATGGCCTATTTAAATAGTTTTCCTACATCAAAATGGATCATATTTTAGAGAATTTTAGCTTATATTTTGAGAGAGGAAGAAGAAGAAACTAAATATGGGTATGGTTAAAAAACCTATTTGGTTATGCACATATTGAATTAGATTATTATGAAGAAATCTTCTTTGGCTTGGGAGGATGACCTATAAATAAGAAAACACTAAGAAATTTTTTTATTAGATATATATCTAGGTAGATTAGCTAACACTAGCTAGATCTTGGAAGCAAGAGCTTCCTTGAAACCTATCAACCCACACTTTTTAAATAATTAAGTTTATAAAATAGAAGATAAGGTAATTGCATCAATAATAAAAAGGTACTAAAATTAAACACAAGAAATGTTTTCTACAGAAATATACTAGAAATGACTAATATAGCAATAAGTCAATACTAATGCTAAAGAAGTCAAATGTGCTTCAAAAAAATAGGCAGGCATCTATAAACAGGTAGAAACATAAAAAATTAGGTTTGGTTGAGGGTAAGAGGGTGAAAATAACTTGTTATTTTATTCCATAGTGACCATCAATAGTTGATGTGACCATTGGTGATTAAGGTGACCATCGGTGATTGAGGTAACCATCGGTGGTTAGACAAACTATCGATGGTCAAGATGACCATCGATAGTTACTATGTGTAGGCTATAGGTAATAAATGGCCAGTTGATGAGATCACAAAGTTAGATTTTAAGAGATGGGTCGATTCTAGGTTAATTATAAAATTCAAATAAAGTAAATAAACATTCATCAAAAACACCTAAATTTTTTTTGTTAAACACAAAAACAAAGTTCCTAATAAAATTTTAAGCATGAACAAGTGACTTAAACATGTTTTGAGCAAATATCTACTTGGTCCTGTAGCAGAATTGTTAGCATGTCCTTTAGCTTTGAAGCCTTTTTAAGTTTGAAATAATAAACTTTGAAAAAGTAGGTCTTGAGTCCATATTTTTAGAAAAACATAGTGACCAACATCAGTTAATACCATCGATGTCAGTTATGGCCAATTGAGATCTAATTTTTTTGACTGATGTCGATTAAGCCAAGTAATTGATGTCGGTATTTATATCAATGTTGGTTACTATGTAAAAATTGTGGCAACCAAAAACATTAAAATAAAATTAGAAAATCAATTTGCAATAGTTTTAAAGGCTCAAATGAATTTTTTAAAGTTACAAAAGGATATGCTTCAGGTGTAGGATATGTCTAGTCCCACTGGTCTACCATTATGTGATCTAGGAATTTGACTCAAGAGAGGATGGTTAGTATGGTGTTAGTTCTAAAATGAAAATAAAATGAAATAAACACACTAATAACATAAATTTATATTTGTATACAACAAGTTATTATTTCCTATTTGGATTAATTAGAGTTATTCCTACACCAAAACCTTACTTGAATTGAGCACCATCAAAATACAAAGTCCACAACTATGAAGGAACTTAAAATTCTCATTCATTATTCACATGTTTTATTGTGAAAGTGTGAAATCCTATGCATGACAAAGAAAATTTGGCTCTTTCATTTTGGGGGTTGTAATTGCTCGAACCAACCGATTGAACTAATAATGGTTCAACATTGTTAAGTTCAAAGTTCAAAGTGCAAAGCTCTTGAAAAGATCATGTCATTGAACCCTGACGTTGAACCACTTTTTCCAACCTTAAGGAAAAGTGTCTTGAACATTTTTGGTCTCTTTCCTTGTGAATTTCTTCAAACAAAATGTCTGAAGAAGCTTTGTAAAACCCTTGCATTCTTTAAACTAGTTCATCTTTTGCCAAAATACTTGTGCAAACCAAATTTTAACTGGCTCAGAACAGCAAGGGGAAGAAGGAGATTGATTTTGTCTTATAGGACCAAAATGGTCAACAAATTGGCAATTCCCAGGGAAAGCATGCCTGTTATGCTTAGAAACTAGTAGCCTCGAAGTCCATTGGGCATGGAGTCAAGATGTAGCTTGAAAGAGTTATGAACAAGCTTTTAAAGACCTATGAACCAATCAAATATTTTACCCAAACATAAATGAAAACACACACAACAAAGGCTAAAAAACACTACCTGTGCAAATAACACTTAGGGAAAATAGGGAAAGAAAAACTAAAAACAAACTACTATGTACAACTAACCAAGTATATGTGCTTCCCTCCTAGATCAAACGAAAAATGTCTTAAGTCTCCTTCATGGTAAGAAAACTTATGGTGCCAAAAAAGTGGCTGAATGGAATGGAGGTTTGGTGACTTGCTCTTCTTGTTTGCCACCTTGATTGGCTCATATCCAAATGAATCGAGGGCAAACATGCTTCCAACATATATGTATTCTTCTTATTCTTGGAATCTTGCCTCTTGCTGGTTCTTCATGCTGGTATGTTTCATCAAGAAATCAATGGCTACTAGCTCATCACCATAAGCCCTTTGATATGCATAGTGGACTGGCTTATCCCCTTTTATTTCATTGAAAACCCCATCAAATTGATCCTCTGCTTCATCATGGCTTCCTTGAATAAGGGTGACTATTGTTATGTTTGAAATGAGATCATAGACTAAGTGCTCATCCTACTGAACATCACCTTCTTGTGCAAGGCTCTCTTCTTCAAAGCTTTCCCCAAAATGGACAAGCCTCTCCTTTTCCTGCTCAAAGACCAGAGTCTCTAGTTGTTCAAAGACATCCTCCTAATTCTCCTCCAACTTGGGTTCCATGGTATGGTCATCCTCCTCATCAAATCAATAAGGAAGTTCATCAAACAAGGGGGAAGAGAGCTCACCATGCTTACCTTCCTCTTCATATTGTTGGAACATCCATATGTATGCATGACTCGTGTCTTCTCCATTATTGATGATTTATTCAAAGGGAGCATCCATGATGATTTCATCTTCATTGTTGCTCATGATAGCCTCTTGGGTAGCTACAAATTAGATCCTCTCTTCTTCACTTGCCTCCTATAAAATAGGTTCCTCCTTGAGAAGGGATGAAGTAGAAGGCTGATGATTAAACTCACGTGGAAGAGAAGGTAGTCCTTGAGCTAGAATCAAATGATTCTCTTCTTTCCATTTAGCCAACACTTCATCTATATCAGATGTGACATGATAGTTGTCTTGAAGGAGTGTATATGGGGTGTGTTTAGACATAGGATCTTCTACTTGGCTTGAACCATCCATCACACTTTGGTTGAGGAACCTCATTCTAGACTCCAATTATGTAATTTGATTGGCGATATTCTCTTAAAAGAGTCTTTCTTGGAGCTCATGAGGATCACCATGAGCAATTGTAGCTTTATCTTCTTCAAGGCCTTGAGTTGGTTCATGGTATTCCCTCCTACAACTTGGAATATTAACATCATATTGAAGGACTTGAGGAGGTTGAGGAAGACTAGGAAAAGACTATTGATGTACATGAAGAGTTTCTAGAAGAGAGATGTGTTGGTTCATGGTATTCCCTTCAAAGGACGATTCATAACCTAAAGAATTCAGAAGGTTAATCTCCATGAGAGGTTGTTCTAATTCCCTTTGATGTCATAAAGCTAGGTGCAAGAAATTAAGAGCAGGAGTGGTTACTGCATTAGATGAGCTAGAGTGAGCAAGTGCTATTTGGTAGAAAGGATTTGGTGCACAAGAGGGGGCTTCCTTTAGAATGGGAGAAGGCACACAAGGTTGACTACCTTGAATGAATGGACTCTTCCATTTTGCTACCTCCTCCTTCATGGATTACAAAGCCTAAGTTTGCCTGAATGAACACTCTTCTTTCTACAAAAGCTCTTGCTGATATCTATACTGCTCATCCAATCTATCTATCTCCATCACTTGCTTCTCAAATTCTAGTGTTACTTCCCTTACTATTGAAGGGCAACTAAGAGAGTTGTTGGAGGTGATTCCATGAACAACCTGAGCTTGATCAAAGTTATATGAAGGAAAACAAGGTCCATGGTTCTGAGTAATGGAATTTTACATACCAAACTATGATTTTCTTAATGGCACCAGGACTACTTAACCAGCTGATTCAACTCAGAGTCACCATTGGTGTTTATGAAAAGGCCTCCAAAGGTTGGTTGGTTAAAGAACAAAATAAAATTCTTCAACTCTTTGGACAAAAATAGGTCCCACTAGGCATGCCAAAAATTATTGACGCTATGGATTGCACCCTTGACAGAAGGTTGAGCCTCTGTCTTCCACGTGGCACAATGGAGACTCCCCTCTTGCCTATGGATCTAACAAAATTGAGGGGAGAATATCTAGATAAGGGCTAGCTCCCTTTGATGCATCTTTGAGTTATTCCAGTACTATTACTTATATATATATATATATATATATATATATATATAAAGGGGGGGTTGAAAAGAGAGAAGGCTTACTAAAAATAGAACCTGGATTAAACGGTGATGCACCAAAAATGGTTGATCTAATTAGATTGAACATACACTTTACACCAAGAACAAGCTGATATACACTTCATTTGATATGAGAAACTCTTCTGCATTAGTGAGCTAGGGGTCCTCTAGAGATACAGGGAGGAAGAACTACTAGCGGTGTTCTAAGACACACTATGGTAGCCTGTTCAAATGCGCCTATACTCTGTTGTAGACACTTCTGGCTGACTTGCAAAAGAAGAACTCATAATACACTAGACATGCTAGAATCATTTTATGAAAGCATTAAATAAAATGACTTAACACAAGACAAAACCATAGACATATGCAAAAGTGTAAAATCAAAATGGAGGTAAAAAATGCTATGTATTGATTCAAGGTAAATTTTGGCAGAGCTCCACCTTACACGCTGAGAGATCTCTCTTCTCAAATGAGAGTTTACAATATATAGTCTTTTAAAAAAGACTTTGGCACTTTTTGGAAAATAAATGACCCATGCTACATTAAATGCCTTGGGAAAAGGAAGTCATTGATGTTGATATCATCCTTCTAGAAATGGCCTGACAGAACCATGCTTTGTAGTCACTAGTCTTGACTTTATCACTTAAAATGTATTAAATGCTATTGCAAAAGCATGGGTCACTTGATTGTTTTAATGACAAGGCCACCCCTCTTTAAGACTTATATGATTGTCTGTTCATTAATGCAAAATGAGGAAAAATTAGGCCACATTATTCACTATATGCACTCCTTGATGACCACTTGGCAGAGATTATTTCAACCACTGGAATAACTCCTTGTTCCGACACCTTCTTTTGCCACCTAGACTATTCCCATATTTACTTGTTATTTTTGTCTCTTCTTGGCTTTGTCTTTTTCTGGATTTGTGAACACTTAGGGCTATCTTCTTGGTGGGTCACTGAGTTCAATTACATCCTATCCTTAAGCATTTCAAAACCAACAGCTATTTCACTGCCTTAGATTTGATGTTCATGCACCTATCACTGGGCATTTGAACCTCTAACAGCTAGTTCACCATGCTAGATTTTGACGTCTATGGGCCCATCACCCCCCCTCCTTCAGCTTTCTTTCCTTCAACTTCACTTTCTTTTGGCTTCACCTTCCAGATTATTCTTTTAGATTTAGTCATTAAACCCTCCCAAAGAGAAGGTGTCCCTTCAAGGCTTGGAGAAAGGTCCCTTCATGATCACCAAGAGTCCTCCGCAAGGGCACTTTCCCTTTGGGGTCCTTTGGGCTCCCTTGGTTCTCAAATCCTTCAGACATTTTGTCTGGAAGAAATCTTTCCTTCATGTTTTTTTCTCGCTTGTTTCTTTCAGTCGGTGCTTTCTCTTTGGGCAAATTGTCTGAAGGAATTATTTCAGACTTTTTATATAAAATATTTGCCTTGTGAATTTATTTAGACAAAATGTCTAAAAGAATTCCTTTGGGCATTTTTCCTGAAGAAATTCAATCTTTGATTTTTTCCTTATAAATTTCCTTCAGACAAAAAGTCTAAAAGAATTATTTGCCTTGGTATTTCTTATTGAAGGAAACTTACCTTTTTCTACCTTGTTTACTTTGCCTATTTTCTTCCCTTCACAAGGGCACCTTTGGGTCTAGAATTGCCCTCTGCAGCCTACTAGAATGGTCTAGTTTGTGCCTGACTGCCCTCTGCAAGGGTACCTGTCCTTCGGGATTCAAAAAACCCCTTTAAACCTTTCAATTGAACCAATTGCTTGAACCAAATAATTGAACCAATTTCTTGAACCAACCAATAATGGTTCAACATTTTTAAGTTCAAAGTGCAAATCTCTCATTGAACCCTGACGTTGAACCACTTTTTCCAACCTTAAGGAAAAGTGTCTTGAACATTTTCAGTCTCTTTCCTTGTGAATTTATTCAGACAAAATGTTTGAAGAAGCTTTTTAAAACCCTTTCATTTTTTGAAATGGTTCATCTTTTTCCAAAAGACTTGTGCAAACCAAATTTGAACTGGTTCAGAACAGCAAGGGGAAGAAGGAGACTGATTTTGGCTTGTAGGACCAAAATGGTCAACAGGTATATGTACTTTTTTAATTTTGATTACAAGGATATTTTTTAAGTTATTTAGGTATAACACACTATTGAATTAGAGGATAATGTAAAACTAGTCAAACATATGCCTTATAGAATGAATCTTAATTTTTTTAATGGTAAATGAAAAGGTAGTCAAGCTTCTTGATGAAAGATTTATATTCCAAATAAATAACTCATGAAGGGTCTCTCCTATTGCTATAGAAAAAATTAATAATGGGAAGTTTCATATTTGTGTTGATTATAGGAAGATCAACAGGGCAACAAAGAAGGACCACTACCATCTTCACTTGTCAGATTAGATCTTATATGAGGTAGCTAGTAATGAGTGTATTTACTAATGCTTATAGTGGGTACAATTAATTTTGCATAGATGAGAAGGAAAATCTAAAGACTACGTTCACCACTCCTTGGGGAGAGTTTACTTATAGATATTCCATTTGTATTATGTACAATGCATATACAACCTTCTACACTTAATGATTAGAGTGTTTGAACCCTATATTGGAAGTTTTGTCATGTTATTTATTGAAATTTTATGAGAGCAAGGTGGATGATTTATACCATATGGAGAAGGCTTTTTAAAGGTTGGATGAGGCCCAAACCTCATTAAATCTCGTAAGGTGTGTGTTTAGATGCTCTAAAGGTGTCCTTTAGGACATGTATTTATAGATGGTATCAATTACAATCCAAAAAAAGGTTAAAACATCAAGAAATTACCATTTTATATGAATAAAAGTAATCTAAGATCATTCTTAGGATGTCATATATTATATAAGGATCATTAGGAAATTTACAAAAATTACATAGCCATTGACACAATTCTTAAATAAAGATTTTTATTGTGAACCAGAGGAGAAGGCACTTGAATATTTTGAGTAGCGTAAGTGATCATTGGCAACATTGCCTATTTTAAATAATCCAAATTGAAACAAAATATTCATTGTGTATATTGATGCTACAGAAACAACACTAGGGAACACAATAAGCCAAAGAGATGAGAATATGTATGATCATCCAATATACTTTGAGAGTAAGAAAATGAGTAGTCAAAAAATAAGAGTGATGAAAAGGCACACATTTAAGAAACTTAATAATAAAATATAAAATGGGGTCAACTTAAGTTGAAAAACATCTCTTAAATATGCTCAAACAAACTCCACCATTAAATCAAACAAATATAGGTCATTGGTTTGGACAAAGCCTTAAGGATTTCCTAATTTTCCTTATGGATGAGTGCAAAAGTATTCTCTAGCTTTTAGGTTTCATTTTGATCATTTTGTTTGCACATTGGGCTTGAATTTAGGGAGGAGACACTAATTTTAAAGACATGATGTTTAGTTTTCACTATTTTTATTTTGTGCATTTTGATATACATAATATGAATATTTTTTAAATATATCTAGAATTAGTTTTAAAAATATTTATAGGTTTCAATTTTATGCCTTCAAATATATACACATTAGTGTATACCTAATGTGTATTCAAATGAATAGGTTTCAGGTTTTATGTGTATATGTTTAATTACCTCTGAGTCAAAAGGGTGGGTGGTTGGAATGTCCAGTCCATCACACTTTTATAGGGTGGCTAGTTGCACATTTTCCACCCCTTCCCTTGACATGGGTGGGGGGCAACATCACCCACCCCCTGCTATGATGTAATAGGTGGGGATGACTATGTCATCTCCACCTGACCATTATAAAATTATTTTTTTACTTATATATATATATAAACATTAATATTAAAGACATGATGTTTATTTTTCATTGTTCTTATTTTGCGCAATTTAATATACATAATTTGCATATCTTTTAAATATATGTATATAGATTTATTTTTAAATATGTCTAATTTTCCATTTTATGCCTTCAAATATATACACATTAGTGTATACTCAATGCATATTTAATGGAATAGGTTTCAGGTTTTATGTGTGTGTATATCTATTTATATATTTAAAAGTTTAAAAAATAATTATGAATGTGTTAGAACATTTAATTCTAAGTGGGGTTAATTGACCCTTAGCCTTGGTTATTAATTAAATAAATGGTAATATATTATTTATTGCGACAAGGTGGAAACCTCGTGGAAATAAATAATAAATTTATAATTATTTAATTATTACCAAATTTAAATTATTATTTTTAATCAGGATGGATGGACCCATTATTTTTAGCACAGTCACATCTCTTGATTTTTCATTATAAATAGGGTGTTACCCTCATTGTGAAACCAACATGTGAATATGAAATTATTTATCATATTCAATATGAGGATTTTTTGAAATCATATCTGAGAATAAGTTAGAGGTTAAAGAATTGCATTGAGTACAGAATTGAGTTTCTCAATTATTTGAATAATTATCATTGGTGGGGTTTTTACCTCTTTGAGTTTTTCCCACAATAAATACCTATGTATTGTGTTAACTAATCTATGTGCTTTGTTCATTATTTACACTTCTATATCTTTTGTGTATGTTCATTAAATATTATATAGTTTTTAAATTTCTTTCATGGAATCAGAGCAAAAGGGAGTGTAGAGAAATTATAAGCTTAAGTCAATTGCGGTTATATATATTTAAGCTTATAATTTCTCTACACTCCCTTTTGCTCTGATTCTATGAAAGAAATTGAAAAACTATATAATAATTAATAAACATACACAGAATATATATATGTGTGTGTGTGTGTGTGTGTGTGTGTGTGTGTGTGTGTGTAAGTTTGGCTTGGTACGATACAAGAAAGTAGGAAAATATTTCCCTAGTCATCTTGAGTCCTAGTTGGCTTGGTATATGCATTGATATTCATCCAAAAATATTAGAATCCCTTTCAAGAGCAACCATATGGAAATTAATTTTTTTTCAACTTCCAACCTATCTAGAGTGCACTTGTACAGCTTGGGTGTCTGAGAAAATTAAAAATTTAATCTTTTGGCATGAATTTTGTGTTATGAGGGTTCTAACTTCTTAGTTTTGAGGATTGAATACTTCTTGAAAAATTTTAGGACTTGAGAATGCCATTCAAAGCCTCTATGATTTTGCATGAGCCTTTTAGAACTCACCTATACGGCTTGGAGTAGTGAATAGGTGAGATACTTCATCAAAAAATTAATTTTGAAGATTATATCTACCTTGTAGCAAGAGTTTAACAAGGCCAACAAATTTTCAAAGCTTCTAGTGGCTTATCCAAATAATTATGGCTCTTCAAACTTTTGCTCTTGTGTCATTTTTCTCCCTATACATGCTACAAGTAAGTATATTTTTTCATACAGCTTGTGAAAATATTGAAAAATACTTTATTTTTTAAAATATATTTTCCATGCAAAAATCTAGTAGCCCCCACATTTATATTCTTTTAAGAGTTTTGTAACTAAAAAGAAAGATTTATTTCAAAAAAATTACATGCACATTATGTGTGTATGTGTGCGCGCGCGTGCGTGCATGTGTGTGTGTGTGTGTGTGTGTGTGTGTGTGTGTGTGTGTGTGTGTGTGTGTGTGTGTGTGTGTGTGTGTGTGTGTGTGTGTGTGTGTGTGTGTTTGTGTGTGTTAAAAATTATATTTAAATGTCAATTAGTGCATGTAAATCTTTAACTAGTCATTTAGAAGGGTTGGTAGAAGTATTTTAACTAAAATCTAGTAATACTGAGGTCTTGTGTTCAAATCTCACTTTTTTTTCATTTTTAAATTCATTTAAATTTAACTTAATTTTAAATTTCATTCTTGGCTTGCATGCCTAGCATCATGCATTCAAAACCCTAATTAATTTGTCAATCTTGTTTTGAAATTTAACATATTAAATGTTTTGTCAAATATAGTCATATAAAATGTTGATCCTTTAGTTTTTCCACCTTCTAGACACATCTATGTGGTTAATTTTATGTTTTGAAACCTCCTATTACAAATTTTATATATTTTTTAATTATAGTGTCTAGGTAGTTATTCTAGTGCGACTCTTTCGACACTTAGTTTAGTGCAATTTTGTTTCAATTTTTTGTATAATTTTGTATTAATTAGATTGATAATTTTATGTGCATTTGTAATAAAAACTCATTAAAAAGGTTATTTTATTACAATTATTCTTACAGTAACATATTTTTGCGACCCCTGTGACACCCTATTTTATCATAATATTTTATAATTTTTTACTCTGTCTAGCATTAAATTAAACAATTGTTGTATGTTTACACCTACAATCTATTTTTACTATCAAATAAAGTTAATTTCACACTAAAAAATCATTTTAAGTATATTTTTATTATCAATATTAAAGGGAAGTTATGGCTTCACCTCATTTTTCTTAGATAAATCCTAAATGCTTAATGGGAATAACTATAATATATGAAAAAACCCTGTGAAAGTAGAATTTATGGCTCAAAAATTATAGAATATTATCATTGAAATTGAAAAAACACTTTCTAGACATGTGACCTTTGATCTTACCAATGTATTTCAACAGAAATTGTAGGAAACCATGTTTATTATTTTGCAGAGTATCAAGGATGAATTTCTCCTCTACATTGGTAATCAAGAGTCTTATAGCGATGCTTGGAAATTCTTTGAGTCTATGCACAAGGGCACTCGTCTCTCGAATATTATTAAGTTAATCTTTGAATTACTAATTGCGCCTATAAAAGGTGATTAAAAGGTTGTGAATTTTCTTACTAAAATTTAGAATATTAAAGCTCAGTTAGATGGTTGTAACTGTAATTTTATTCAAAATCAACTAATTTATTTTATCATCCAATTAAATATTCATGAAAAGTTTGTAAATTTAATTTCAATTTTGAATTCTAAATATTAAACTAATCAAGATATCTTTGACCTTAACACCTTGTTTGCTCTCTTGATTTAAAAAGAGTAAGTTATGAACAAATTTTAATTCTAAAGAGAATGCCACTCAAGCACTTCTCACCTTAAATATTATTTTTAATAATAATAACCAAAAATCTAACCCTAATTTTGATTTTGAATAAATGAGTAATAATAAATATGATAATAATCATCATAAACTTAAATTTAATAGAAATTATAAGCTATGTTGCAAGTTTGATCATAAAAAATAAAATTGTTATAAAAACAAATACAGAGTTAACAATCAAACTTCTAAAAATAACAAAGGGAAGAAATCTAATCAAAACAAGTAAAAGAATCAAAACTCTAATCATAATAACAATCAAGTTTCAAATGTTATTGTTTTATATGTTTTATTTGCTTCAAATAAAAATGAGTGGATTTTAAATAGTGGTGTGTCACACCATATGACTTGTTTATCTAATATTTTATGTGATTTTAGAGATATCTTTGAAAATATTTATGAGAAGCAACTAAACAGGGAAAAGCTAAATTTTCAAATGTTATTATAGATGCTATTTTCTATGTACCTAAGCTTAAAAATAATTTTTTATCTTGTTCACAACTTAAAAATGATAATTTCATTGTATCTTTACTTAAATATAGTTGGTCCATTAAAAATCAATTTGGATTATTGAAGATGTTCAAAAGAATATTTTACACATTTTCTCTCCTTCTATACATTTTCTTTCATTGCATAGTGAGAATGAATTTCAAATATAAAATGAAAGATTAGGACATGTCAATTTTAAAAAAATTGATGATATGTCTACAAATAATTTTCTTGTTGGACTTGCTTTTATCCCCTCTTATCATGGTGGTGAATATGTTAGTAAAGATTATGATTCTTTTTAAATGGATAATTGTGGTGAATATATTAGTAAAGAGTTTGATTATTTTTGTATTAATTGTGGTATTCAAAAAGAATTAAAAGCTCTTTATTCCCCTTAGCAAAATGGTATTTCTAAAATAAAAAACCACACCATTATAGAAATGGTTAAAACAATGTTGTAATATATAAATGTTTCTAACTTTTTATAGATTGAAGCTATGAATATTGATGTGCATATTCTAAATAAAGTCCCTACCAAAGATTTTCATCTTTCTACACTTTTAAAAATGTGATCTAAAAATAAACCTAGTGTAGCTCATCTTAGGATCTTTGGTAGTCCCATTTCTGTGTTCCTAAAGTTAAAAGAAAAAAGTTGGATCTAACTTCCTATTCTTGAATTTTTATAGGTTATGGAGGTAATACAAAAGGTTTAAGAGTATATGATCCATCTAAAAGACAAATCATTGAGAATATAATTGTTCTTATTATCAAAAAAAAATTGTGATACTTATTTGGATCCTTCTCAACGTTCTTATATTGATGAACCTAACTCTCATGTTTCTCCTTGTGATAAAATGGATTCCCTTGAGGAAGTTGATCTAGTTTTAGATAACTTAGAGTCTAAAGAACCCCCTAAGTTTCAGGTTTGATTTAAAAGACTTAAATGATTAGAATCCCTAATCCAATCTTATAATGTTGATAACTTTAATAAATTAACTAGAAGTCAACAATCTTATCATCTTTTAATAATTATGTATGAATGTGTTGACGATGTGGATTGCACCCTTGAAAGAAGGCTTGGCTTCTCTCTTCCACTCGGCAACATGGAGACTCCCCTCTTAGTGTGAGTTTGGAAAAACTCAGGGGAGAATCTCTAGATAAGGGCTATCTCCCTTTGATGCATCTTTGAGGTCTTTCACTACTACTGCTAACAATGGGGGGGTGAAAAGGGAGAAGGATATAAGCAAAATAGAAATTATCTAAACGATGATGCACCAAATGATTTTGATCTACTCAACTATTTTATCACTTCAGACCAAAAGGGGGTGAATAGATACTCTATTTGACAGAAAGACCAGACTGTAGGGAGATTTAATAGGGGGCTTAATGAAGACACACAAAAAATGAACTTACCACAAGTGCTATAGAAAACACACTGTCAAATAACCACTCTTCTGTCTTTACACTCCATATGCAACCCTTCCTGTTAACCTACAGAAATGGTGATTTGGCTACACTAGGTATGTTGGTATCAATCTATGAAAGCATCAAGCTAAAAATGACTGAGCACAGAATTGATACACAGACACACTCAAAAATATATCCAGCTAGATAAAGGTAAAATGCATTCTTATTGATCAAAGGTAAAATTTTGGCAGGGCTTCACCTTACAAAATGAGAGATATCCTTCTCAACTAAGAGGTTACAATATATATAGATAAAGGAAAAGACTTTGACACTTTCTAGAATAAGTAGCCCATGCTACGTTGAATACATTAGAAAGATTAAACTACTGAAGGGACCATGTTATGGCAGTCACAAGTCTTGATTTTTGGTGCTTAACCCATATTAAATGTCACTACAAGAGCATGGGTCTCACGTGATTATCTACTCATTAATGTAAAATGAGGAAAAAATAAGCCATTCTATTGAATGCCTGTGCTCCCCTTGGTGGCCACTTGTTTCATCTATAGCAATAACTCCTTGTGTTGATGCTTTTGGTGCCACCTAGACTGTTTTGCTCCTATGTTTGGCTTTTGTCTTTTTCTAGCTCTTTAGCCCTCGAGGCTATTTTTCATCATTTCTTGGCTCTTCAAGCTCCTTTCTCGATGGTCCTTTCCTTTTGGACTTAAGGCCTTTGAATTCCTTTGGGTCCATGCTTATGAATTATTTTGGCTTCTCTTCTAACCCATTTCTATGTGTGGGCCCCTCTTTAAACATTTGAGAATCAACAGCTATTTCATTATCTTAAATTTGACATTCGTAGAGATGTCACCAGATGTTTGAACCTCCAATGGTTGGTTCGCTATGTTGAATTTGACATTCTCAAGCCCATCACCCCTTTGGTAATTTCTTCAGCCTTTTGTATTCCTTCAGCATTTTGCAATTGAACCTTCTCGAAGGGAAGGTGTCCCTTTGAAGCTTGGAAAAGGTCCCTTTTTTGGTCACTAAGATCCCTCCACAAGGGCACTTGCCCTTTGAGCTCCTTCGAGCTCCCTTGGTCATCTCAATTCCTTCATAAAAAATGTCTGAAAGAATTCCTTTAGACATTTTGCCTAAAGAAAAACCTGCCTTCATGTCTTGGTATTTTTCTTTCAGTCTTTTCCTTTAACAAATTCCTTCGAACAAAAGTTTGAAGGAATTCCTTTGGGATTTTTGTCTGAAGGAATTTGCCTTTGTTCCTTCTTTGTATTTTCCTTCAGAGATTATGTTCGAAGGACCTTTGCCTTTTGCCGTGGATTTCCTTCAAACAAAAGTCTAAAGGAATCCTTTGCCTTGCTCACTTTCTCAAATGTGTTTACTGCCCTCTGCAAGGGCATCTTGGGTCCAAAATTGCCCTTCAGATCCTGCTTGAACAGTCCAATTTGTGACCTAACTGCCCTCTGTAAGGGCACTTTATCTTTGGAGCTTTGTAAAAGACTTGCATTCTTTGAACTGGCCCATCCCTTTGCCAAAAGACTTGTCCAAGGTAATTTCCCAAAGTGAAATACGCCCCATATTAAGCTGAGAACCTACAGGTCTTAGATATTTCAACTTTTCATAAGAACAAGGCTATTTCAAAGGAAAATGGAGCATTTGTAGTAAGGTGGATGCATCCAATACTGATGCATAGGATAATAGGGAAAGAAAAGAGAGTGATTTTTGGCCTGCAGAACCAAAATGGTCAATAAATTTGGCAATTCCTAGGGGAAGCATGCATGCTATGCTTTAGTAAAAATAGTGTCTTACAATTCCATTGGGCATGGATTCAAAACATAGCCCATAAGGTTGAAAATAACCTTGAGAGATCAAGAATCAATCATGAAGCTTTTACCCCAAACAGTAAACAAAACACACACAAGGATAAAAAAACTATGAACATGCACAAAAGCACTTAGGGAAAATTTAAAAAATAAGGAAAATGTATACATGATGAGAGAAGGCTTAGTGACAGTGCTTAATATATATCCCATTAATTGGGATATGTATTTCTTCACCATCCAACTTGGAAAGTTGGAATGCATTATGTTGTTTGCACTAAGTGATGACATACGGACCACTCCATCGGGCATCAAACTTTGTGTGTTTTCCAAGCTTAGCTCAGTCCTCATCACATTTTAAGATGATGTCACCTTTAGAGAAGCCTTTGACAAGGATTTCCTATCAAAGTTCTTCTTTATTTTCTGCTGATGGCTGGTCATAGAAACCATGGATTGGTCCCTTGTCTCTTGAAGTTCCAACAATTCACACAGCCTGACCTCCATGTTGTTGCCTTCTTCTAATTGTAGCTAGTGAGCAAGATCCAAAGCTATAAAGTTAAGTGAAATAGGAATTCTAGCTTCCTTTCCATACATAAGTGTGTATGGTAAATTTCTAACTACCCTCTTTAGAGAAACCTTGTCTGCCCACAGGGTTGTTTTCAACTTGGCATGCCAAGTTCTCTAATTATCCTTTTGATAATTCTGATTAGATTCTTGTTGGTGGACTCATCCAGTCCATTCTCATGTTGGTAGTAGTTGTAAGAAGTGTTAAGGTAGATGTCGTATCCCAATGTCCACTCGCTTGTTTTGGTTCCCAAGAAAGCCAATGCATTGTCTGAGATGATGGTAGCTGGGACTCCAAACCTTGTCACCAGGCCTTCATAAAAGTCAAAGACTACACTTTCATTGGCCTCCTTCAAATTAAAAGTTTCTACCCATCTTGTGAATTAGTTTATAGCAATTAATACCCATTTATGGCCATCACTGAAAGGAGGGTTGATCATCCCTATGAAGTTTAGGCCCCATTGCATGAATGCTTGTTCTACTTGAATAGGCTATAGAGGCATTGCAGCCAACCATTATTTCCCATTAAATATAACACACTTCTATCACTTCTATACCCAAGCATGGGTGTCTCTGAATAAATTGGGCTAGAAGTAACAAGATCTCATAATCTTTGCAGTTGTAGGCTTAGGAGCAAAGTGACCACCAGTCGGCCCGTCATAGAACTCAGACAACACCCTATTGACCTAACCTGGGTCTACGCACCTCAAGAGTACTCCTAAAAAATACCTTTTGAATATCAACCCATCAATTAGGACATAAGGGAGATATTGGTGTCTAAAATATCTCCTCTTGGTCCTATCAAGGCCCTACAGGCACTCACCGGTGAGAAAGAAATGTTTCATGTTTAATGCCCAATCCTTCATGATTGTTGGTTCTTCTATTGTAGCTTCATCATGGATTAGCAAAATGTCTTCTTTATATTGCTTAAGGTCTGTAGCAAGGTGTTCACATAGGCCTTTTCCCCTTACCAGCTTGGTGGTTTTGATGTCCACATCATATTCCATTACTTTGGTGATCCATCTCGGTCTCTTTTCATTTAGATCACAGCTCATCAAGAAATCTTTGACATTGTGATGTCGCACCATGAGATGAACATTGATATTAGACAACATATATCTGAATTTATTCAAGCTTCATATGACTGTAAGGACTTACTTTTCAACATATGTATACCTAATTTCAAAACCTTCCAGACCTTGGCTAAAAGATGTAAGCGGTTGTTCAAGGTTTTTATCATTTGTTTGGGTAAGCATAACAGAGATTACCTCTTCATTTTTGAAGGTGTAGAGGTTGAAATCCTTGGTGAAGTCAGGACTGATCAAGGTAGGAGGTTAGGTGATAGCCTACTTGATCCCTTCAAAACTATCCATCTTTTGTGTTGTACACACGAATTTCTCATCTTTATTCAGCATGGAGGTCAGTGGCTTGACTATCACGTCAAAATTTGGGATAAATATCTTGATGAAATTTATTCTGCCAAAGAAACTTTGTAGACCTTTCTTATGCTTAGGGAAGGACAATGCTAGGATGGCATGAACTCTTTCTAGATCAATGGTAAAGCCCCCTTTCAAAATAACATGGCCAAGGAGTTTAACTTCATGGATAGTGAACATGCATTTCTTTGGGTTGAGAGAGATACCAAACTCTCTACACCTCTCAAATATTTTTCTAAGGTGTTTTAGATGTTGGCCTAATTCCTTAAAAAATACTATCACATCATCAAGATAGACCAGTAGAACATTATTTATCAGGCCTTGGAAAGCCATGTCCATAGCTCATTGAAAAGTGGCTCCAGCATTGGATAGTCCAAATGGAATTTTTTGGTAAGCAAACATTCCCCACTTAGTAGTGAAGGCTATCTTGTATTGATCACAGTCTTGCACTAAAATTTGATTGTACCCTGAATACCCATCCAAGAGGGAGAAATATTCACTACCTATCACCATTTGGAGGATCTATTCCATACTTGGCAGAGGATAGTGATCTTTCAATGAGACTCTATTGAGGTCTCTAAAATCCACACACAGTCTGATCTCCCCATTCTTTTTCCTAATAGGGACTAGATTGGCCAGCCAAGAAGAGTGTTTGATCGAAAATATGATCCTAGACTCAATCAACTTGGTGAGTTCCTTCTGCATGAGAAGCTAAATCTTCAAGTTGACAGGCCTTTGTTTTTGTTTGATGGGCTTGGTGCCTTCCTCCAACTCAATGGTATGTTGGGAAAAACTTGGGTCAAAACCCTTCAATTTGTTATACTCCCAAATAAATACATCGGTAAATTCTTGGCACAACAAGATGAAAGCCTTCCTTTCATGATCTGTACATACCTTCCCAAGTGCAAGCAGCCTATTCTTGAATATTTCAACTTTTTCATAGTTCTCTTTCTTCATTGTGATACTTTGTCATTTTTCAATTGGTCATCCTCATTGAAAATACTTTCGAGAATGACCAAGCCTTTGGGAAGTTTGTTGTTCTTCAACTAAACAATCTGGCTGCCATACAAATTTTGTAGCTTGGCTTGATTTTTAGAGGTAAACTCAACCTCCTCTTGTAAGAAGAATGCTATCTGTTGATTTCTATCAAACACCTATTATTTGGTGATGTTATAAGGCATAGAGGGTCTAATTACCACTTTTAAATGGCATGGACTGTTGTCTCGACCTATCTCCTTGGGGATGTCAAACTGGGTACCAACTACTGCTAGTCTATCTGCTTACTTATTCTGCTCTCTTAGAATGGAAATAACATTGAAAGCAAGGAAAATCTCCACTAAGTCCCATACCTTGTGCTTGTAAGACTTAAGTAAAGAATTTTGGTCATATTTTGGCCTCTCACTTGATTTACGATCAACTCACTATCCCCAAAAATTTGTAGCTCTTTAATTCCTCTTTTCCTTGCCCACTCCAAACCATGGATGAGAGACTCATATTTTTCAACATTGCAAGTGCAATAAAATTGGAACCTGAAAGTCAAGAAGTATTTCTCCTTTGAGGGGGAAAATTAATGCCACTTCACCACTTCATGCATGTAATAAATTCCAAGCCCTACCTCTTCTATAAACTTGTATGGGTCATGTTTGAAGTTGTCACTTCCCCATTCATCTAAGAGCGGGTCAGCAACTCCTTCAAGGGCATAGGGTGGAGATTGATCCACTTGGAATTATTCTTCATCAATAATGGTGTAGCTAACATTCATCTCTTTGAGTGAGTATAGCTCCAGATGATCTCTATGGATTGGCTCTAACTCAATCTTGACCTTAGTCCCATATTTGGTTCTAAAAACCATGTAAGACTAGTTTGTTGCTAGGTACCCACCTATTTTGGATGTGAAATCCCTAGATAAGTAGATAGCAAAGTAGGGAAGAACATTTTCCACTACCACATCATGGGGAATTGGGAAAGTGGGATAGGCATGCAGCATTAGATTCAAGCCTCACACCACTCCTAGTGTCTTGGCTGGTGATCCATCTAGCTACATGACTCCCTTGGTTATCTCCTCGTATTTGAGTCCTAGCTTATCTACTATGCATTTGGGCATTACCTAGGTACTTAACCCACTGTCAATAATGTAGTTGTGTACCAAGAAATCTCCTATGAATAAGGATAGATAAAAAGGGGGAACCTTTTCATCTTTCTTTGTTTGGCCTGCTATGGAAGGATGCCCATTCATGATCAAAATTTTATCATCTTTTGTTGGGATAGTTGTTTTATTTAGCTTATGAAACTCCTTCTAGAGTATGTCCTTTTATCTTAGCATTGATAATGAATTCCACAAAGAGATATTCATGTGCAGCTTCTTCATCAATTCTACCATGTTGATCTAAGGGTTGTTACCTTTTAAATTTTCTTTGGGGGTGCTTGCAACCTAAGGCGTCGGCTGAGGAGCTGAGGGTGTAATTGGCAGCCTATAATTTAGAAATTTTTGGTTCATATGTGATGAAGAAGATGTTACAGATATTTGGGTAGCTACCTGAGCTTCCTCCATAGCTCTCCTTTTGGACCTTGTGTTGGTTACAACATAATCACCTTGGTTGTTCATACTGTCCATATAATTGACTACACAAAATTCACCTTCCATGTGATTCATGAGAATGCAATCAGACTGAGCTTGCCTACTGTCCATGCCAGGTTGTACTGACACCTCAAAGCTTGGGAATTGGGTAGCTACCTGATTGTTCTGTGCATTCATATATTGACTCAGCATCTTATTTGTATAAGCAACCTATTCTTGACTATATCTTAAGGGTGGGTAGTTTGGATGTTCCTATACTAGATTATATTGAGTGGGAATAAGAGCTTTAGCTGATGAAGGAGCACCTAGATTATACCCTTGATAAAGTCTAGCTTGTGCAAATTGACCCTATCCTTGATTATAATTCTGAAAAGGGGGTCTACTTGCTTGTTTGAACTACTGATATCCCTGATTTGGCTGATAATTTTGAGCCTGTTGCCTTTTGAGAGCCACTAGTTCATTAGTCACGCTTTGTAACAAGATTTTAACTTCATGAAGGTCATTGGGTGAGGTAGCAGTTGGCTTTTCTATGCCAGGTAGAAGAGATAAAGTGGGTGCAAAATTTTGAACTGGAGGTGGCAATTCAGGAAAGAGTGGCATATGAGATCTAGGGGCTATCTTTCCTACTTACACCAGGTAATTTTTAGTGGCTATGGAAATTTCATAGGCAACTGGAAACACTTTTCCTCCCATTGACTATATCATGATAGCAATGTCATTGTTCAAAGCTTTCGAGTAATAGAGGAAAGCATAACTTGGGGTCAGCCTTACCAAAATGGGGATTTTGTCCCAGGTCTTTTGAAACTTGGTATTTAAATCCTGCATGAATTCATGTGGAGCTCTTTTCATGGTGGTTAGCTGCTCAACAAGTGAGAGGTGGTCACTCTTCTCCTCGAATCTATTTGTTAAGAGAGTGCCTAATTTGTTCCATGTGCCTACTGAATTCATAGGCAAAGTTCCATACCAGTCTAGAACTTTACGCTTAAAAGACAATGCCATCAACCTGATAGCAATGTTCTCTTTAGTGACATTGTGAATAATACAGAGGTTGGAAATATTTTTGATGTGCTCAATAGCATTAATAGGCCCCTCTCCATTAAAGGGAGGAACACTCTTAAGGGTTGTCCCTGGGATTGGATTAGAATGCAGAAGGTTTAAAGGGCTCTGACCATGAAAGGCCATAAAAGGTAAAGCCATGGTGATAACAAGGTTGTGTCAGGGTCTTGTTGTGTAAGTATATTTTATAGTAAGTCTAGGAAAATGACTTGTTGTATAGGGATGGGTCCTTACAAATCTTAGTCGCCTTGCTGAGTTTAATGGTAGTTCAATGAATTCAAAAGGGACACCCTTGGAAGAAGATATTGTGGTGACCTTAGGCATGGGATGTCAGACTGATCTTTGACTAGAGACTGATGTTCTTGAAAATGGAGTCGCTGGATGATGGATTAGTGGTTCATTCTTGCTGTAATAAGACCAACACCAATCCTAACACTTTTTTGAGTAGTAAAATTTTGTCCCATTAGGTGTGCCAAAAATTGTTGATGCTGTGGATTGCACCCTTAAAATAAGGCTTGGCTTCTCTCTTCCACGTAGAAACATGGAGACTCCCCACTTGCTATGGGTTTGGAAAAACTAAAGGGAGAATCTCTAGATAAGGGATAGCTCCCTTTGATGTATCTCTGAGGTCTTTCACTACTACTGCTAACAATGGGGGGTGAAAATAGAGAAGGATATAACCAAAACAAAAATTATCTAAATGATGATGCACCAAATGATTTTGATCTACTCATCTATTTTATCACTTTAGACCAAAAGGAGGTGAATAGATACTCTATTTGACAGAAAGACCAAACTATAGGAATCTTTAATAGGGGGCTTAATGAAGACATACAAAAAATAAACTTACCACAGGCGTTGTAGAAAACACACTGTTAGATAACCACTCTTCTGTCTCTATGCTCTAGATGCAGCATTTCCTATTAACTTGTAGAAATGGTGCTTTGGCTACACTAGGTATGTTGGTGTCAATCTGTGAAAGCATCAAGCTAAAAATGACTACGCACAGAATTGATGCACAGACACACTCAAAAATATATCCAACCAGATAGAGGTAAAACACATTCTTATTTATCAAAGGTAAAATTTTGGCAAGGCTTCACCTTACAAAATGAGAGATATCCTTCTCAATTGAGAGGTTACAATATATATAGCATGAAGGAAAAGACTTTGGTGCTTTCTAGAATAAGCAGCCCATGCTGCATTGAATACATTGGAAAGAGGAAACTACTAAAGGGACCATGTTGTGGTAGTTGTAAGTCTTGACTTTTGGTGCTTAACCCATATTAAATGTCTTACTACCTAGACTATTATGTTTGTTCTTGCACTTGGATTTTGTCCTTTTCTATCTCTTTGGCACTTGGAGCTATTTTCCATCATTTCTTGGCTCTTCAGGCTCATTTCTCAGTGGTCCTTTCCTTTTGGCCTTAAGGCCTTTGAATTCCTTTGACTTCATGCTTATGAATTCTTTTGGCTTCTCTTCTAACCCATTTCCATGTGTGGTACCATCTTTAAACATTTAAGAATCAACAGCTATTTCATTGTCCTGAATTTGACATCTTCGAGGATGTCACTAGATGTTTAAACCTCCAACGGTTGGTTCGCTACGTTGAAGTTGACGTTCTCAGGCCCGTCACCCCTTTGGTAATTTATTTGACCTTTTGTATTTCTTCGGCCTTTTGCAATTGAACCTTCCTGAAGGGAAGGTGTCCCTTTGGAGCTTGGAAAAGGTCCCTTTTTTGGTCACTAAGAGCCCTTCACAAGGGCACTTGCCCTTCGGGCTACCTTGGTCATCTCAATTCCTTCAGACAAAATGTCTGAAGGAATTCCTTTAGACATTTTACTCGAAAGAAAACCTTCCTTCATTTCTTGGTCTTTTTCTTTCAGTCTTTTCCTTTGATAAATTCCTTTAGACAAAATTTTGAAGGAATTCCTTCAGGCTTTTTGTCCGAAGGAATTTGCCTTTGTTCCTTGTATTTTCCTTCAAACATTTTGTCTAAAGGACCATTGCCTTTTGCCATGGATTTCCTTCAGACAAAAGTCCCAAGGAATCCTTTGCCTTGCTCACTTTCCCGAATGTGTTTACTACCCTCCACGAGGGCATCTTGGGTCTAGAATTGCCCTTCAAATCCTACTTGAATGGTCTAATTTGTGACCTGATTGCCCTCCACAAGGGCACTTTGTCTTTGGAGCTTTGTAAAAGACTTGCATTTTTTGAACTGGCCCATCCCTTTGCCAAAAGGCTTGTCCAAAGCAATTGCCCAAAGTAAAATAAGCCCCATATCAAGCTGAGAACCTACAGGTCTTAGATATTTCAACTTTTCATAAGAACAGGGCTATTGCAAAGGGAAATGGAGCATTTGTAGTAAGGTGGATGCATCCAATACTGACGCACAGGACAATAAGGAAAGAAAAGAGAGCAATTTTTTGGCCTATAGGACCAAAATGGTCAACAAAATGTAAACCTCAATTTTTTCAAGAAGCCATTCAAAATGATAGATGGAATATTATTATGCAAGTTTAATATAATGCTTTAATTAAAAATTAGACGTAGGATCCTAACCCTTCTCCATCAAAAAGTATTTTTTTTAATTGTAGGTGGCTTTATAAAATCAAATATAATTCAAATGATAAAATTGACAAGTTTAAAGTTAAATTAATAGCTCGAAGGTTTACTTAAAAACTTAGAATCGACTATATTTAAATCTTTGCCCCTATAGCAAAAATGAATATTGTTAGATTATTTATTACTCTTGTAGCCCAAAATTAATGGATTATCCACAAAATAAATGTCAAGAATGTTTTTTTAAATGGTGATTTAGAAGAAAAAATCTACATGACTCAACGTAAAGGTTTCATTAACCCTAATAGAGAACATTATGTATACAATTTAAATAAATTTTTGTATGGTTAGTACAAGTTCTTTGAGCTTGGTATTTTAAAATTACTTTTTTTTAAAAGAATTAGGTTTCTCTAATTACTAATATGATAAGGATCTCTTTGTTAAAGTTGAAAATGGTTATTTAATATTAATTTTTTTATATCTTGATAATAATTTAATTATTTATGATCTAACTAGTTTAATTCATAAATATAAAGATAAACTAAGTCAAATGTTTGAAATGATTGATTTAAGTATTATACGTCATTTTTTAGGAATGATTATATATCAGAATAAAAAATCAATTGTTGCATCAAATTCTCAGTAAACACATAATGTTCTTGTTAAGTTTAACATGCTTGATTGTGAATCTACTTCTAATCCTATTGAATTCGGTATTAAACTTGATCTTAAACCTGTATGTAAAAAAGCTAACCCTACCTTGTATAGATTATTGGTAGTTTTAATTATCTAATCATTACTCAACCATATATTTTATATGTTGTGGGTGTTACTTCAAAATTTATGCAAGATCCATATTTGGACCATTGTAAATTAGCAAAAGGAATACTTGGTATTATCAAAGAAACTGTAAACTATGATTTATTTTATTCTTCTATTAAAAATACTAATTTACATGGTTATTGTGATGTTGACCGTGTTAGTGATATTATAGATTATAAATTTGCTTATGAATATATGTATAAACGTGGTGTAGGTGATATCACTTGGAGCAATAAGAAGCAACTTACTGTCTTTATCTCTTCTATAGAGGTAGAGTACATATGTGCCACGAAAGTTGTTAAAAAATCCATGCGGTTGTGAATATTGTTAGGAGAATTTCATTTGGATATTTTTCACAATACCATATTTTATTGTGATAACTAAAGTTGTATGGCTCTGGAAAAAAATCTAGTGCAACATCAAAGAACTAAACATATTGAAGATCGTATGCATTTTATCGAAGAGAAAGTCCTCAATGGTGATATAGATCTGCAATTTTATCTTATGAATGAACAAGTGACATATATCTTCATAAAACCACTTAGAGTTACCAAATTTTATAAATTTTTATGCAATGTTGGGCCTCTCAAAAATTTTATTGAGGATGAGTGTGCATGATAATGTCACTTCCTAATGGCCATGATTTCTTCTTCTTCTCTATACTTATTCTCAATTGTAAAGTATTGTAAACTTCATTTGGAAGTTATGTTATTGTAAACTTCCTATGAAAGTTTTACTTTTGTATCCAATACAGAAAAGTATATTTTGTAATAGATTTCCTTACATTATAAAATGCTCTAAATATGCTTACATGATTATTCAAGAGAAACTATGAGATGTAGTCTCACAATCGTGATAGCCTAAACTTACTTCCGAGTAGTTCATGGATTATAATTTCTTTGGTTTCAAAAAGTTATGTTTGACATGATGAATATTTTAAAATCCTTCAATTGTGTATATAATATAATTCCTTTTAAGGTGACTATGACATTTATCCCCACTTAACATTAAGGGGGAGTGTTAGAACATTTAATTTTAAGAGGGTTTAATTGGCCCTTAGCTTTGGTTATTAATTAAATAAATAGTAATTTATTATTTATTATCATGATGTGGAAACCTCGTAGAAATAAATAATAAAGATATAATTATTTAATTATTATTAAATTTAAATTAAATTTTCTTATCGAGATGGATGGACTCATTATTTTTACAATGGTCATCTCCCTTGATTTTTTATTATAAATAAGGTGTTACCCCTATTATAAAAATAACTCATGAATATGAAATTATTTGTCATATTCAATATGAAGATTTTATGAAATAATATCTAAGCAGAAGTGAGAGGTTGAAGAATTGTATTGGGTACAGAGTTGAATTTCTCAATTATTTGAATAATCTTCATTGGTGGGTTTTTTTACATCTTTTAGATTTTCCCATGATAAATACCTACGTATTATGTCAATTGATCTATGTGATTTGCTCATTATTTACACTTCTAGATCCTATGTGTATATTCATTGAATATTACATAATTATTCAATTTCTTTCAGACTGAGCCAAAAGGGCAAGTGGTTGGAATATGTATTCCATCACCCTTTTATAGGGTGATTGGTTGCACAATTGTCACCCCCTCCCTTAACATGAATTGACCCCCCTGATATAACACACCAGGTGGATACAACTGTGTTGTCCTCACTCGATCACTATATAAAAAAAAATTACTTTTTAATTGTTATCTTTATTATTATTTTTATTAAATATGTATATATATAGATATGCATGTATGTATATATGTATAAATATATATATCTATACATATATATACACACATATGTGTGTGTATAAACATCGTATATGTATAAACATCATATATATATATATATATATATATATATATATATCCAAACATTAGTGCTTTATTTTTTTTATATAAGTGATTTTTTTATATAATTATTAATTAAGTGAAGTGTAATGAACACATCAAAGATATTATTTTTAGTTTTAGTTTTTATTATTATTTTTATCATTTTTTTAAAATAAATAAATACAACATATATCTCATAATCACAAATTAAATTAAATACATCATTTTATATATATTCTCTCATGGAAGAAACCTTAAAGTGCGATTTTCCAATAATTAGCTAAATGACAAAGAAGAAACACTGTTTACCTACTTCTAATAAGAGGGTAATGCTTCTCAAGCATAACACCATTCATAATGCAACTACAAGAGCTATTTTCTTCCTATCATCTTCACTTGTAAGAGCTTGCATAATATAAACCTTAAGTTATGTTATTATTAAAACATATTTCTTCATTAAAATATAAAACAACATTGCTCATAATAAGAGTAAAGATAAACATTTTCATTGATACATAATAACTTAGTGTTGACGTGAAAATGTGTATAAAGTAAAAATGAATGTTTCTTGTCGACAGTCATGAGATAAAGTCCCTCTCCTACTAGCAAGTGGAGCTACCTTTATTGAAAACTAAAAAGATTGTAGAAAAGAAAACTATTTATAGCAAAAATGGGTTTCAATGGGGTAGTACTTTTAACCATAAAGTAAGAAAAATGTGATAGCAAGAGAATATGAAAAGGGAGTGACAGAATAAATAAGTATGTTTATAAAAGTGGAAAATAACAAATCCAATGAGCCAAACTCAAAAACTTACTCGAAATGTCAAAGATGTGGGTAATTTATCTAAAAGAAAACATCTCATTAAGTGGATATGAAAGAGATATATGTGTCCATAAGAACACATAACAAACACCAAAATAACTACCTATAATTGATAACATAATATGATAATCAATTTGTATTTCCTTGCAAAAATGAATAAAAATATTGTTTTTACTCCATTGAGATTTCACAATTATAGAAACTCTTAATGTAGATTCAAGAGAAATTCAACAATAAAAATTCACATACATTGACTATTTAACAATAAAATTTAACAACATTCGAAAAAGGAAGAGTAAAAAAAATCAATTTACACATATACATTATCCATTTAGGGAAATTTCAGGCATAAAGTCTGTAAAAATTCTCCTTATATTGATTCTTCCATGAGCTAAAAATACAAACTCTGCTCTCTACCTTTATAAAAATATGTTCAATTGTCAAAAATATCTTTGAAGGAACTCAAAACTCCTTTTATAGGTTGAAATGGGTCGTTACAGTGTGCAACAACTTTTTTGGCATTTTTAGGGGTTGGTAAAAGCACATTTGCTAATTTTCACAACTTAAAATTTGAAAAAGCATGTTGACCAATTTGCACAACTTGAAAAAGTGCATTGGTTTTTTTGCATGACTTGCAAAAGTACAATATCAAATTTTCATAACTTGCAAAAGCATATTTGTAAATTTGCATGACTCAAAATTGCAAAAAGAACTCAGTACATTTGCACGACATACAATGTGCAAATTAATTATTACAATAAAATGCAATGAAAAATTACACGAGTGATTCAAAATATATAAATCTATGAGAAAGATCAAAATTTGATGTAGAACTATTTTTAATCATCTTCATTTAGTACAATTTTGATCTTCACTTTTTCAAGCTGCAACTTCTTCTCTTGATATTCATCAAACTTCTACATGACTTCTAGTACTTTATTTTCATTTGGACAATCGAAATATGTATAGCCTAGTTTTACGTCACAATATAGATCTATCATTTTTTATGTTGTTCCATATAACCACTTAATCATGGCATTAAGTTATCTAAATTTTTCTCAAATTTGATCAACATTTGATTTGACTCATAATTGAATGCAAACTTAAGAGTTAAGATATCCTCGATATTCTTCTTGAATTGATAAACAATGGTTTCCTCAGGAAACAATTGCCCATTATCATCAGTGAGCTTGGATTTTAATTTTCCTACTTCTCTCATTATTTTTAGGAGAGCATCACTTCCCATTGATTTAGACACATTAAATCTATTGAGACTTTCTTTGATAATACAAACTCTGAATTTAGCAACTTCTAAAAACTCAGTGAGGTACACAACCTCTTCTTTTTGGATAACATTTTCTTGAATAAGGTCATCAAGACAATTATAGGAGAAACATTCCAACTTGAGAAGCAATTTATTCCATTTTTTTACTTATCCATCATATTTATTTTTAATCTCAATTGATTGATCATATTTTGATTGAATCTCATAGCACATAGCCATCATTGTCTGAATGGTAGTGATTCCTCACTACAAAATTTTCTCGGACCATTCTTTCGTTGCCTTGCCCATATGACCAATTTATTTCAAAACATTTGGTTTCTCTGTATTATAACTTTGATGAATAACTAAATGGGAGAATTGAATAGGCCTTACTAGTTTCTAAGCTACTGTTATTAGTTACTCAACATTTTCTTTGAGTTGTTCTTTAATTATTTTATCTTAGTCATTTTCTCAAATAATGTGTCAATTGCATATTTAACATTTTCTTTCATGCCTTCCTTTGTTGATTTTTCTAAGTGGGATTTTATGATTTGATAATCAAAGGTTTCAACATTGTATTTATCTTTTTTAATAAGAGGAATAACTACTTCAACATATATATCTCCCTTCAGATCTATGATTATCCTAAAAATTATTTTGGGCTTCATGATCGCCAGAGGATGAATAATTGTCAAAATTTTGAAATCAATTTCTTATGGTTATACAATCATATTTATTTATTTTATTGTCTCATTCAACTAATCAATAACTTCTACACTAGGATATTGTTGCAGAAGGGTAATACTAGACTCCTTTTGAGTCTCAAACGAAGGGAGAGGAGTTTGTAAGACTTGAGACTTTTCCAATATGATTTCATCTTCATATTCTCCTCTTGTATCAATTATGGTTTTAGGAGAAGATTCAATAGACAATTTAACTTTTTGATCAAGAGGCAATGGTATTGAAGTATTAGGTTGAGAAGGAATATAAGATTCAAATAACAAGGATGCATTAGAAGCTAAATATTGTTGAGTAGTATTGGTTAAAAAATTTTGAGGTTGGGTAAGACTATCAAGAAGAACTTCATCTAAAATAAAAATTCTTGGATTACCTGGGAACTTTTCACCTTGTCTTCTTATTTTCAACTTGAGAGGATTTTGAACTAGAAAATCTTCTATAATAGATTCAACTTATGTTTATGTTTTAATTTCTTCTGAATATTTACTAGTTCTTATTGTTGAAGATATTCCTATGTTTATTTGATGTTATAGATGGGTAGTTCCTAATTTAGTCTCCTTCAAGGGAAGAGGACATCTTGTTTCATCAACATTGATAACTTTATTTTTCATCCATTTGAGAGTTCTGCTTATCACACCCTAGGTTCTATTAATGAGTGAAGTAGATTCTTTCTTGTGCCAATCTACTTTTGGAAGAGGTCTTAAGTCAATCCATTATTGTTCATATATGAGGTCCAATGTATCTTCCTTATCTATTATATTCTTATTGATCTCAAAAATGTTGAATATAATAACCTGTTCCAAAGTGAATCATGATAAATCACGTATTCTCACATATTTTTCATCATCACAATCTATCTAATAGTATTCAAATTGATGCACATGATGATATGAAGAAATAATAATATTATAAATTAAGCCTCTTACATCAAATTAAGGTATGCTTTTGAATGACTGAATTGTGACTCGAGTCATTACTTCGTCAATCAATTTTACTTTAGCCAAGGAGGCACAACTGTATCTACCAATGGAAATGGGAAACTTAATTCTAGACTTTTGATTATTAGTTAGGAACTTGTGTGTTTTAATTAACTTCTTTACTAGTTTTATTAAGGCCCACTTGTCATCTACATACCTCAAAATCATGTAGGAAGCAATCTCACAGCCACAAATTCTCAGATATGTGAAATTTAGGAACTGTATAAACCATGCTCCCCATATGGAAATATTTGTAGAAGCTTGAATTGATATCCTCAGATTGTATGGTTTTGGTTCAAACATTTGAATCACATATTGTAAAAATATATCATTTACTCTTTAGAAAAAATGTGCACTTTATTTCAATGAGAGATAAGGATAGAAATCATATATTCTTGTAGTTTGCATATCACTTACTATATTCAAACCATTGTAGAATCTTCTTCTATTAAAAACATAAACAAGATAAGATGTCATATATAATTTGGAATTGGTATTAACCTATGTAAGTTGCTTGTGAATACAATCACTGATCAATTATACCCAATTGATGTATTCCTTATTCTAGTGTATGTTCCATATGTATTTGTACTTCCATGTTTGGAATTTTTTTGCGATTGGGCTCCCCACTAATCCATGCAACAATTTGATCATATCATTGATTTCATTCATGAATTCAAATGTGTAAATATTATTAGGAAGACTCATTGATGTATGCCTTAATTTTGTCAACCATTGCTTGTTAACCGATTTAGAACAAGAACTAGTATTAGAATCCAAAAATTGTTGAGCAGATGTGGGAGTCAAATTGACAAATCATTATTTGTTAAGTAACTGTAGCAGATGGTCAATATGCTCTAGATTTAAGCATAAAATATATTTTCCTTTTATAATATTGACCTTCTCTTTTCTACATCATATTATTTAGCCATTGTTAACTCTAGTTCCAAGCATTATACTAAAATAGGAAAGGCAATTGATTGATTCAATCCACTATCACGGATGCTTTATCCATAATCTATCTTATGGACCCCATTGATTATATTCTAAAATTATTCCATATTGATGTGTCCCAAATCAGTATCTATTATTTCATTAATGTTTGAATCTAGGTATGAGGCTAGAACTACCCATTAAAACTGATATTTTATAGCTGCATCTTCTTCTAATTGGAGACTCTTTTTGGGAGGGGTATTCTTGAGAGTACTTTTATTAGGAGTCTCCTTGGTTGGGGTCATAAATTATGACATATGATGAATATCCCCTACCTGTGAGAGAAACCATAACTTGAATTAGCCTTGTGAGAAGACTGGGAAATCTAACCTTGTTCAAACAAAGAGAGAGTTCTAGAGTGTGTTTATGTAAAAGGTAAAGTTTGAGGAATCCTTGAATAGACTAAAAAATCTAAGAGTGTATCTAACAAAGAGCCAAAGTTTGATGATGTACCTAGTAGGTGGTTGGGTTCTAGGTTATGTTTGGAAAATCATCAGAATCTGATGATATATTTGGCAAGTGATTAGATTTTGATGGGGTTTCTAACAGGGTATCAGATTTTGACAAGTGTTTAGACAAGGACCAGAGTCTAATGGAGGTTCAAGTAACTTACAAAATCTGATGAATACTTGGGAAAAATTTAATATCTACCAATGTGTGAACCAAAGGGTTAGGATCTAGGATGGTGTATGAACTAGAAACAAACCTTGACAAGTTGCACCATAGAAAATTGAATCCTATAAAGTGTTTTTGGGATGTTTTATAAAATAATTTTTCAAGGAATTTGATCAAATATTGAATAAAATCAAAAATAATAATGCCAAATCAAACAAATGCAAATCCTAACTTCCATTGAAGTTGACAAGCTAGAATGAAGAGTTATTCAGTTATAAATATCACACATAGGTAAGATGCAAGTGAGGGTAGGCATAAATGTTTGTAAATGATATAAATAAATGGATTTAAAACTAGATTTTAAAACCCTCATGCCTGCAAAGGAAGTCCTATGAATTAATGGTAGAAAAATTGGAATGCATGAGCTTATGTCGAGATCTAGAGATATGTTTAGTAGCTTGTCAAGATCTAGGATATGCTTATGCAGAAGAAGAGATATGAGGTGGTGCTTTTAATAAAATTGGGTTCCACAATGTGTTTGGGCAAGGATTATTTTCCAATGTGTATTGGAGCAATGATTAGAATTTGATGATATGCTCAGTAAATGGATAGGTATTGAGATATGTTAGGACACATATCAAATTCTGATAGCTTTCTAAGTAACATTCAAACATATGATGTGTGTTTAATAGATGTTCAACCAATTTTGCATTTTTCTATTTTATTTTCAAAATTTTGACCAATTGAAACCTCAAGTAGTAAATTTTAACTTGGATATGACAACTTGGACCATATTTGAATTAAATTGACCATTTGGGATCAAAGGACTTAACTTTCCTAGCTTTTTGACCTTCTTTCAAAAATTGGGATAATAACTGACTTCGAATGGGGACCTCAAACTGTGAGAAAGGAGAGAAGAATTCTAGACTCTAGTTTCATAGACAAGTGTATTTTCATTGGGTTACATAGTCATTTGTCATTTGATAGAAATACCAACTTAAGACAAAATATGAGATTTCAAATGTATGAGAACTAATCAATAGAGAGAAAGACACAAAACAAAACAATGCAACACAAAATAAGCTAAAAAGAACAATAGAAGGGGAAATGCAACCAAAAATATTATATACATACTTACATGCATGGGAATACTTTATTTCACTTGAAGTGATGCTTGAGATATTTCCCACTATAGGGTAATGGTAAATTTGTGTAATCACAATAGGCCAAGTAAAAAGTGTTGTCTCCACAAAAGTGCCTAATTTTGAAGGGGGCCATCCATAAGGATTCAAATTTTCTATGACTTCCCTTTGGTTCTCTACACTTATCCCTTAAAAAATAAGATCTCCTATTAAAAATCACTCCTCTTTATTTTGTTATTAAAAATAACTCTAACCTGATCCCGATGTTTAGCAATTATTACAACAAATTGAGATCTATCTCCTTCAATATTTCTCAAATAAATAATTATTTTATCCAAGGGACTTTCAAAGTTTCGATTCTCAATGGCCCTAGCCAGTTGAAGTGTAGGAAATTCAAGAGTTATTGGAATTACCACATCAATCCCATAGAGAAACTAAAATGGAGACATGCCGATTTTTTTTAGTGTTATATGATTTTCCCATAATGTATCATACAACTTCTTATGCTAATCTTATGATTCTCATCAACCAACTTGTGAATGATGGTGACCAGGTTCTTATTACTAGACTCAACTTGACCATTTCCCTATGGGTAATAGTATGAAGAGTGGGACATTGAGATGTCATAGACATAGTATAATCCAATCAACTCTAAAGAAGAAAAATTTGAGGCATTTTATGTTATGATCTTCTGTGAAACACCATATCTCACCAAAAAATTCTCTTTGATGAAATTAGAAACAACTTCTAAAATGATCTGTTTAAATGGAATGGATTCTACCCATTTGGTGAAGTAATCTATAGTAGTGAGAATGTGTGTATGTCTTAAACTGTAATGAGGATTCATAGTTACAACAAAAACCAACACCCATTATTGAAAGGGTTCTTCTATCACCACTAGCTTGATAATAAATGTTACAAGTTTTGGTCATCCAACAAATTATTTATAAGCTTCACATTTCCTTACCGAATCATAGGAGACTTTTAAAAGTGTAGGCTAGTAGTAATGGGATATTATAATTTTACATGATATTAGTGGAGTGGAGAAGTGTCCTCCACAAGATTGATCATGAAAATCTTGTTAGAGCTTCCTCTATTGTTTACTGTCAACACACCTCATGAAAAATCTAACAAAACTCTTTTTTAATAACATACCATCATAGATTATATATTTTCTAGATTTCAACTTGAGTGTCCTACATTTTTTGGTATCCATATGAAAATCACATTCTCCATATGTTATAAAAAATCAATATCTACAAACCATTCATTAGTAGAATCTACAAAAAATACAAGTGGAATATCTTTTTTATTTTGATCATCAGTATTTGTTGAAGAGATTGGCTAAGAATCTTTCCATTATATTATGAGATGACACATTCCTTTTCCTTGAACTAATTTTATGCATTGATTTTGAGATCATATTCTTGAACCTTAGTTATCTAGTTACCTCTCTTAGATCCTAGTTCTTGTTATGTTAAAATATACTTGATTGTTATACTTGTCACCATCACAATGGAATGTGAATGCCAAATATAATATCTAAACTATTTGACGGATTTCACAACTACATATGCAGGTTTCTCTTCTAAATAATATTTTAACTCGTAGTATTTCAAGTTACAACTCATTAAATTAATGGGATATTCAATACCTCCATTATTATTTTGAACCAATATCACTGAAAGAGTATGTTCTGAGGCATAACAATAAATGATGAATTCTTTTTGAAATTTGGACAAACTATAGTTGGTGCAAAAGCAATAACAACTTTTATTTTCTCAAATGCCTCTTTTCTATCATTATTCCATTTGAATGAAGGTTTCTTTTTCATCATCTCAATAATATGGATAGTGAGTTCTGTAAAATTTGGAACAAAACTTCTTAATAAATTCACTTTCCCAAAGAATGAGTGTACACCTAGTTTACTAGTCATCAAAGACAATTTGTGAATTGCTTCAACTCATTCTAGATCAATCTTGATCCCTTCTTTGGACATGATGTGACTGAATTTTTTTCCTTTAGTCACTTTAAAAACAAACTTCTTAGGATTAAGAAAAATACCATGCACTCAACACTTTTTGAATACTTTCTTGAGGTGTTCATAGTGATCCCCCCTCTTTTTTTAAAACACTATTAGATCATCTAAGTACACCATAATTATTTTGTTCTTAAGATATTTTAATGTGAGATTCATGGCTCTCTGGAATGTAGTTCCCATATTAATCAAACTAAATGACATTCATCGACATGCAAAAGTACCCCATGAGGTTGTAAAAGTTGTCTTGTGTTGATATTTTTTATCAACCTCAATATGATTATAACCTAAAAAACCATCCAAAATCAAGATTATTTTTGAACCTATAACTACCTGAAGAACTTGATCCATAATGAGCAATGGATAATTCTCTTTGAGAGAGGCCTAATTCAGATTTCAGAAGTATACATAGATCCTGATTTCTCCACTTTTCTTCTAAACTGGTAATATGTTAGCAACCCATGTTAAATGGTGAATGGAAAAAATAATTCAAGCATTCAACATTTTCTAAATCTTTGCAAAAATTATCTCTGTAATTTTTGGATTATACCACCTTCGCTTTTGCTTGAAAGGTTGATGTCAAGTTTGAGAGGAATTATGTGTTGCATTTGCTTCGAATGAAAAGACTTGAGATTTTCATATGAATATGTAATAATGTCAATATATTTTCAAATAAAGCTAATGAATTTTGTTTTTTCTTCTAGTGAACAACATTTTTCAATGCTTACTTTAGAACCATTGCTTACTTTCTCATAATCAGTTGAACTAAGATAATATTTCTACATCTTATTTTTGATGAATCTATCATGCTTGTCAAAAAGTTCTTACAATGAAACCAAACCTTTATAAATCTTATTCCCTTTTACTTTGATTACTCTTTGAACAAGTGTGATTCCAAATGTAGCTTCCAACAATTTTCCTTGGAATGATTATCAACATGACAATGTCCACAATGCCTTTCAGTAAACTTCTTAGAAATGGTAGTAGCATTGTGCTTACCTTTTTCCTTACCTTTACACTTATGCCTTGTTGCTTTTGAGTGATCATAGAGGTGGATAGAGAATTTTTCTTGTATGTTTCTAAGTAGTGAGCTTGAGAACAAGCCTTATAGACATCTGTAGACTTAGTCAAGAGGACAAGCCCCCTCAAATGGATATGGAGTCCACCAACATAATTCATCAAGATTTCATAGTCTGCTATATCCTTTCTCATTTATACAACCTTCTTTAAGATTTCACTTGTGTACTCCTTCATGCTTTAACCTTGTTTTTGCCGAAGATATTTCAAATACATGGACTTCTCTTACTTGTAACAAATAGGATAAAATTACTTCTTGATGAACATATTAAAATCATCCTACTTAGTAATGGGAGGAAACTTCTTAACAACCAAGGTATGCACATAAATTTAAAACCAAGTTAAAGTATGATTGGTTAGTTTTAACTTGAAAAACAAATTTATTAGCTCTCATTAACTTGTTTCAAAGTGAAATATACATATAGATGGGTTGGCTAATGGTCTAGCCTATCCACATTCACATATTCATCATATATTTGAATCTCTATTTTTGCTTCAGCCTTAAATGAATGTGGAGCTTATGTGGTGCAAATATGTTATTGCACCTAATCATTCTTGAGAGTGTCCACCTTATTTGATTTCAACACCTCCATATCAATCCAAAGCTTCTCCATGAGAATCCTCATGATGGAATCCAATCAATCAAACTAGCTCATAGAAATAGATATGTTAATTACTCTTTCAAGCTTATGAAATCACTCTTCTATTGTAAGATCATCTTATTCATTGTAATGAAACATACTTTTGATCTCTTACATCCACTTTCTTGTGGAAATGTCTTCTTCAAAGGTAACTATGATACATTGACCACTAACACTACTTGATCTAGTGATGGGCATATACTTTAATGTAGATGCAAACACACGAAAACACATAAAAAGATTAAAATTGATATTAAATGAGTTATGATACCAAGTTTTTCCAACATGGATAATAAACTCCTAGCTTAACAAATAATTGATGATGATTGTTTTATAGTATTTTAAAATGATAAAATAGAGATAAACAAGGGTTGTAAATGAAATGTAAAACAAACTAAACATAGTAAAGAAGCATAAATTAAGGTAAATCATAAGATGAACACAAGATATGACCTAGATAAACTTGACATGGGAAAAACTCTAGTGGGTGAGGAAATTTCACTCCCTTCCACTATGTAACTCAACAATTGTATAAGTTACTACCAACCATGGCCTTCATGGATAGAGTTTTCACTACTACACTATTCAAAGCTCACACACAAGACTAATTTTCACTTCTCAGACACTCCAAAATGATTTAACACAATTGGAACAAACTTTAAACAACTAGAAATCAATGGGACAACATGAACAAGGACCCAAACTTGAAAACTACAATGTGAGTCCTACTTCAATACTTTTCACTAACTTATTTGATGTCATTTATCATCCACAGAGGTTGTATTTATGCCCTTCCACCTTTGAACCTAATAATTAATCAAAACTAATGGTCACCAAGAAGTGGAAACATTTGCAACCATTCTCATTCCAATGTTTTTGTTGTTGGTGAAATCACTGCTTTATGTAGACCAGTAGTTTCAAAACCTCTAAGGTCATTTCACAACCATTACCTCTAGAATCTAATAGTTACACAACCATAAATTAAAAATACCAATATTTATGTAACCACCACCTATAAACACCAGTGGTTTCATCATCTATGATAAAACCTTTAGTTTCAAAGGTTACAATCTATTAACTTTATCAATACAAGAGTACCTGCACCATCCCAACACTGATTCTGACATTGCAACTTAACTAAATCATTTACTTTACATGAACACATTTGAATAAGTGTCTTACATAGTGTTTTACATACATGAATTACATAATTGATTATAGTGGAAATGAACTAGATGACATGTATTATAAATTGGATCCATATTTTGGATCAAACATTATCCAACCCCCAAACCCAAATGCACACATATCCAACCACTAACACAAAAAAAAATGGGATTAAGCAATCAAGGAGGTTTTAAATGAAAACACAACACATACAACACTTTAAACAACACAAACCACCATATTATTGAATAATACAAACACAATCATCGAGTTTTAAGGGTCCAAAATTCTCACCCTAAAAATTAATCAAGAAATTCGAAGGGCCAAAGGATCTCCCTAGAACTCCAAGCAAGAACACAACAAAAAGAGATTTTAAGGGCTATAGGCTCTCCCTAAAGCACAATAAAAGAAACAAAAAAAGGATTTTAAGGGCTAAATGCTATTCCTAAAATCACAATCAAGGATAAGTAAAAGTGTTCGTAAATAATGAACATACACCCAAGAAACTCTCTCATCTTTCACTTTCGTACATAATGTATACATTAATTTCTTCCACGTCCCTTCTCAATATCACCACATCAAATACCACCATCCTCATCCAAAAAACCACACACCCTTTACCATTTCACACAAAAAATATATCCTAGACTCCTTATGAAAAATAGGGTGTGTTGGCCACATGGCTTACCAATACAGGTCCTACCCTTACCAAAATAAACATGTGCCTTAAACATAAATAAAATCAGTTGAAAACCTTCCTCACTCCTTAAAAATATTTGGCATTATCAATGTATACCAAGGAATAATAGCGTACACCATATAATGTCAGAAAATAATTAGTAAATATTCCATGGTAACTATCAAAATAATTGAGGGGGGTATTTTGAAATGGTGATCTATGGTAAAAATTATTTTTTTTAAGAAATGGTTGTCATAATGTCAAAGTATCACTGTCATGATAAGTAGGTCACTAGGGTCAAGGTGGTCCCAAATAAATTATTTTTTATTTATAATGATTCCAAAAGAGTGATGTCCACGAAAAAATTTCTAAATAGGAATTCTATATTCATTTATTATTGGTTAGTTGTGCCATGTCAAAAGTTAATCCTATCTTAAGTGATAATCATATGTGTAAAGATGTAAGTTGAATTATGTATTCTAATTAGTCAAAGGGGATTTATTATCCTATATTAGGATGAGGTGGAAGGCCTTGAGGTTATATAAAAAATGCATGCTCATTTTATACACACATAAGGAGACACATATAGAGTTGAATAATCTTAGAGTCCTAGAGATAGAGTGTTAAGGATGGGTTGTGTGAATGTGTAAATTCTCCTAGAAAGATTGTCGAAAGATCTAGTGAGTGGATTTCATGTGGAGGTGGTCACTCAATGGAAGCTAGGTCCACATTTTGAGTGAGATTGTAATACATATAATTACATTTATATAATTTTTAACTATATTCTATTATTGTGTAAATTATTTGTATTATTTTCCTATTACCCGTGTATTGTGCTTGTTGAGTTTTCTTCTGACTCACACCATCACAATAAAATTTGTGTATTATTAATACAATCATAGCATAATTAACTCCCAATGAAATATCTAATGAGTTATGGATTGGGTCAATAGTTCACATTCTACACTAAATGAGTATGGCCACCAAACATTGTATTGCATTGAACTTTCCTTACAAAGAACACTCACATGAGGCATGACATAAAGCACCAAGTCCCATTTTTTTGTACAAGTTAGGAATTTTGGAAATAGTAAATGGTCATGTAAATGTTTTCCCATGCAATGAGATTCCTTGGTACACATGCCTAAACCAATAGTTAATACTACTGAGTAACGAAGAAATGTATATTTCCTTCCAAATCTATTCTAGCTATCCATCATGTGAATCATAGTAGAAACAAATAGACATTCATAAGACATAATAATGAAAACCACACTTCATTTTATTTATCATCAAGAAAATACATACATAGGAATGACACATTTGCATAATAATGGTTGTCATTCTATGAAGTACAAGAGATGTTAGTTCATTGTTAGTTATTCAAACAAGAAAAAATTAACAAATTTAACATCAGAAGCATGATCCCCTTGATTAGGAAAGGTCTAAGAAAATGCAAAAAAATAAAATCATGTACACCAAAATTTATACCTTTCCAATGGATTCATTCTCCAAGATGAATTGTAAGCATATTTATGCTTGAATTGTAGAGCTAGGGGTCTTTATCAATGTCATTTGCTCATTTTGAAGACTTATCCCTTTGACTAATAGTGATTTATTTGATCAATGTGAAGAATGTTAAATGTTTTTACTTGATTTTTTCATGGTAAGTTTAGACTAAAAATCTTAATTATAATGTCAAATGGACCTTGTATTTACAAATATTTCAGATTGATTGTGACTGTTTGATCAAGATCAAGATGTGTCTCCAAAATTTAATATAATTAGCTAATAAATGTCATTAATATTTGGGGTTTGGGTCTACATTTATTAGCCATGGATTCAATTTTTTGACATTTCATACATTATGTTAATGGTTGACAACTTTATGTGTGATGTCATGATTTTGATATTTGTTGAATTGTTTAATATTGCATAATTAGAAATTTAGCCAAATTCTGTAGATTTTTTACTTAGCCATTTGATTTGGTTTGATATGATAATTAATCCAAATTAGCTTCCATGTGATTTATGCAAGATTAAAATTTGAATATTTATTTTAGTTAATTGCCCCAAATGTCACTTACAAAATAACAATTTGACTCAGGATGAAGTAGTTGAATCTGATAATTAGTTATAGTGCATTCCCCAATCAGGGATGCCCCAATGTGTTTTAAAATATGCACATTAAGTGTATGGATAAATTTGGGTGTTTCATTTATTCCTAACCTGATTTACTTATTATTTTATAAAATCAATCTGATTACAAATTCAACATAAAAGTGATTGGAATTGAGTGTCTACATTTTACCTCTATTTGAAAGGGTTTTGTGAGACACCATATGAAGCAATGACTTTTCAAAGAATAAGAATAAGTTGTTAAAATGATTTGATAAATATTAAATAATGATATATTCACATTTTTTTTATTCTTGTTCAATTTCTTGAAAATTAGTTCACACAAGGTGTCCCAAATAATCCAGGATGCCCCCTCAAGGGATTGGCCAAAATTTAATTTGGATGAAAGGTCCCTTGAAAATAAGAAAACATGGCACTTCACAGTAGAAAAGGTTGAGAAATGGATAAATTATAATAAAACATGACGGAAAATGGATCATTTAGCTAACTACAAGCCTATAAGGAAGAAGAATGAGGCAATGGGAGGGTGGGGGTAAAAATTCAAAATTTTGAGCTTTATATTTACCCATAAGGGGAATGGTTCATTTGCACCCTCCCCTATTGATAATTTGATATCTATATTTGGATGCAAGAGTCTTGATTGAAATGACACGTATCCCATGATAGAGACACCTTAGTGAGTGGGTCCATGAGTACATATGACTAGTTGGGAGTGAGCTAGTTGTAAGTACTTTCTTTTGTAATCGTGATACTCTAGGATTTTATTAGGAATGACATAATTAGAATAATAATAAAAAGAGGTGAAATTGTTATTGTATAACCATGAATCCTCAAAACTTCTAGGTTGGTCTTGATCTAGCAAATTCTTTTTGACAAATAAAATAGGGCCCTTACGATGAGACCCAACCTTTTTGTTCACCATATCATATTAGGCTTATCATGATATTTAGTAGCCTTGGGTATAACATGGGACTTGGGATATTTTGACAACATAGAAATGTGGAAGGCATCTTTGATATTGTATGTACTGATACCCTTATCTTCAATAATGAAGTGGGAGGAAATTTGGGGAGGTGGATCAGAGGAAGAGGATGCAAAGTCACTTAAGTCAATGTAATTTGATTAGGGAGATTCAATAGTTTTGACCTTGTCTTTTTTAGGTGCATGCTAAATTCTAGGACAATAATCATATTGTTCATACTTAGCTTCCAAATGTTTACAATATTGGTATGGTTGTAAGTCACCAGGAATAGTGATCTTCATTCCAAAATGGAGGATTTTTAAGCATTAATGAAGTGTGGAAGGAATTACACGTACTTAATGGATTCATGGGCATCCAAGAATCAATTTATAAGGTAGTTCCATTTCAATGGCATGGAAAATGGTATCATGGGTGATAGACCTAACAATGACTGATAAGCAAATAGTGCCCTATGAGTCTCTCTCTACATTATCGTATTCCTTGATATAATGGTATCTAGTTGTAAATCCACTGAAGTATATCCCAATTATTTTATCAATTTTAATGAGGGTATATTGAGGCCCAAACCATTATTAATGAGAAGCTGCTTAATCTTGTATCAAGAAATTATGGCTTCAATATGAAGAGGATTATTGTGGAGGGGACTAGGGGATGACATGCCACTTTGGTCAAACATAAGTTGTTGACCCAGGGATAGATGCCCCACAAGTGCTTGGAATGTGATAGGCTCAATGTCATTGAAAAACTTAGATTAACATAGAAGGTCATATAATATCTCTTTATGAACTTCAAATATATGCAAGACATCTAGAATGTAAATATATGTTGGTGTCTTGTTTAATTATTCCACAAGATCATAAGTATTTTTGTTAGAGGAAGAAGGTTTAGATTTTGAAGACAAGGTTTTTGGAATGGGATTTTTATTGGAAGGAGGTAAGGGACCTTGAAGCATAACCTTCATATGTCTAGTTGTGACATTATAATTTTGGGCTGGCAAAGGACTATTTAAATTAGAAGAAGATGATGTAGGACCTAGAATAGTGACCCATGGGCATTGAGGCACAACAATACTATAGAATGTCAACAAAGGGCCATTAGGTTATGAAGAAGGAGACCCTAAAATAGAAGGGGAAACACTATGAGGTATGTTATAAGATTGGTTTGGGTTGATTCTGATGGTGGTTACATGATTATTGATAATATGACTTACAACATTATTGTATTTATATGGTACATTATGGTAGCTAATCTATTTGGCTTGGGAATCTTGACCTTGATTATGATTTCCATGATTTTGATTATGCCCTTAATTTTGAGTCTAGTTTTAATTCTTGTTTTGATTACCAAATTGGTGTTGGTCATTAGAATTGTGTTTCAAAAAGGGGTCTTTATAAATACCCATGTTTTGATTAGATGTTTCAGCACCATTATCAAACTCAATGTCACTTCACTCTAACAAATCCTGGATGAAGTGCCTTAATTATACATATCTGTGAATTTCATGCTCTTTGACATGGTGGAAATCATATTACTTGTTATCCTTATACCATTAAGGCTTTGATTGGTCTTTTAGAAAAGGTTTTAGAGTAGGCCAAATGACCATGTTAGATACAACTAACTTATTTAATATAACCTCAATAGGTTCACCAAAGTTGTTGAAGAACCTATTTTGATATTGATTCTTACTTGGAGGTGGTCTTTGTAATGTAATGGTTGGAGTAGAGGGAGTATTTTGGATAGGCAGTGGTTGCACTGTCTGTATGTGTTTTGATTCTGTTACTCCATTTCCTATGACATTCATATTTTTATAAAGGGTTTTGGGCTTCTCAAATGTACTTGCCTATGTTTATGGTGGACATTGAGCATGCCCTTGATTTTGAGAATATATCTTAACTAGACCTTTGTCTATAAGTGCTTTTTCAATCTACACTCCTTTATCTATAATCTCCTCAAACTCTTTCCCAACCCTTTGCATTGCTCAAACTCAATGTGAAATAAAACATGAAAATTCTATAATCTCCTTTGATTTTGAGAATAGAGCTTAACTATAAAATTCTTTGTATGGCCTTGCTCTTTCCCAACACTTTGCATTACTTAAACTCAATGTGAAATAAAACATCTCCTCGTTGCAGAACTCATTACTATATGAACACATAAAATCATTTATATTGTCACCTCTACCAAAAATATCAGATTTTTATTACTTAATACTTTATTCACAAAAGATAATATGTATCAAAGTAAACAACGATGAGTTTCAAGTGAGGTATGACTTTAGATTTACACTCTTTTGTTTTAGAAAACCCCTCTTTACCAAAATAAAAAATTATACCCCCTTTCGACTTAACTTGCACTTTTGGGGGCAACTATCTTTTGGGAGCAATTTTTAATTAAAATCTCTCTATCACTCTTTATCACTCTTTCCTGACAGAGTCTCTAAAAGGTATGTTTTTATTGATGAGGTAACAATACATTATAGTGGTTGACTTCACTTGCAATTTTTTTTCTTTTTTGAAAATGTGTACTTTTGAAGGTAATTATTTTTTGGGGCAACTTTTAATCAAAATCTCTCTCTATTACTCTTTTATGATAGATTCTCTAAAAAGTGTATTTTTAGTAACGAGGCAAAGTATATTATAATAATTTATAAAAAATTTTGGTTGTGAATATGATATTTACTTTACATTATATTAATCACATTCGAATTATTTGATTCTTATTTTAATCGATAAGATTAATTAAATAAATTTAGACTTCCTTTATAAATTTAAATTAAAAGTGTTTATTATTAATATTTAGCCAAAAAACTATTTTAATTTTAATGCTACACAATATGGTCAGCATTCATGGTAAAAGAATTATAATTTGCCCCGTAAAAATATAATCACTTGACCTATATTTACAATCGCAAGTATAATAAAATTTTAGCTTTTTAATTTACAATATATAATAGTAAATCAGTTTTTAATAGATATTCAATACATTATTTGAACTTTGAATATTCCATACTTTTATCGATAGTTTTTTTGGTGCTTTTTTAGGATGGAAGTTTATAATAGTTGTCTATTGTGTTTGTAGTTTTGATCATGGAGGGTACAAAGACTGCTTTTGACAAACCCAAGGATATAAAACTAAAGAGAGAAAATAAATAAATGTAGGAAAGCCAAGATAATTGATGGTACATGAATGAGATGTACTTGTAAATTTAGAAAGCTGGGGTGACAAATGCTAAGTTATACCAAATGACCATGTCAAAATGGAGTAAATCAGGTAACCAAAAATCCAAGGCTACAAAAAACTGAAAAACTCAAACAAGTAAACCTCAATAGAGAAATGCAAAGTCACCTAATCAAACCAAGGATACGTGTTAAAAAATTGGTAATCAAACATCAATGTAAAATTAGTAACAATACTTGCTTAAACAAAAATGGGAAAGCAAACAAATGGTAAAACAACATTGATGAATGAGCAGTAACACTCCTTACTCGATCATCAATTGGAAAAGTGCATAAAATGGAAAACAACACTGGTGAGTGAGAAATAACAAGCTAACCTCACTCAATAATGGAAAAAGAACATGAAAGTAGAAATGAACTCAAGTGCCTGAAAAAAAGGAGTACAACAATGGAAAATGGTAAGAAAAAGCAAATTAATTCTAGAGATGTAGAGTCATGGTATAAAAATAATAATTCATAGTCATTAAAGCATATTGTTTTGTTCTAAAGATAGATAAAACTAAAATAAAGTGGTGCTAGCATGTTTTTAAGATGTGAAGAAGAGGGAATATAGAAGGGAAAATAGATTTAGAATCACATTTACCTATCAAGGGGGAAATGAAATGGGTGGAGGGAAGAATGAAGTAAAAATCAAGGTAGAGGAATTCTTTATTGAAGTCAAGACACTCAAATTAGGTTTTTCAAAATAAGAGGACTTCCCAAATTAAGGACTCTAAAGAAATTCTCCTAGCCACACAAATCTTAGGTCAATAAATTAAGTATGTAGATCATCCCATGAAGGCTATATTTATGAAAATTAAAATGGACCTACCTTCCCACAATGTGTTTCCCATTCCTTAATACCTCTTACAGAGTCGGCAATCTACTATGAAGATTGGGTACTGGCATAAGAAATTATGTAACATAATAGAGTTTGTTGAATTCTCCTATTCTAATCTACTAGCCAACTACACCTCAATGGACCTCAACTCTATCATGAGACCAACTATAGAGTTTAAGCTTCGACTAGATATATGATATGTGTTATGAATCATGTATTTTGGTGTGATTTTTAATTTTGACTTTGTATCATTTCCTTTTGTTTTAAATTATTTGAATTTTAACCTTTTTGATGGATTTTTCTATTCCTCCTCCATATGGATTCAAAGACCATACATGGGTGTTGAAGATGACTATCATTTAAAAACTTTGTGTTAGGTTGTGGAGCTAAAAGCTTCACTGATGCAGACATGGAGGAGGTTGCAGATGAGTTGCAGAGTGTCACGAACACCGGCATTGGTCTGGCCAACTGACGTCGACATGATTAGACAGGAAGGCAACCGACGTCGGTCATGGATCGACCGGCGTTGGTGACCCCCAGGCGGACAGGGACCGACGTCGGTCACCTGTGTGGTTTGACTACGAGTTTATTATGGGCAGTTAGCTAACAAACCAAGTGTTTGCATGATTAGAGCTATTTTTAGACTGAGAGCTGCGGATCTAATTATTACAATTAGATGTCTAATTATTGTTTGGATGAGATCTATATAATAGACTCATGGTTGTATTGTAATCTTGTTCTAGTTTGAGTTGAGCAAAGTTAGCTCCTTCTGTGTGTGAGGTGAGCAAGGGTGTTCCTCTTAGTTCCACAGCAGTACCAAGGTGGGTGCTGGTTTTGGAGAGTCAGCAAGATTCTTCAGGTGTGTAGGATCTTGGTCACAGGTGAGCATGGCCTTTATAGGAGATCTACATGGTAAATAAGATCGTTGATCTGCAGGTGTATGTGTGTGCAAGGTCAAGGTTCACAGGTGTGCAAAACCAGGTTGATTTTCAGGTGTGCAAGATCAGATAGGATAGCAACACAACAGGGAGCAAAATCAGGCAGGATCTACTTGGAGTACAGGTGTGTACTCAGATAGAGCAAAGAGGAAGGCAAGGGAGTTCCTTCCATAAGTATGGTCTGTTGAATTACAGGTTGTTGCAGGTTCATGGGAGATCTACTTGAAGTACTTTGAGTACTTGTGGAGTGTGTGGAGCACTTGTGGTGTGCGTGGAGCACAGGAGGTGAACACCAACTCTGTGTTTGAGTTGTGTGTTGGGACCTAAGAGAGAGAGCTTTGAGGAGAGAATTACTGTTCACTTGAGGTGTGGGAAGCCTCTGAAGAGGTGGTGGAGAAGAAGTGGCATCTTCTTTATTGTATTCTTTTTTGTATAAGTATTAATACAAGTTGTGTATTGTCTCTCATATCTGTGTTATTCTGAATTCTAGTTACTTGTGATTCTGCTTAATTTTTGCATATTAAGTTGCTTGGTTTGGTAATCAACTGTATGCTTCCGGTGTTTCGTATCCTGACAAGTGGTATCAGAGCTAAGGTTGCAGGAAGCAGGTTTTGTGTTTGGTTACAGGTCACTCTCAGGGGTTTTTGATTGAGTGGGAGTAGAGCAATGACAGATGAAAGTAAGCTAAGAATGGAGGAGTTGAAAAGCACAGATGGTCACTTACGGTCCCATGGAAAGAAAGAGCAGGTAAAAGAATATTGTTGGTTGGTAGCAGATCAGCATGAAGGAACTGAAGATGCAGATGTTGTAGGTGTTGTTGCACAGGATGCTCTGGGAGGTTTCTTGGATAAAGTTGAATCTTGGATAATAGATTCGGTTGCCTCTTTCCATGTAGCCCCAGGTAGAGGAGCTGGTGAGCCTTGCCAAAGAATTGGCAAAGGGGAAGTGAAGCTGAAATTGCAGGCGGCCAACACACAGGTGTTGATGAAGGTCATGCAGGTCCCAGGTTTGGAGATATGGCTAATTTCTTCAGAAAGATTGGGTGATGAGAGATGCACAAGAACTCTCACAGCGGATGCACTTGAATTAGCTGGTGGTAAGAAAATAGGTACTCTTTATCTACTTGTTTATATTACTGATTCTTCTTATGTTGCAGAGACGTGGCTTTGTAGGCTTGGTCACATGAGCAGGAAGGAGATGCATGTTCTTAAGCAAAAGACAGATATATTTGACAGGCTTAAGAACTGGAAAGCCTTGGTGTACTTGGAGGAGATGGTGGACAGAAACCAGTGGATGGTGCTAGATACTTCTGAGCAGGGCAGTTTGGATATGGGGATTGATTCAAAAGAGCTCACAGACAAAAAGTCATCACTCACAGGCTAACACAGATACCGATGTCGGTCAGGAGGAACTGGCATCGAACAGACAGGTGCCGATGTTGGTCATGTGCAGACCAAAGCCGGTGATGTCAGGCATGGTAAGACCGACGTCGATCAGGAGGACCGACGTCGACAGTAGGTAAGACTGATGTCGGTCAGGAGGACCGACGTCGGCAGCAGGGACACCGACGTCGGTAGGGTCGGTAGTCAGGGACAGATGCATGGGAACTGACGTCAGTCAGATGCAGACTGTGGAGTGACCGAGGTCGGTCACTGTGACAGATTTTAGGTGGACAGCATGCTATCAAGGAGTCTCAAACACCCATATGGAGGACTGAAGACGTAATTAGGCCCTCAAATTCATTGTTCCTCTTCTTTATACTCGTTGCTGATTGTAGAGCAGGAAGGATCCAGGAAACAGGTGGGAGCATGGCAGGGATATAATGCAGAATCGAGCAGAGTCTTGGTAGGGTTGCCAGCAGGTATGAAAGCACAAAGACAAATGGATTCCTTAGTTGAAGAATAGAGTGAACGGACACGTGAGATGGAAGACCAGGCATATGGTCTTGAGGGAGCTACAAGACAGTGGGATAGGACTGACAGGTGGTACCAGGTGGATGACAAAGCAGGGCTTTAGTCAATGTCAGTATAACCATTGTGTTTGTCTTACCAGGTGGATGATGGTTGCAACATTATCCTGTTGTTGTATGTGGAGGATGAACTTGGTACAAGTTCAGACATACAGGGTTTTGCTGAGCTAAGGGTAAGGTTAGTTCAGTGGCATGTCATGAGGAGTTTGGAGCAGTGAAATTCTTTGACATGGGAGACATGGAGATCATAGGTTGATTTTGTCTCCAGTGGGAGCTGATGTGAATCAGGTGTTGGCGAGGTTTAGGTTGTAGAGCTGGAGCACACTAAGGGCTAGACAGGTGCAGTGTCTAAAATCACGTGAGGTCTGGTATAGACCTGAGTATTCCCATGCAGTGGGAGCTTTCAAAGAGTTAGGAGCCAATTCGGGGAAGCGGGTTCTCAGGTATTTGAGAGGGACCAGCAGCAGGTATACATGCAGGGTCAGGACTTCACTACATGTGTTTGTAGGTTCGGATGTGGCAGGGTACTCAGATGACAGGAGTTACACCATGGGATGTGTGGTGGGTTGTCTTTAGGATTGATCTTGAAGAGAGATACAAACTAGGAAATAGATTAGATGGAGTACAAGTATAGGTACAATGCAGTTATTTATCTCCAAGTGGGAGATTGTTAGGTTGTGGAGCTAAAAGCTTCACTGATGCAGACATGGAGGAGGTTGCAGATGAGTTGTAGAGTGTCACGGACACCGGCGTTGGTCTGGCCAACTGACGTCGGCATGATTAGACAGGAAGGCAATCGACGTCGGTCATGGATCGGCCGACGTCGGTGACCCCCAGGCGGACAGGGACCGACGTCAGTCACCTGTGTGATTCGACTGCGAGTTTATTACAGGCAGTTAGCTAACAAACCAAGTGTTTGCATGATTAGAGCTATTTTTAGACTAAGAGCTGCGGATCTAATTATTGTAATTAGATGTCTAATTATTGTTTGGATGAGATCTATATAATAGACTCATGGTTGTATTGTAATCTTGTTCTAGTTTGAGTTGAGCAAAGTTAGCTCCTTCTGTGTGTGAGGTGAGCAAGGGTGTTCCTCTTAGTTCCACAGTAGTACCAAGGTGGGTGTTGGTTTTGGAGAGTCAGCAAGATTCTTCAGGTGTGTAGGATCTTGGTCACAGGTGAGCATGGCCTTTATAGGAGATCTACATGGTAAGTAAGATCATTGATCTGCAGGTGTATGTGTGTGCAAGGTCAAGGTTCACAGGTGTGCAGAACTAAGTTGATTTGCAGGTGTGCAAGATCAGATAGGACAGCAACACAACAGGGAGCAAAATCAGGCAGGATCTACTTGGAGTACAGGTGTGTACTCAGATAGAGCAAAGAGGAAGGCAAGGGAGTTCCTTCCATAAGTATGGTCTGTTGAATTGCAGGTTGTTGCAGGTTCATGGGAGATCTACTTGAATTACTTTGAGTACTTGTGGAGTGCGTGGAGCACTTGTGGTGTGCGTGGAGCATAGGAGGTGAACACCAACTCTGTGTTTGAGTTGTGTGTTGGGACCTGAGAGAGAGAGCTTTGAGGAGAGAATTACTGTTCACTTGAGGTGTGGGAAGCCTCTGAAGAGGTGGTGGAGAAGTGGCATCTTCTTTATTGTATTCTTTTCTGTATAAGTATTAATACAAGTTGTGTATTGTCTCTCATATCTGTGTTATTCTGAATTCTAGTTACTTGTGATTCTGGTTAATTTCCGCATATTAAGTTGCTTGGTTTGGTAATCAACTGTATGCTTCCGGTGTTTCCTATCCTGACACTTTGGGCTTGGTTGCTAGGAAAGAGAACTTAGAGAGCATGGTGTTTAGGAGTCTTGTTAATTTAGGTGAAATAATAATGTTATCTTGACTTTGACCTTGGTTAAATTCAATGTGGAATGAAAGGAAAGGAAATCAAGAGGAATGAAATATTAAACATTTTGAATTACTTCAAATCAAAAAAATTATGACAAAGGGAAAAAAAAAAGGATGCAATGATAATGAAGTGTGATTCCTTATCATAAGAATGAGGGAAATGTAGGAAAACATACTAGCACCTTATTGTTATGCAAATTTTATCTACAAAAGAAGCAAAAGTTAACGCTGAAATCAAAGGATCAGAAACTTATAACCATTGCTAAACACATTCTAGAGAAAGAACACTAAATTTGAAGCTTGTGATTTTATGAGAAAGGCATGGTCCTATCCATGGTCTTACACTGTAAATCATAAAATAAAAAACCAAGAGGGTGCACAAAGTTTGTGAAAAATGAATGAAAAAGATGGTATTTGTGAGGAAGGCTAGGTCTTATCCATGGTCTTAAACTGTAACTCACAAAATAAAAATCCAAGGGGTGATAAAAGCATTGGAAAGTAAATAAATAGTGAGAACAAAATAAAACTCATGAGGAATATTGGGTCTTATATGTAGTTTTACAATGCAACTCATGAGAAAAGGAAAACCAAAGGACCAAAAAGAAGGAACTAAGGTTTGTGAAAAGAGTGACTACTACAGAGGGTGAGGCCCATGTAGATATCCTATAAAAAGTATTAGAAAGACAACATATAGAAATCATGATAAGAAGGAAAATATCTAGGAAAAATACTTTTTTTAAAATTGCACATTGGAGGGCTCTTTGAAAATATGGCCTTCATTAGTTTGAAGGCGATAAGTGCTTGGACCAAGGATGTCTTTGACTAAATAAGAGCCCCACCATTTTTTTGCATATTTACCTTCTTTATCATGAGTATATCTATCTAAAGGATAAGATCACCAACATTAAAAGTGTGAACTTTAACTCTTTTACTATGTTGTTTGGCAATGCAGGCCTTAGATTGGCAATCATGTTGTAGGGCAAAAAGATGGTGTTCATCAAGAAGATCAAGAGCATGAAGGTAAGCTTCACATAATTATTCATCAGGTATGATACCATGAAGAGAGATACATAGAAAAAGAATCTTAACTTCTAATGGAAGGCTAGATTCAAAACCATAGACAAGCAAAAATGGTGTTGCCTAAGTGGCAGTGTGTATGCTAGTGTGATAGGCCCAAATAATGGGATATAGATGGTTATGTCAATTCGTACGAGTGTCACAAATTATCTTTTGGATAATTTTGTTAGTGGCCTTGGCTTGGCCATTTCATTGGGGATGGTAGGGTTTGGAAATTTTGTGACTAATTTTGAATTTAGCATAGAGTTGTTTGATGCCTTTATTTTTGAAATTACCACTATTATCTGAAATGATAGTATGAGGAATGCCAAAGTGGTAAATGATTTGGTTGAGGATAAATTTGTCAATGGTGGTGCTAGTAACATTTATGAGGGGCATATCCTCGACCCATTTGGTAAAATATTTGATGGTCATGATGATGAAGACATGCTCATCTTCGAGGAATTGAATGATGTCTTTATAACATGGGCTCTATCAAATGGTGAGAGCCTCAATGTGGTAGATAAGTGTATCTTTTGGTTGAATGAAAGATGAAGAATTTATTATTTGGATAAGAAAGGTGGAATCGATAAGAACTTGGTGCAAATGAAAAAGAGATGTTGAAGAAATAAGTGAATCAAAAATAGAATTTTAATCTCGAGGGATAAGCTCGATGGTAAAATAAGTGAATTCTTTGTCAAGGGTAGTGGTTATTTAATGGTATTAAATGATATTTTTGATTTTACATTGATAATAACCATTAACCTACTCAAAATGTTGTTAGTGACATCGAATGTAAGTCAAAATTTTAAAGGGATAATTTTACCAAGAGGACTAGTGAGGATTTAACCTACTCCATCTCTTTGAAGGCATTTGGTGCCATCCAAATGAAGGGTCCAAGTATCTTTGTGTAAATTGACATTAATTTTGAGAAGTTTTTCAATGACTACTTTTGGTTTAGTAGTATTGGGGAGGATAGAGGACTCTTCAAGATTACATACTTCAAGATCAAAAATGAAATTATGAAAGTAATATTTAAGATATATGGTTTGATTAAGACCTTCAATATAGAGAATATTGTTACCAGGAAGACTATCTTGAAGGTGGTCAGTAGATGGGATGGGAGCTATTACAAGTTGATCAACAATGATTTGTCCTTTAACAAATTTTTTCATAATAATTTGAAGATCAAATTCCATGAGAAGGACCATCCACTTTCCAATTCTATCTCTAAAAAGAAAGGCTTTGGAGAAGAAGTGATGGAGTGAATCAGAATGAATGATAACGTAATTTGTTTGATAAATCATATAATGTTGGAGATTTTTAGAGGCAAAATATATGGTGAGGCAATCATGTTCTACTTTTGTAGAACATTTCTCATAGTTGATGAGGCTTTGACTGGTATAATAAATGGCATATTCCCTTCTGGTATCATCTTGTTGGGAAAGCATTACCTTGACTGATACAGATGTAGAAGAAGTATATAATATTAAAGGATGATCGTTAGAAGGTGGATGAATATTAGGTAGATGAAGCAAAGATTCTTTCATATTTTCAAATGATTTTTGACAAGGATCCATCCATTCAAGGGTATGACCTTTCTTTAAAAGAGAATTAATATAATAGATATGGTAAGCCATTTCTAGAAGAAACCATTTTATTGCCCTAAGATTACCAAGGTAAGTGCGAATATTTGGAATGGAACAAGGGATGGGCTTGTTGAAAATAGTGTTGATGTTGGTGGGATTGACATCAATACCATGAAGAGAGACTAAAAAGCCCAATAATTTTCTAGATGTGACACCAAAAACACATTTGTAGGGATTTAATTTAACTTTGTATTTGATGAGGTGAATGGAAATGATATCAAGATTTGAAAGATGAGTCTTACGGATTTTAGACTTGGTAATGAGGTCATCCACATAAGTTTCCATGATCTCATGTATAAGGTCATAGAAAATGTGGGTCATTGCACGTTGATAGGTAGCTCCAACATTTTTGAGACTAAAAGGCATTTTAATGTAAAAATAGGTGCCCCATTTCATAGTGAAAGTTGTCTTATGTTGGTATTCAGGGGCAATGTGAATTTGATTATAACCTGAGAAACCATCCATAAGGGACAACATTTCATAACCAATAGTGGAATTGACAATGGGATTTATAAAAGGTAAAAGGAAGTTGTCCTTGATACAAACAAGATTAAGATTATGTAAATTCATGTAAATGTGAATCATCATGGTGACTTTCTTCTGAATGGGGACAATGTTTGAAACCCATTCTGAAGATTCCATAGATCTTATAAACTTAGCAACGAGAAGTTTAATGATTTCTTTGTGGCATAAATTGGAAACTTTAAGTGTAATTTTTTGTTATTTTTGCTGCATGAGTTTGGCATCGGGATAGGTGATAATATTTTGCACCATGATGCTAAGATCAATACTAGGCATGTCTTTGTAGGACCAAGTGAAAGTCTCATGATATTTATTAAATAGTAAACTAAAGTTATCATGTTTAGTTGGTGTAATTTATATAGATATTGTGATTGGTTGAGGGCATAATAGGGTACCATATTCAATTATGGTAGTTTCCTCAATAATCATAGCATTCCCATCTTGGAAATGATATGGCACATTAGGTAGAGAGTAAACAAGATTTTATTTAGGATCAATTCTAGTGATGAAGTTATTGAAATGAGGGGCCTTCTTGAAATTCCCAAGTTTATGATGTTGTTGAGGGAGTTGAGGTTCTCGGGCATGGAAAAATTCAATAATGGCTTCATCACAAAGAAAAGTGGGAAGAGGACCATAATAATCGACATCTAATTTGAGATCAATAATTTTTTTACCATATCAATAATATTTATAATGTATTTGACATACATCTGTGGCCTTGGCATCTAATGTAATTTCAGGAGTAGGTGGAGTAGGGGAAGAAGGTTGATTGGATTTGATTGGGTTGTTGTTAGCATCATTGATGGGGAGAGAATCATATGAAATTATTGGTTCTATAAGAGGTAGAGAAGATGCAAGAAGTTCTAGAGGTTCGAGGGGTAAGATTTGCTCTACCACCCAAGGAGTATCAGTGAGTGGAGAATTAGTAGGAGGTACATGACCTTTGCGTGTTAACTCAAAATTTGTGGAAATGGTATGAACATCATGATTGAAATCATGTATTTGAACTAGAGTTTTTTGATAATGTTGAGCATCCAAGTTTCATTATTGAGCTTGGGACATGATGTAATTATCATCATAGGTTGGATAAATTGTACATGTTTGAGATTCAAGAGGAATTTCAAAAGGGGAGATGCCTAGATCACTAAATTTATGTGGAGACATGATTAAAGGATCTTGTAATAATTTGGACACTCCATAATCATTGCATGTAAATTCATATTCTCTGTAAGAGGATTCTTGAGAATTGCATGGAGGGGGGAAATTAGTGATCTCATCTATGAGAGGAATGGTGCGATTGCAAGGCAATAAAGGAGGAAGCCACTCCGATATGTAAGGAGGTAGCTTGGTAGTGTTGTAGGTATTTTGTAGGTCATTGAGGTTCATCATCGTAGGTATTTTAAAAGTCATGTAAGTTTTAAATCATGTTGATGAAGTCAAGTAAGGGAGTACTATTGATCGTTAGAGTGGTGGGAATGTGATATTGAGATTTGGGATGCAGAAGTTGAATAATCTAAGGGTTAAGATTAGCCTCATGTTTATAACTTTTTCCATTATGAAATAACTTGATAAATTGGCTATCAGAAAAGGTGATATCCCTCATTCAATGAGTCCATGGGTGTCTTATGAACATGTTGTAAGATAAGGGTAAATTAAGGACCATAAGCTCTGAACGATTTTAGGTCCAATTTTAAGATGGATCCAAATACAACCAAGTGGTTTTTTATTAGTCTTGTCAAATCCATGACATGTTAAGTAGGTTTGCTTGATATGATCTTTACTATAGTCAAGTTGTTGGATGAGCCACAAAGATGTCACAATAATACCAGACCCTTCATCTACTAATACTTTGTGAACAAGGTTGGTATTAATGGATATTTTAATTAATAGGGGTGGATCACTGGATCAAAATAGGATCTCATCATTATTCATGTGTTCTTTTAGTAACTCTATGGAGGGTTTTGAATAAGTAAAAATGGAATTAATGGTATGCACTTCGATTGTTTGAGGTTCATGAGAAGGTGGTTATGCTTCTATGGAAGATGGATCTTCAATTTATTACAAAGAGGAACTTGTGATTATAAGGGGAAGTATGAACTAACTCCAAAAGAGGTATTTTTAAAGGCATGGCATTGAGTTCTTCTAATAAGTTATAATGGGTTTTGGAAGAAGAACCAATATAAGGTTTAAAAGGTAAATTAGATTTTGGAGGAATAGAAGTGGTTGGGGGTTTGGAAGGAGGAGATGGTTCCTCATTAGTTTTCAAAGCTAGGTGGGTGGCTTTAGTACCTTTACGGAGTTTATATTTCAAATATGGTTTCTTAGGTTTGGTAATGGGATCTTTGTGATCCAATTTTCATTGATAATTGAACCTATCTGCATTAACATATTGAGAATTATTATAATATTAGTCATAGTCAGTGTCAATGGCACAAACATCCTTGTTAGCTTGTTGAGCATTAGACATGGAAAAAAAAATTAGTTATTAGAATAAGAAGATTTGGGATCTTGTCATTTTTGAGAAGTAGTGTTGTAATCTTGATGATAGAGTTAAACCATGGTTTCATGATTGAATGAATCACCAAGCGTATAGGAGACAATAAATTTAGTAATCCCTCTACATTTTTCATGGGAATGACCGATGTTGGCATATAAACAAAAAAATTGATTAGGTTCATACCATTTGGGAGGATTTTTGGGATAAGTAAATGGTTTAGAGGGTGCTAAAAACTATTTCATTTGTTGCACAATTAATGGTGTGTGAGAAAATGGGGGATTATCAGCTTTGGTAACTCCTGGCTTGGTTTGAGGAGTATTACTAGTTATTACATTAGTGGAATGTTTAAAATATCCTTTAAGGAATTAGGTATTACGTTCAAACTATTTTATTAAGAAGTATTGATGTTTGGCTTAGTCAAGAGCTTCATTGAGCATTTGAAGGGCAAAGTTTGAACCTTATATCGAAAAGAAGGAGTTAAGGCAGTTATAAAGAGTTTAAATAAATTATCATCTGTCATGTTATGATCTTCCTTGTGGGAAAAATATTTCCATCACTTGATAAAATCATGAGATGATTCAGTGGTAGATTTATTAGCATTGATGAAATGGCTAAGGCAATTTTCAAGAAGATCATTGTGTTGAAATTGTTTAACTAAAGGATTGACTAAATCCTCTAGTTTCCATATGGAATGCTAGGGAAGCTGGTTGTAACATTCCAATACATCACTAATGAAGGTTTTAACTAAGAGTTTAGTTGTGGTGAAATTATTAGTTTAGATCCATTCCATATAAATATTGTCAAAGGTTTTGAAGAAAGATGCAGGGTCTTTAGTCCCATCATACTTAATAGTTGGAGATATGTTACCAATATTAATAGAAACAATGAAAGGGACTAAATGATCATTTTTAATGTTTTGAAGCATCTTTTTATTCATGATAGCTTGGGGAATTACATTATTTGTGACATCTCTAAGAGGTGGAGGAATAAAGTTTTTGTTATTTTGAGGGAGGAGAACAGGAGGTTGATTAGCCATATTGATCAAATGATGTTGTAGTTACATCATTTGGGAGGTGTTAGATGTTTGTATTATCTTCATTTTTTGTACAATATGTGTAAGAATTCAAGTTGTATCAGTTGGTGGGTTGGTGTTTGTAGGAAGACTCCCTGAATTGGTATTATGGGGAGGGTTATTAGGTAGTGGATTACCAATGGGGTTGTTAGATAAACTTGTGTCAATTGACCCCACATTATGATGAGATGATTGAAGATGGGAATTGTCTTGATAGGTATGGAAAGGATCTAATCCACCTATATCATCTTGTTACATGATTTGAACCATGTTACAATCCAAAGATGAGGGAGGGGAAGAAGTACTCCAAGAGTGAAGATTCTCTTGGGAGGTAAAGAAAGGAACACCGCATATAGTGTTTAAATGGATTTAGGTTTTCCAAGAAGATTATGATAGGGGATTTCATGATGTTCAAGGAAAGAAACAAAATTTAGGAAATAAGGAGAATCAAGGATAGAGTCAACCAGATAGAGAACAAAGACAACTAGATAAAGAATAGGGTCATCCAACAAAGAATAGGATTGACCAGTAGGTACAAAATTGACTAGGTCATAAGGTATGATTAAGATACAGGCAAAAAAGAATACACAATCATATGGGTCAACTGTATACTATTGGATAAGAGATAGAATAGAGAGATAGGAATACATGGTCATGTAGGTTGACTATGTATTGTAGATAAGAAGGTGAAAAATAGTCTGTAAGAGATTGTATCAAATAAGATGATAGTGTTTTGAAATAGGGAGAAAATTTTCAAGATAGTTTAAAACAAGAATGAAATAAAAACACATAAATAATTGGATCAATGTGACTGATCCAATTGGAGCACATAACACAAATCTTATATCAACACTGGCTAATGCAAATTTTACAATACAACATATAATGATCAAAGATCAAGCAACAACTAAGAATTAAATACTAACTAATTGGTCACCTTAAGTGTTAATAAATTATAATAGAGTGTAATCTTAGTGTGATAGGAAATTTGGTTAAAATAGGGAACTAGAAAGCAATCGGGAACTAGAAAGCAATCTAAAGTTGGTTTCAGGAAGTTTGGGTTGAAAGGGATCTATATTGGCAATGGTACTGGCTTGGTATTGGGGCCTACCCACTCACTTCAAAATTCTACAACAATAAAGGTGTCAAGTGATTTTAAAATATATAACATTAACCATGTATTTATAATTGATCAGAAAACCAAGTCGGCTTCCCCCTTGGTGATGAAATCCAAGTAGGTAGGCCTTGGGAAGATAAATATTTAATATTTTTTGAATGTTTAGTGGTTTGGTAGTGTGTGCAAAAGAGTAAAATAATGTAACTAAAATGGTAATTTGAATAACCACTTATTTAGACTATGTGAGTTAATCCAAACATGCAAGCAATTGAAAAGGAAATGTGAACTAATGACTAGCAAATAGATGTTAATTCCTTGATTAATAATAGTACACAATCAATTTAGGTGACACTATATGCAAAAATATAGAATAGAGTCGATTGGGTCAATATTATTCTACAAAATCAAGGTCTTTATGAAATTTTTTGAATAGGTCAACCATGTCTCTTAGACAGAAGCCAAATTACATAACTAAGTCAACCAGGTCAACCTAGTTAGTTGTAGGGTTGCAGTTTTGTAGACTGCAAACTTGTGAAAAATAGAACTGAAGGAAAAAATAAAATGATAGAGATAAAATAAAGGAACCTTGGTGGGCTTGAAGATGATTTAGATTTTAATTTTTCATGTTGTGATGCTCAATTACTACTTTTGAATCCTGCCAATTAGATCAACCAGTTCAACCAAGTTTGCAAAACCCTATATATTGAAGAAGAAATAATGAATAAAGTCGACATGTTTGATAGTGTTTATTGACCTACATGTTGACCAAAAAAATAGTAGATAGAATTGACCTATTCGACTATGTATGCTAATCTAGAACTGAAGAAGAATATTATCTCAAATTGCTTGATCTAGTAACCTATAATTGATGAAGACCTACACAAACAAAACATAGTCATTTTGAAGTGACTGTATGCTAAACATGTGCACAAAATGTTATAACTATATTGAATATTTTGATACAATACTAAAAATATATAAAAATATAATCTAATTATAAAAAATGATAGCATGAAATAAAACCTACGAGGATTAGATTCATGTCGGGTTCACCAGAATGTATGCAAAGGGAAATGCAACTGATCTATAAATCAATCCTAGCTCAGAAAATATAAATCCTACTTACACTTCCAATTGTTGATACATTAGATATTCAAGGTCTTGACCAAGATGGATATGTTAGACCTAGCCAAGGGATCTCTTACCATAATAATATCACAAGGGAGGGTTCCAAAGCCTCTAGTCAAGCAAAATTATGCAATAACCCTAAGTCCTGTGTTTTCATATTCACAAATATAGATGACAAGTAAAGTAAAAATCCTAATATAATGCTCACCAAAGCTTATGACACACATGGGGGTAAGAGAATCCTATTTAAGCTATGTATAGGTAAAACCCTAACGCATATAAAGAACAATATATTCAAAAGCCATTACTTATACTACTTCTATCTACTAAAAGAGAGGAACAAAGTTAGAGATACTTACCTTGAAGATGAACCCATCAAGGCTTAATCTCTCCCTTAGCCGAAGGTGCTTTGCAAGAGGTTGTTGTGGTTTGTAAGGATTACTAAGAAAGGCCAAAACATCTAAGACTTTTCCACAAGACAAGATTTTTTTCCAAGTAAAAACCCTAAGACAAGACTCCTCAAATAGAATGGCAGAAGATCAGATTATAAATAAGCATAAATGAATAATTAACTGTTGCTATCTATCTAAGAATGGAAAAATGAATGTGTTAAATAACTGAATCTAACCCTAATCCTTTTTGAAAGTTTAGCCGACAAGGTTGGCCCATTCAACTTTATATTGTTATTAACAAAAATAAATTAGGTTTTGGTTTAGGTCAACTAGGGTCTAACCTAGACCCTAAATGAGTTTTGTCAATTAGGGTATAGGTGCGATGGGGATGACATTGTATCATAGTCTATTAAAAAGGATTTTAGGCTAGGGAAGGGATAATAAAGGTGGAAAATGACTAGAGGAGGGTACAAATAGGAGGTAAAGCTTAAGGTAATGTTTTTAAGAGATGGTTGTGTAGATAACAAGTGGTAATATAGGGACAATAATCCTATGAAGCACCCATGGTCTGCCCACCCCTTTTTTGGTATACCCCTTAAGGCATGTGTTGACGTTGTGGATTGCACCCTCTAAAGGGAGGCTCACCTCTCTTCCTCCATGTGGCATAATGGAGACATCCCTCTTGCTGTGGGTTACAAATGTGAGGGATGAATCTCTAGGTTATGGGATAGCTCCCCTTGATGCACCTTGAGGCCCTGGATTTCCTATTGTTAACAATGGGGGGGATGAAAAGAGAGAGAAATATTAAAAACAAAACCTAACTAATGCAATGATGTACCAAACTGGTTGGTCTACTCAGCTTTGACATACAATTTACACCAAAGAGAAATAAACATACACTTCATTCAAATGAGAACCTTTCCTACATCAGTGTTTCAATAGGAGATCCTATGGAGATACAGGGAGGAAGAACTACCAGAGGTGTTCTAAGACACACTATGGATAGCCTGTTCACATGTGCCTATACTCTGAGTTAGACACTTCTTGTTGATCTGCAAGAGAAGAACTCATAATACACTAGATATGTGGCATAAACTTATGAAAGCATGAAAAGGAAATGACTTAACATAAGATAAAACCATAGACATATGCAAAAGTGCAAGCTCAAATGGAGGTAAAAATGCTTCTTTAAGGTAAATTTCTTCAGGGCTTCACCATATAATGCTGAGAGAGATCCTTTCTCAAATGAGAAGTTACAAATATATAGAGAGCTTGGAAATAGATAATTGATAAGTCAAGGGATGGAAACCCATGCTGAGTTAACACTTTTGCAGAGACCACAAGCCCATGTTATTACCATATCCTTCCAATTGTGCATGGGAGAGCCATGTTGTAGATGTCCAAGTCACTACCCTTATTGTGTTGGGCCTACAAAAGCATGGGATACTCCTAACAACTGACAAGGCCATCCCCAAGTTGTGTTGACTAGGCCATGCTCTCTTCAATGTTGAGCACAACTGGATTTTTATTAATGGTGAAACATGAAAAGATGGGTTGCTCCCCTCTATAGTTTGAAAACTAATCCTTTTATTGGTTTTTGGTAGAGACTATTTCACCTAAGTGCATTTACTCTTCCTATTGATGACACTTATGCCACCTGCCTTGGTCTGGTTCATCCTTGGGTCTATGCTTTGACTTGTCACGCCACTTGGAACATTTTGAGCTTTTAATTTATTGTGTTGTGTGGCCGTGTTTTGGGTTATCCACCTTGTTTTCTTTTTCTTTGTCATTTCCCTTTGCCTTAGTCTTTTCCCTTTACCTTTAACCATTTGGGATCTCAATCACTTTTTATTTCTTGAGCCTTCAAGCTTTTAGTAATTTGAATTCCTTAGAACAAAATGTTTGAAGGAATTCCTTTGGACATTTTGTCTAAAGGAATTCTCTTTTGGGCTTGCACTCTTCAGCTTTCTTTTGGTAGGCCTTTAGGCTTTTCCAGCTTGATTTCTTTAGGTTCTTCCAGCTTGATTACTTTCCAATGGCTAATTTATCACCCTGAAGTTGACGTTCATGGGCCCATCATTGGACATTTAAATCCCAACAGCTAGTCCTCCATCATGCAATTGATGTACATATAATCATCACTCACTAAGACAATTCTTTTAGGTCCTTTATTGCTTCGAGTCTTTTCTCGGCACTTATCCCAAAAAATTTCCCCATGGACACTTTTTTTTGAAGGAAATGGTCCTTCGGCATTCAAAAATGACCTTTACCTTTAGAAAAAATACCTTTGGAAAAGCTGTAATGGTCCACTTTGAAAAGAAAGTGACCCTTCAGTTGCCCTAAAATGACCCTTCAAAAAAGTGAAAAGAGTCCTCTTTCTTGACCAAGTGCCCCCTGCAAAGACCTACCCTTCAGACTTTCTGTGACCATCAAATTTATTCAAACAAAATGTCCAAAGGAATTTGACCTTGGATTTTCTTCTTTGGTTTTCCTTTGGACAAAATATCTAGAGGAATTTCTTTGGACATTTTGTCTGAAGGAATTCTTTCCACTTGTCACTTTTTTTTTAAGGGCAAGTTCCCTTTAGGCTTCTTATCTTTGCCCCTTTGCTTTAATTGATTGCCCTCTACAATGGCATTTTGAGCCAAAAGTGCCCTTCAAAACTTTTGAACAGGTCCTCACGTTGATGAAAATCCCTCCACAAGGTTCATTTTTCCTTCCAACATACCCTTCAGAAGTTTTGTAAAGCTCTGTATTATCTTTGAAGTGCCTCCCACAAGGGCACATACCCTTCGAGGAAATTGCAAATGACCCTACAGAATGCCCAGGTGCCTTCCATGAAAAAACACTTGCCTTAAGAAGTTTTTAAGACCAATTCAGGCTCTTCTGAAGGACTTACTCAAAAATCTTTGAAGTAAAGACGTCTCAAAACCTGATTGCTTCTTCCTTACCCTTTCGGGTTTGTGAATGACTCCAACTCATGAAAATTGGCAAGTAAAGGACCTTGCAAAACCTGACTTGCACTGGAACTAGCCATAGACCCCTTCATATTTGTCAAGTGCTCCTTCTTATTACTTGTAAAGCCTACAAGTAATGTTGTTCTAAGAACCTAATTTACTCTGTGAGTGCTGGAAAAGACCAATGCTTGATGAGACAACACCTACACCTGCATAAAAGCAACTTTTTCTTAGATTTTTAAAGGGTTAAGACCTGGTTTTAAGGGAAAATGGCATGAAGAACAAGGATTCAAGGGAAAAGAAGGGGGGTGCCCATTTTGGTATGCAGGATTCACAAAATAGTCAACAACATGCACTCAAAGAGATTAAGACTCAATAGGTTCTTTCAAGAGAGAAATCATCAATAATTGATAAAGTTTGAAAATATTATGTGTATACAAAAGCAAAAGATATTTCTAGACATGAATCCAATAGGAAGAGAGAGGCTCAGTGTGCTTGAGTGCATTGAATATGTACTTGTTTGGGTTGAATGTTCACTTGGACTAATTGATACACTTGTTTCACCTACGAACGAGGAGAAATATGATATATTGCACTTAGGGTTTGGTCATGCAAGATTATTTATTTGACTTCTCTTATATTTGAAACCCTTAGGGCACTTTGAAAGCTTGAAAACATATAAGAAAAAAAAGGGAATGTAATGGGTTGAGCCAACCTCAATCACCCTTTTGATGATTAACTGTTGTATATGTATCCAATACTCCAAGAAGGGAAATCAAGCCCACATAATTCTCCCACCTAGAGTGAATGTGTGATTGTGCTCCTTTGACTATATGTATGTAATTAAAATATGGATTTTGATACTTGATAATGATAGGTCTTGAATTGCTTTAAAGGGATCTTGAATTGGCTTATGACTACTCCTTATGAATTTCAGGCAATATAGGGTAGATTTTTTCAATGTGCAGAAGTGTATATGTTTTTACCAAGTGAATAACAAGTGGGGATAATTAATGACTCTTAATATGTATTTATAGGTTAATATTTTAAAATTTTCCTTTAGCCAACCTTATAAAATGTGCAAAAAGACCCAAAAGGATAATTTCAAATTTAGAAACTAGCCATTACTTGGTACTAAAGATGACCAACGCAAGTGGACAGGACCATAATGTGTCTCTGTCTACATAGAACAGACTTATCTAGGGAGATTGGGACAACTACCTTTTACAAAGGACAACCTAAAGGTGATTTTAGATAGTTTTAGCATTTAATATTGAGAGTTATGGATAGTAGTAACGACAAAAAAAGGGTTAAGCCCACATATAGACAAATGACTTAGAGGAATGACATAATAGAGTCGAGTAATTAGGTACAAGTCATATTGTTAGGAATAAATCAAGAATTGGCATTGTTAAGTTTATGTGACCAAATTTATGTGTCTATAAGTACATTATTGATGTAAAATCACTTTACATATCACAACCTAAGCTAGTAAATATATATGAAACTATCTAGATGCTAAAATGTGATGTAACACACCACACATCAAAACTCCATTTAACTTAAATGAAGCCATAGGTTTAACCTAATTATGGTTTTATACAAAACAAAGAAATAAATTGAGCTCTAGATTGTCTTGGAAATAATTTTACTCTGCATGGTTCGACCTAGTATACTCACATAAAATAAATTCACGCTGCTATGTCTATCTTTGTTCCACTGAGTCTAACATGTCAAAATTTATGCTACTTTATTTTTAGGTCACTAGTTCGAATCATGTTTTTTGATTTCCCTGTACATATGCTTCCATATTTTTTTAGCATAATGCACCGAATTTATGATTCCTTTTCTTTGACCTAGGTTGAAACTCAAAACAAATGATGGGTTATAGAGTTAGGAAACTACCAAATTAATGTTGTAAGATATGTATCCCACGTGTTGGAATCATACATACACATAGTTTTGAGTAAGTATAAATGTAATATCTCAAGCAAGGGGTTTGAACATCATCTTCCCTAGAAGTGATGATGTAACTACATGAAAGATAAAACCTTCATTTGGTATAAGGGTATAATGAGAGGCAAAGAGAGAAAACTCTATCATGATTGTGTAAGATATAACTCAATGAATCTCAATTTGAAGTAAGAGGAATAAAGTAACTTGATGATTGGTTTTGTTTTAGGTTTAGATCTTGAAAATTTTATTATCTTTTATGATCCATCCTCTCTCTCCCTCAAATGGTTTATGATGATTTGTATATATGAAACTTTGGGACAATATGGGTGCTTTATCCAACTTTAAAAATGATATGGAGCTAAGTTAAAGGCACATGATTAGTGAAAATGGGAAAATGGACCCACAAATACAAAAGGTACAAACATGTGCAAGGTGCAAGTTCGACCTAGAGTAAACAAAGGGTTTCATTGAGGAGCATGATAACAAGTGATAATTAGTCTAAACATGCCAATAACTACATTTTGATAAGTGTTAGGTGTTATTTTAAGGTTGAAGGAATAAACACAAACCAAAGTGGGGTCAGATAAGTCATAGAAATATGCAAATATATGCAAGTACATAAAATATGATAAATAAGACATAATACATTAGGGAAAAGGGTCTTGTACCAAATTTAGGTGTCTACACATTCTCAACATATCATTTCACTACTATGAAATATGTGTCAGCTCATCAATATCCCCTCTCTTCCTACCAAAATATAATAGATCATTTGAAAGCCTTTAAAACTTTTTAAAAGAGGTCAAAATGCAAGTCAACACTAGCAAAACTAAGCTTTTGATCTTCTCCTATAAAAAAGATAAGAAACATATCAGTTTCATATTTGAGGAACCTCGCTTGAGATAATATTATAATACAAGTATCTATGGTTTGATTCCATTAACAAGCTTAACTGGGAACATGCATAACAAAGATAATCCAAGCAGTGTGGAGAGTGATATGCTTTCTTCAAAATGGGTGCAAAGACACTAATTTGTGGGATTGGAAGACCACCAAGGCCCTGTTTACATTATTAGTAGTTCCAATGGTGCTCTATGCATGTGAAATTTGGGATAATGGTATGTCAGGTTTAAAGTTGATGCAAATTCAGAGAATTAAAAATATTTAATCACACACAATTTAAAGATTAGTGTGTATGTCTCATATAAGATAATTATAGTAGAAATATGTACTTTTCCAATTTAAGCAACAAATATGATATGTTCCATACGATACATAAATCAAGTATAGGGCACGAAGGAGGATATGTGGTAAAGTAAACAATGAGAGAAGAATTGAATAAAAATAAGAGGATATGGATGAGAAAAAATAAACCATAGATGGATACATCATGTATTAACCAAGATGAATGTCCTACCACAAATCGAGAGTTAAAAAAATATATTTGGTAAAAGTTTAAACTAAGCATGTAGATAAAACAACTCGAGAGGGAAAAAATTACTACATGATCGAGTTTAACCCTGATGATAAACATGAACAAAAAACTTAAATAGGGGTAAAAATCAAATGGAAAATGAAGATGCTCGTTCTAAAAGAAAATTGGAAAGAGTGAATATGTCTTTAAGGTAATGGAATTATATCATGGAATTATTTGATTATGATGACATTTGATGTGGATACCTTATGAGATGACATGTCTATGTCCACCAAGTATTCAAAGAAGAAAACATTGAAAAAATGAGGAACATTTTGCCAAAATTGAGAAGAATGCACATTCATAGGCAGAACAATAACATATCTTTAAAATTAGGTTCCCAACTCAAATATTTTTTTTCCTAAGGGATTTTTGAATCCTTTAATTATGTTTTTTTCTCTTGGGATACCATAATTTCTTTTAGTGTTGCAGAGCCTATTATGCTAGAGGCATTTTCATGGTGAGGCCCTCCCCTTAGATTTATCTCCAAATATTCTATCCCCTTATATTGTTTTCTACTGGTTTATTCGATAGCGACTTTCCATTAGTTCATTCACTATGGATAGTGATAATTGCAGTTTTTTGACCTAATGTAGCCACCACATTTCCTTCAACGTGACAACCAAATTTTAGTGAAGGTTCACATAGATGGGTTTGCATGAGTTAGCTCCATGGTAGGCAAAAAAAAATGTGGCACCCATAATATTACTCAACATAACTAGAAAAACCAACAAAATATATTATTATTTAGCTGCAGAATGCATATCTATGACTGCATTTTTGCATCTACCAAATGGGTTCAATGAGGAGAACACAAATCCATTAAATACTCTTCAAATTATAAAAAAAGACAAAACTTATATATAACACATCATATTTTACTTTAGGAAAAAATTTAGTATTTGAAAATCAAACCTGTTTAATTACATATATCACATAATGTGATCACAAAATATGATACAAATAAATATTCATCACTTTCTCCATACATGTGTTTCTATAAATAAATGTGGACCATGGAAGTCATAAATCAGGTCTAGTGCAAATTGAATTTGATAAGTAGAATGTATATGATAGGTGTTACATAGAAAAAATGAAGCCAAAAAATTACAAAACTAAGAGAACTTGTCAAGAGCAAAGATGATGTCGTTCTTTTGAGATAAGTACGACATATATAATGGGGATTGTCAGTCCTAAACAAAATCTATGTAAATGTGATTACAATTCTAGTTGACAAAACATGATAAATATCATCATACACATTAATACCAAATGTTTTATCATAAACGCATCAACGGTGCCCACAAACCCTCAACACAAACATCTAAATTTAACATTGCTTATTATTTTTTCCTCTGAGTTCCTTCAACACCAATTGTGAAACAACGATAACAATTCGAGCATGTTTAATGTGATGCAGAACATGGGCAAGACGTGGAGAGAAATGTCACCCCATTAGCAACATCAATTATTATATATGTACAATATATTTATAATAAATTATATATTATTTTTTTAATATAATAAAATATATTGAAAGGGTTGTAATATGATTGGGGAGGATGATGATTGTTTATATCCATTTATTAAGGTATAAATCCCTTTAGATATGTGGTATAAAGAGTCAAGCGGTTAAAATCAAAATATTATTCTAAGTGATTTTGATGAGTTGGATGCCCTTTACTCATAACTACTTACAGATGTCGACATTCTATATAATTAAATAATTTCATATAATACCTTCAGATATTAAATAAAATATATTATCAAATAAATATAATATAAATTTAATATCAAATAATAATATATTGTTAATATTATTAATAATAGTATATATAAATAATATATAATATATTGTTAATTATATAAATACATAAATACTATATATTATATTATACTATCAATACAAATACAAATACATATATAATCATATATTTATTTTTATACATTAATTATTATATTTTATAATATTATAATTTTAAAAATATAATAATTTATTTAATATATATTATAATAATATTATATATTATTTATTTATAATTATATAAAATTATAATATACCATGTATTACATCTATTCTATATTATATATATATAAATAATAATAATTAATAATATCTTCTATTAAATATATATTAATAATATATATAATATATTATAATACTAAATATATATATTATACATATTTAATATAACTATAACATATATATTATTAATATATTATTATATAATACATAATTAATATTGAATATGATATTTATTTTACAAGGCAATTGTATATTATAATAATTTGTAAAAAAAATTTGGTTGTGAATATGATATTGACTTTATATTATATTAATTATATTAGAATTGTTTGATTCTCACTTCAATCGATAAAATTAATTAAATAAATTTAAACTTCTTTTATAAATTTAAATTAAAAATTTTCATTATTAATATTTAATTAAAAAAAATTAATTTAATTTTAATGATACATAATATAGTCGGCGTTCATGGTCAAAGAATTATAATCTGCTCCGCAAAAATATAATCGCTTGCCCTATATTTACAATTGTAAATATAATAAAATTTTAGCATTTTAATTTACAATATATAATACTAAATCAGTTTTTAATAGATATTCAATACATTATTTGAATTCTGAATATTCCATACTTTTATCGGTTTTTTTTGTGCTTTTTTAGGATGGATATTTGTTTTAAATTTAAAGTCGTACGAAAGTTGGCGCTTTTTTAAGATGGATGTTTATTGGGATCGGTGATGAGGAGCATCGGTGATGACGAGCGTCGGTGATGGTGGTTTTACTCTGTAAATGGAAATTTGTCCGTTGCAGTCACACCTTTATATATTTTATCACGCTCTGTCTCTTCTGTGCATTTCCCTTTGTTTTTATTTTTCTATTTTGGTTTGTGTTTTGTCTTCATTTTCTGCGGTGACCACATATTATTCTTCTATTTCCCTGTCTGATTATTTTGTTGCCCTGTGATTTATTCGAATGTTTTCCTGTGTGATTATTAGGTTGCCCTGTATGTGTATTACTTGTGTGATTTATTTGAATGTTTGTCTGTGCTTTTCTTTTTTTTAAAAATTTTGCTTTGGTTATTGTGGGTGCATTAGCCATGAAACGTTGTTGCTCTGCTTCACAGGGGAGGTGAGCTCTCTAATTGTCTCATTTTAAATTTTGTTGTTTGTCTGTTATCCCTGTTTAGATTTTGAATGACATTGTTATATTGAATTGTATTCGTGCTTTTAATTTTTTACTCCCAAATTTTGTGAGTGGATTTATTGTAGTTTTAGTGTGCATATTACATTTTAACCCTTGATTTTATTTTTGCAGCGCAGTTTAGCTGGGCATTGCTCAAATTTATTGCAGAAAATTGAGTTACTAAGCAGAAGAAAGGTAAATTTCAAATGAATTACCATAAGGTTGTTTTAGCTTCTTCAATGCTATGAAATTTAGCTTTTATATCTACCGATTCTGTATGGCCTGTGCAAGGTTTGGCATTTTTGTAAATCATTTTTCTGAATTTTATCATACACACCTTGGGAAGGGATGATTGGTATAAAGAGCATTCATGGATTCTCAGCTCACTGTTTTTATTCAATGGTTTCATACACCTTATCCATGCTTGTTATGGCCCTTTATAACTCCTTACTCAAGCACAAACCTCTCAAAGCATAAACTCACTCTTATCCCAAACTCTGCACACCTTGGCAGACAGGGCTACTAGCCTTTTTTTTGGACATTTATGGATTGTACGCAAAATTACACTGGCATATTAGAAAAAAAATGACTAATTTGGATACCCTCTATTCAGTTCTTCACTTTCACCAAGTCTCAGACCCTAAATCCATTCTTAGATATCTTTTTGAAGTCATTTTTGGTCACTGTTAGGCGTCTTAAGGTTTCCAACCCCTGTGTGCACACTCAGTCTCTTGTATACGTACGGATACGTACTGTATCATAACAAAAATCTCAAAATCTGTTGAAAAATATTGAATTCTATCAAATGAAAAAATTATGTAAAATTTTAACTGTGGAAACGTCCTCAAACGAGATTTCTCCCTTGAAACCCTAGAACAGGGTTCTTGCTGCCTGCAACTACCCGAGAGGGTTTAAAATTCGTTTTCGATTGTTTCAAACCCTTTAAAGGAACTGTAAATAATGTTTTATGTCTTTATAATGATTAGGCACCTCCTCCAACCATTATTTTCTCCGTACATCACCTCTGTTAAAGATTTTTATGACAATTGGTTCTCACTGTGTGTACAATTACAGTCTGCAGGGGTTGCTTGAAAAGATTTACAACTTAACCTTTCAACTAGGGTTTTTAAACTATGTAAACTGTTGATTAGTCTCTGTGAAATCTTTACACACCTATCCCAAGAAATGATTCTCCTCCTTTACCCGTCTGCAACCTCTTTCCAACAAACTTTGCATGTTGACAGTGTATAATACACAGAACTGTATTAGTCATAGAAGGGTTCTCTTAGTTTCCTAGGGTTACAAGGCAAGTCCAGCCTCTTAAACATATATATTATCAATATATTATTATAATATATATATTATTTATATATAATTATATAATACATAATTAATATTGAATATGATATTTATTTTACAAGACAATTGTATATTATAATAATTTGTAAAAAATTTTTGGTTGTGAATATGATATTGACTTTATATTATATTAATTATATTAGAATTTTTTGATTCTCACTTCAATCGATAAAATTAATTAAATAAATTTAAACTTCTTTTATAAATTTAAATTAAAAATTTTCATTATTAATATTTAGTAAAAAAAAATTAATTTAATTTTAATGCTACATAATATGGTCAGCGTTCATGGTAAAAGAATTATAATCTGCTCCGCAAAAATATATTTTCTTGACCTATATTTACAATCGTAAGTATAATAAAATTTTAGCTTTTTAATTTACAATATATAATACTAAATCAGTTTTTCATAGATATTCAATACATTATTTGAATTCTGAATATTCCATACTTTTATCGGTTATTTTTGGTGCTTTTTTAGGGTGGATATTTGTTTTAAATTTAAAGTCGGTACGAAAGTTGGTGCTTTTTTAGGATGGATGTTTATTGGGATCGGTGATGAGGAGCATTGGTGATGGTGGTTTTACTCTGTAGATGGAAATTTGTCCATTGCAGTTACACCTTTATATATTTTATCGCACTCTGTCTCTTCTGTTCATTTCCCTTTGTTTTTATTTTTCTATTTTGGTTTGTGTTCTGTCTTCGTTTTCTGCTGTGACCACATGTTATTCTTCTATTTCCCTGTCTGATTATTCTGTTGCCCTGTGATTTATTTGAATGTTTTCCTGTGTGATTATTAGGTTGCCCTATATGTGTATTACTTGTGTGATTTATTTGAATGTTTGTCTGTGCTTTTATTTTTATTTTTAATTTTGCTTTGGTTATTGTGGGTGGATTAGCCATGAAACGCTGTTGCTCTGCTTCACAGGGGAGGTGAGCTCTATAATTGTCTCATTTTAAATTTTGTTGTGGTTCTGTTATCCCTGTTTAGATTTTGAATGACATTGTTATATTGAATTGTATTCATGCTTTTAATTTTTTACTCCCAAATTTGGTGAGTGGATTTATTGTAGTTTTAGTGTGCATATTACATTTTAACCCTTGATTTTATTTTTGCAGGGCAGTTTAGCTGAACACTGCTCAAATTTACTATCCTGCATTGAGTAGCAGAAAATTGAGTTACTAAGCAGAAGAAAGGTACATGGATAATAGTGTTTCTTACAAACTGGAATGGGTTTTTAGCTATTTTGTTTGGAATTGGACCTAGTTGGTTTTTTAGATACAATATTTTTGAACAAGTTGTCATTCCTGTTTAAATTTTGAATAGCATTGCCATATTAGGTTGTATTCATGCTTCTTATTTTTTACTTCCAAATCTTGTGACTCCGTTTATTGTAATTTTAGTGTGAATATTACATTCTAACCCTTGATTTTAATTTTGCAGGGCAGCTTAGCTGGACAGAGAGGTTTACTTTTGAAAGTAAGACTGCTCACATTTATTGTCCTACATCTGAGTAGCATAAAATCGAGTTAATAGGCAGGAAGAAAGGCACATAGATAATAATGTTTCTTGTAAATTGGAGTGGTTTTTTATATTTTGTTTGGAATTGGACTAGTTTATTTTTTAGATACAATATTTTTGAACAAGTATTTATATAGGAACTTTAAACTATATAATAAATAAATATAAATTATGATGTTTGCAGAAGTTAATTGATTAATGGGGTTATAAGGTTTCTTAAGTTATTCCATCAAGGTTAATACCTTATTTAAGGTTTGTAGTTTAAAACTATAGAGATCTTATTTTGGTGTCTAGATAATGCTACATAACTGCAGCATTTCATTTGTTTGAAAATCTTTTTGTAATAGGTTATTGGTAATTGGGGTTTAAACAAAAGTATAAAATCAAAGGTGAAGATAAAACTCCTACCATACCCCGTAGTAGTGATCTATATCACAGACCAAAGAAATTACCATAAGGTTGTTTTAGCTTCTTCAATGCTATGAAATTTATCTTTTATATCTACCGATTCTGTATGGCCTGTGCAAGGTTTGGCATTTTTGTAAATCATTTTGCTGAATTTTATCATACACACCTTGCGAAGGGATGATTGGTATAAAGATCATTCATGGATTCTCAACTCACTGTTTGTATTCAATTGTTTCATACACCTTATCCATGCTTTTTGAGGCCCTTTATAACTCCTTACTCAAGCACAAACCTCTCAAAGCATAAACTCACTCTTATCCCAAACTCTGCACACCTTGGCAGACAGGGCTACTAGGCTTTTTTTTGGACATTTATGGATTGTACGGAAAATTACATTGGCATATTAGGAAAAAAATGACTAATTTGGATACCCTCTATCCAGTTCTTCCCTTTCACCAGGTCTCAGACCATAAATCCATTCTTAGATAGCTTTTTGAAGTCATTTTTGGTCACTGTTAGGCGTCTTAAGGTTTCCAACCCCTGTGTGCACACTCAGTCTCTTGTATATGTAGGGATACGTACCGTATCAAAACAAAAATCTCAAAATATGTTGAAAAATATTGAATTCTATCAAATGAAAAAATTATGTAAAATTTTAACTGTGGAAACGTTCTCAAACGAGATTTCTCCCTTGAAACCCTAGAACAGGGTTCTTGCTGCCTGCAACTACCCGAGAGGGTCTAAAATTCGTTTCCAATTGTTTCAAACCCTTTCAAGGAACTGTGAATAATGTTTTATGTCTTTATAATGACTAGGCATCTCCTCCAACCATTATTTTCTCCGTACATCAGCTCTGTTCAAGATTTTTATGATATTTTGGTCTCACTGTGTGTACAATTACAGTCTGCAGGGGTTGCTTGACAAGATTTACAACTTAACCTTTCAACTAGGGTTTTTAAACTCTGTAACCTGTTTATTAGTCTCTGTGAAAGCTTTACACACCTATCCCAAGAAATGATTCTCCTCCTTTACCCGTCTGCAACCTCTTTCCAACAAACTTTGCATGTTGACAGTGTATAATATACAGAACTGTATTAGTCATAGAAGGGTTCTCTTAGTTTCCTAGGGTTGCAAGGCAAGTCCAACCTCTTAAACATATATATTATTATATAATACATAATTAATATTGAATATGATATTTATTTGCAAGACAAGTGTATATTATAATAATTTGTAAAAAAAAATTTGGTTGTGAATATGATATTGACTTTATATTATATTAATTATATTAGAATTTTTTGATTCTTACTTCAATCGATAAAATTAATTAAATAAATTTAAACTTCTTTTATAAATTTAAATTAAAAATTTTCATTATTAATATTTAGTAAAAAAAAATTAATTTAATTTTAATGCTACATAATATGGTCAGCGTTCATGGTAAAGGAATTATAATCTGCTCCGCAAAAATATAATCGCTTGCCCACTATTTACAGTCGTAATTATAATAAAATTTTAGCGTTTTAATTTACAATATATAATTCTAAATCAGTTTTTAATAGATATTCAATACATTATTTGAATTCTGAATATTCCATACTTTTATCGGTTTTTTTTTGTGTTTTTTTAGGATGGATATTTGTTTTAATATTAAAGTCGGTACGAAAGTTGGTGCTTTTTTAGAATGGATGTTTATTGGGATCGGTGATGAGGAGCGTCGGTGATGGTGGTTTTACTCTGTATATGGAAATTTCGTTGCAGTCACACTTTTATATATATTATCGCGCTCTGTCTCTTATGTTCATTTCCCTTTGTTTTTATTTTTCTATTTTGGTTTGTGTTTTGTCTTCATTTTCTGCTGTGACCACATGTTATTCTTCTATTTCCCTGTCTATTTATTCTGTTGCCCTGTGATTTATTCGAATGTTTCCCTGTGTGATTATTAGGTTGCCCTGTATGTGTATCACTTGTGTGATTTATTTGAATGTTTGTCTGTGCTTTTTTTTTTTTTAAAAATTTTGCTTTGGTTATTGTGGGTGCATTAGCCATGAAACACTGTTGCTCTGCTTCACAGGGGAGGTGAGCTCTCTAATTGTCTCATTTTAAATTTTGTTGTGGGTCTATTATCCCTGTTTAGATTTTGAATGACATTGTTATATTGAATTGTTTTCATGCTTTTAATTTTTTACTCCCAAATTTTGTGAGTGGATTTATTGTAGTTTTAGTGTGCATATTACATTTTAACCCTTGATTTTATTTTTGCAGGGCAGTTTAGCTGGACACTGCTCAAATTTACTGCCCTGCATTGAGTAGCAGAAAATTGAGTTACTAAGCAGAAGAAAGGTACATGGATAATAGTGTTTCTTACAAATTGGAATGGGTTTTTAGCTATTTTGATTGGAATTCGACCTAGTTGGTTTTTTAGATACAATATTTTTGAACAAGTTGTTATTCCTGTTTAAATTTTGAATAACATTCCCATATTAGGTTGTATTCATGCTTTTGATTTTTTACTCCCAAATCTTGTGACTCCATTTATTGTAATTTTAGTGTGAATATTACATTCTAACCCTTGATTTTAATTTTCCAGGGCAGCTTAGCTGGAGAGAGAGGTTTACTTTTGAAAGTAAGACTGCTCACATTTATTGTCCTACATTTGAGTAGCATAAAATCGACTTAATAGGCAGGAAGAAAGGTACATAGATAATAATGTTTCTTGTAAATTGGAGTGGTTTTTTATATTTTGTTTGGAATTGGACTAGTTTATTTTTTAGATACAATATTTTTGAACAAGTATTTATATATGAATTTTAAACTATATAATAAATAAATATAAATTATGATGTTTGCAGAAGTTAATTGATTAATGCGGTTATAAGGTTTCTTAAGTTATTCCATCAAGGTTAATACCTTATTTAAGGTTTGTAGTTTAAAACTATAGAGATCTTATTTTGGTGTCTAGATAATGCTACATAACTGCAGCATTTCATTTGTTTGAAAATCTTTTTGTAATAGGTTATTGGTAATTGGGGTTTAAACAAAAGTATAAAATCAAAGGTGAAGATAAAACTCCTACCATACCCGGTAGTAGTGATCTATAACACAGACCAAAGAAATTACCATAAGGTTGTTTTAGCTTCTTCAATACTATGAAATTTAGCTTTTATATCTACCAATTCTGTATGGCCTGTCCAAGGTTTGGCACTTTTGTAAATCATTTTTCTGAATTTTATCATACACACCTTGCGGAGGGATGATTGGTATAAAGTTCATATATGGATTCTCAACTCACTGTTTGTCTTCAATGGTTTCATACACCTTATCCATGCTTGTTATGGCCCTTTATAACTCCTTACTGAAGCACAAACCTCTCAAAGCATAAACTCACTCTTATCCCAAACTCTGCACACCTTGGCAGACAGGGCTACTAGCCTTTTTTTTGGACATTTATGGATTGCACGGAAAATTACACTGGCATATTAGAAAAAAAATGACTAATTTGAATACCCTCTATCCAGTTCTTCCCTTTCACCAAGTCTCAGACCCTAAATCCATTCTTAGATAGCTTTTTGAAGTCATTTTTGGTCACTGTTAGGCGTCTTAAGGTTTCCAACCCCTGTGTGCACACTCAGTCTCTTGTATACGTATGGATACGTAACGTATCAAAACACAAATCTCAAAATATGTTGACAAATATTTAATTCTATAAAATGACAAAGTTATGTAAAATTTTAACTTTGGAAACGTCCTCAAACGAGATTTCTCCCATGAAACCCTAGAACAGGGTTCTTGCTGCCTGCAACTACCCGAGAGGGTTTAAAATTCGTTTCCAATTGTTTCATACCCTTTCAAGGAACTGTGAATAATGTTTTAGGTTTTTATAATGATTAGACAACTCCTCCAATCATTAGTTTCTACGTACATCACCTCTGTTCAAGATTTTTATGACATTTTGGTCTCACTGTGTGTACAATTACAGTCTGCAGGGGTTGCTTGACAAGATTTACAACTTAACCTTTCAACTAGGGTTTTTCAACTCTGTAAACTGTTGATTAGTCTCTTTGAAAGCTTTACACACCTATCCCAAGAAATGATTCTCCCAGTGTATAATACACAGAACTGTATTAGTCATAGAAGGGTTCTCTTAGTTTCCTAGGGTTTCAAGGCAAGTTCAACCTCTTAAACATATATATTATTATAACATATATATTATTAATATATTATTATATAATACATAATTAATATTGAATATGATATTTATTTTTTAAGACAATTGTATATTATATTTTATAATAATTTGTAAAAAAAATTTGGTTGTGAATATGATATTGACTTTATATTATATTAATTATATTAGAATTTTTTGATTCTCACTTCAATCGATAAAATTAATTAAATAAATTTAAACTTCTTTTATAAATTTAAATTAAAAATTTTCATTATTAATATTTAGTAAAAAAAAATTAATTTAATTTTAATGATACGTAATATGGTCAGCGTTCATGGTCAAAGAATTATAATCTGCTCCGCAAAAATATAATTGCTTGCCCTGTATTTACAATCGTAAGTATAATAAAATTTTAGCATTTTAATATACAATATATAATACTAAATCAGTTTTTAATAGCTATTAAATACATTATTTGAATTCTGAATATTCCATACTTTTATCGGTTTTTTTTGTGCTTTTTTAGGATGGATATTTGTTTTAATATTAAAGTCGGTACGAAAGTTGGTGCCTTTTTAGGATGGATGTTTATTGGGATCGGTGATGAGGAGCGTCGGTGATGGTGGTTTTACTTTGTAGATGGAAATTTGTCCGTTGCAGTCACACCTTTATATATTTTATCGCGCTCTGTCTCTTATGTTCATTTCCCTTTGTTTTTATTTTTCTATTTTGGTTTGTGTTCTGTCTTCATTTTCTGCTGTGACCACATGTTATTCTTCTATTTCCCTGTCTGATTATTTTGTTGCCCTGTGATTTAGTCGAATGTTTTCCTGTGTGACTATTAGGTTGCCTTGTATGTGTATTACTTGTGTGATTTATTTGAATGTTTGTCTGTGCTTTTTTTTTTTTTGTAATTTTGCTTTGGTTATTGTGGGTGCATTAGCCATGAAAGGCTGTTGCTCTACTTCATAGAGGAGGTGAGCTCTCTAATTGTCTCATTTTAAATTTTGTTGTGGGTCTGTTATCCCTATTTAGATTTTGAATGACATTGTTATATTGAATTGTATTCATGCTTTTAATTTTTTACTCCCAAATTTTGTGAGTGGATTTATTGTAGTTTTAGTGTGCATATTATATTTTAACCCTTGATTTTATTTTTGCAGGGCAGTTTAGCTGAACACTGCTCAAATTTACTATCCTGCATTGAGTAGCAGAAAATTGAGTTACTAAGCAGAAGAAAGGTACATGGATAATAGTGTTTCTTACAAACTGGAATGGGTTTTTAGCTATTTTGTTTGGAATTGGACCTAGTTGGTTTTTTAGATACAATATTTTTGAACAAGTTGTTATTCCTGTTTAAATTTTGAATAACATTGCCATATTAGGTTGTATTCATGCTTCTGATTTTTTACTCCCAAATCTTGTGACTCCGTTTATTGTAATTTTAGTGTGAATATTACATTCTAACCATTGATTTTAATTTTGCAGGGCAGCTTAGCTGGACAGAGAGGTTTGCTTTTGAAAGTAAGACTGCTCACATTTATTGTCCTACATTTGAGTAGCATAAAATCGACTTAATAGGCAGGAAGAAAGGTACATAGATAATAATGTTTCTTGTAAATTGGAGTGGTTTTTTATATTTTGTTTGGAATTGGACTAGTTTATTTTTTAGATACAATATTTTTGAACAAGTATTTATAAAGGAATTTTAAACTATATAATAAATAAATATAAATTATGATGTTTGCAGAAGTTAATTGATTAATGGGGTTATAAGGTTTCTTAAGTTATTCCATCAAGGTTAATACCTTATTTAAGGTTTGTAGTTTAAAACTATAGAGATCTTAATTTGGTGTCTAGATAATGCTACATAACTGCAGCATTTCATTTGTTTGAAAATCTTTTTGTAATAGGTTATTGGTAATTGGGGTTTAAACAAAAGTATAAAATCAAAGGTGAAGATAAAACTCCTACCATACCCCGTAGTAGTGATCTATATCACAGACCAAAGAAATTACCATAAGGTTGTTTTAGCTTCTTCAATGCTATGAAATTTATCTTTTATATCTACCGATTCTGTATGGCCTGTGCAAGGTTTGGCATTTTTGTAAATCATTTTTCTAAATTTTATCATACACACCTTGCGAAGGGATGATTGGTATAAAGATCATTCATGGATTCTCAACTCATTGTTTGTATTCAATGGTTTCAAACACCTTATCCATGCTTTTTATGGCCCTTTATAACTCCTTACTCAAGCACAAACCTCTCAAAGCATAAACTCACTCTTATCCCAAACTCTGCACACCTTGGCAGACAGGGCTACTAGCCTTTTTTTGGACATTTATGGATTGTACGGAAAATTACACTGGCATATTAGAAAAAAAATGACTAATTTGAATACCCTCTATCCAGTTCTTCCATTTCACCAAGTCTCAGACCCTAAATCCATTCTTAGATAGCTTTTTGAAGTCATTTTTGGTCACTGTTAGGCGTCTTAAGGTTTCCAACCCCTGTGTGCACACTCAGTCTCTTGTATACGTACGGATACGTACCGTATCAAAACACAAATCTCAAAATCTGTTGAAAAATATTGAATTATATCAAATGAAAAAATTATGTAAATTTTAACTTTGGAAACGTCCTCAAACGAGATTTCTCCCATGAAACCCTAGAACAGGGTTCTTGCTGCCTGCAACTACCCGAGAGGGTTTAAAATTCGTTTCCAATTGTTTCAAACCCTTTCAAGGAACTGTGAATAATGTTTTAGGTCTTTATAATGATTAGACACCTCCAATCATTATTTTATCCGTACATCACCTCTGTTCAAGATTTTTATGACATTTTGGTCTCACTGTGTGTACAATTACAGTCTGCAGGGGTTGCTTGACAAGATTTACAACTTAACCTTTCAACTAGGGTTTTTCAACTCATTAAACTGTTGATTAGTCTCTGTGAAAGCTTTACACACCTATCCCAAGAAATGATTCTCCTCCTTTACCCGTCTGCAACCTCTTTCCAACAAACTTTGCATGTTGACAGTGTATAATACACAGAACTGTATTAGTCATAGAAGGGTTCTCTTAGTTTCCTAGGGTTTCAAGGCAAGTCCAACCTCTTAAAACTATTTTTCAAGGACTGCAGAGTCCCTATACACTTTCTAGAAGCCTTGGATACTCCCCTTTCATGCCACTGTCATGCATATTCAACATACTTTGTCTTGACTGTGTAAAGACACCATAACCTAAAGGCTTGAATTGCAATCCCTTCACAAACTTACATAATAAGAATGAATCATGATTACATGGAGAGTTTTACAGGCTTAGAAACAAGGCTTACCAACTAGCAATGTCTTCCAGAATACCTTCTTAGGACTCTCTTTTACACTAGTTGTTTACTCAGTTTCCTTTGTTCACCTCTGACAGAGAATACAGAGTTGTAATATTTTTCAATGACAATCCTTTTCAAATACAAAAGATACTGATTTGAAGTACGTTAAATCCTTGATCACTAAAGCTTACCGAAATTTGAGTGTGATTAAGACACTTTCACAAAGTTTGCTATTTAAAACAAAGTCCACTCAGATTTCTTTTAAAACTCAGAATACAAAAGACAGAGTTTGTCAGTTGATATACCTTACCAATAACCAGCTGATCTTCTTCTTATTAATAACACATATTCCAATTCAGTGAACTATCTCTGACACATTGTTTTCTAATGCACATACATACATCATCACGCTCACAAGCTTCCAATCCACAGCATAACTCAGTCTCATAAACACAGTTTGCAAGACAAACAGGGTCTGCAATACAATTATAAGAAAAATAAGAAACTTCTACTTCATTTTGGGGTTCTTTTTACGTTTATTCTTCGAAACCAAACCCCCTCTTCTCTCTACTGGCTTGAATTACTACACCAGACACTTACAAACTCTTTTTATTGCCATTCAACCACCCTAACTACCTTAACTTCCTCATGTACGTTGAGGAAGTGCAACTACCTAATTTCTCACTTAATCACCAAGATGACTAATTTAAGTGGGTCATGTATGTACTATAACACTTTTGACCACTTATAACTTAACTAACCCAATTGAAAACTTCTACAAACATGACTACACCCCAAAACCTTGTCACAAGATTCACATTTTCAAATAGAGCAATTTGGCGGGAAAATGCCACTTTGACTCTAATTCAAATTTGATCAAGTTCTAGCAAGTAACATGGACTTCTACAGACCTCCTAGGACCACAAAAACTCCCTAATGACTCCAAACATGAAACTAGACTAATATTTACAAGGAGGTAATGATGCTCCTGCATCAATCATCAACTCTACTTTCAAAGGGAAATTTACAAACAATGTGAGTAAGTATAGACCTTGCATTGTGACGCTTCCAAATTTAACTGTCCTAAAAGGTCTAGTTTTTAGACATTATGATCCTATCAAATGATATCCATGTATGTTGCAGAGTACATGTGCTATTTATCTTTTTCAATAACATGGTTTGTAGGTTGAGTTCGAAGAGGAGGTAGATAGTGCTCGACAATAAGCAACCTTCCCAATTATTTGGATAAGCTTCTTAAGAAGCTATGAAACTATATTGTTCCCAAAATCATCTTGAAAGGGCATTAACACAAGAAATGGTGGCTAGCTCCAAGTACTTTTCCCTACCCTTTTCCATTGCTGGCATATTGAGATTGACACAAGTGCGAAGATGGGATCTAATGGGAGGTGGGTTTACATGGAGAAGGAAGTGCTCTTATATTTGTGATATGCGCACATCTAGCTTATTTAGGGTAGTCACATCTAGCAGTTGGATCCCTTATGCTACTAATTTCACCATAACATTTTCTCAAAACTCAAAATATCCTATCTTTGAGGAGTTAGTCTGAGGATAGTTTACCCTATTTTTACATGCCCTAATCTTTAAGTTTCCAAAACCAAAGTTTGGCATTTTAGAAGTGGACTGATAATCATGTAGGGCATTTTTAACCTTCAATTTACTATTGGAGATGTGTTTAAAATATTGCCTTTGAAATTGAAGAACCCAACGTTTATCCCATAACTCATAGTAAAATATTTGACTCCGCAACAAGACAATCTTTCTGTTTTCTATGCAATAATAAGTTTTCAAGCCCAAATTTTGTCATTTTAGAAGTGGACTGACCATCATGCAAGACATTTTGAACATTTAGTTTACTATTGCGGATGCATCCAGAATATTGCCTTGGAAATTAAAGGATCCAATTTTTTCCCTCATGGTCAAATATTTTACAATATTTCTATTTTTGATGCAATAATATGCATACAAATCATTGACCTTGGAACTTCCTTTGAAAACAGAGACCTAACCTTTCATGAAAGAATTTGCTTCTGTAACATGTGTTCAGTCCCCATAAAATATCTATAGTATTGGCACATATTTGAACTTAAAAACAAGTTAAAGCCACAAGATAACTTCTTTCTCAGGCATTCAAAGAGTCTTTTCTACTGTGTATCTATTGAAATCAAATAATTACTTAGGGCTTTCTAACCATTGTTGAGTGGGTCTAGAACACTCCCATGCTTAAAGACATTGCTCCCCATTACCGTGTTTATGCACATGGAAATAAGTCCAATTATGTTCTTTACCCTGATTCATCAATTCATGCAATAATGTTGCCACAACATCACCCATTGTATCATGCGGGGAGGCCAAGGGAAATTTCTCTTCCACTAATATTTACTTTCTGGGTGTCTAATTCTATTTTTTTCAGCAGTACACAAATTGTGAAGCAAAGACCTCATTAATCTCAAAAAGGTCAACAACACTGTAGGCAGCTTATGCACATAGTATATATTTACTTGAGCACCAAGTACACTAAGTTTGATTACATTCTCTAATTAAGTTTAGTTACTATATTGGAAAGGTATCATCACAGGTTGGTGCACTAAGTTTGATTACATTCTCTAATTAAGTTTAGTTACTATATTGGAAAGGTATCATCAAAGGTTGGTGCACTAAGTTTTATTACATTCTCTAATTAAGTTTAGTTACTATACTGGAAAGGTACCATCTAGAGAATGTAATCAAACTTAGTGCACCAACCTTTGATCGTACCTTTCCAATATAGTAATTAAACTTAATTAGAGAATGTAATCAAACTTAGTGCACTTGGTGCTCAAGTAAATATATACTATGTGCACACACGTACCCCTTTCATGAGAACAAGCTATACCAATCTATTGTTGTTATTTGCATACATAGTTGATTTTCATAGATGTTATATTCTGCAATTACCTTTGATGATACCTTTTCAGTATAGTAACTAAATTTAATTAGAGAATGTAATCAAACTTAGTGTCCTTGGTGCTCAAGTAAATATATACTATGTGCATACACGTACTTGATGCAGAGGCTATTGGGGAGAAGTCATCCACTACATCATTCTTCTACTGCAAAATCAACTGGTCACAATGCTTCTTGATATGGTCTTCAAGATTTCCCTCTTTAGTTCAAATTTGCTCTTTTAGTCTAGGTGATTCCTAGTCTCATGACTCATGTCCCTGTTCCTTGTGATCTTCAAAGCACTTCAATGATGGTCACTCATACTCTAGCTTAATCAATTCATGCTCTTCTCAAGTTGCTCTTCCATCTCCTACTGGCCTTCAATAGATATCCTCCCATTAGCTTCCAAGGGCCAAATCTTGCTTAATGCTTAAAGTATCTTAAAAAATTTCTCTAAATAGCCTTTAATGCTCTTATTATACTTTTCTCAGTCCCTATCAAGGCTCAGTCACACTGTTTCATTCCCTTTGTACCACAAGATCATAATGCTCTTCTTATGCTTATAGACCTGTTTTAGATTTTTCCTTTGGTTTGTCAAAATCCAAGAACTATTTGAGGTTTTAAGACCATATATAGTGTCTCCCTGTCCATATACTTATTCCTTCAAATTTTCATGGCCTAACTCTGCCTGTAGACACCTTTTTACCAAATAGGCCTAAATTAGCCCTATTGCCACTCTATAAGCCTCAATCCTGTACTTTTCCATACCAAATAAAATCCAAAACACTTCCATTATTTCAGGCATGTCATATAGGGAAATATTACAAAAAATTAGACTTTTTTGACGGTTAAATTTCTCTTAATCAAATAAACCCTAATTCTAGGGTTTCTAGACCCTGTTCACAGGCCGAGAGCCTTAAAAATTGCTTAACTTTCGTTTTATGAGTTCTCAAAGACTCAATCCAATTTATTTAGGTCTGTATAAACTTGGAACAACATCTTCAATAGGATATAATCCTGTTACTTCCATTATATGCTTAAAATAGCCAAGACTCAGCTGACTGGGTTTGATTTCCTTGACTGAGCAGGATATATGTAGACTGTTCAACTTAAAGAGTATGTAAAGTTCACAAAGGGTAACATAAGTATTGATACATTTAACAACCACGCTATTATTATTTAGATCCATCATTTCTTACTCTTTTGAGTATCTGCAATTTCTTACATCTCTCCAATAGACTGCAAACAGGGAGTTCCATATTCGTGACAGGGGTTATCTCAGAAAACAGGGTCTGTTATATTTTCAAAAGGTAGAAAAACCCTTATCAAGCTCATTTCCTAACTTATCTCCTCATTCTATATCTAAACTCCATCAAGACGCCTCTTCCATGTACCTAAATACACACATCTTTCTATTTCACAACCTTTGAATGGAAACAAAGGGTTCACAGTGGAAACAGAGTTCCAACAGTGGGTGTATTTTCAAACCTTAGAAATCTTACAAGGTTCCTTTTTAGATCTTATTAGCATTTCTTACAACTATTATTCCTTCACACATGTGGATTCAAACAGAGGTCTCTTTCTTATATGTATGACTGTGCAACACAGTAGTGATTTATAACAACAGGGTATCTTTTGATCAAGATAAATTCTAACCTCTTAGAGCTCTGTTTTCCATATTAATCCATTACCACATCTGCTCAAACTTCCTCTATCTTTCACTAGTCAGTTAACCAAATATATATATAAGGGCCTAACATAACGTTGGCTGTGGAAACAAAACTCTGATCTGAGTAACAATACATGGTACTCCTTGGAAACTCTGAGCATAAGAACAAATTACTTGTTCCACTTCCACTTAGATAATCAACTCCTTATCATGATATTGGACCCAACATACATGTGATCCTTAACAACAACATAGAAACTTTCTTGTCAAAGATTCCAACTACCTTTTTGGGTATCACAGTTAAGGACTGTCAACCTGACAATAGAGATTTCCATAAGAACCCTCTCCGTTCTCTTCAGAGATTGCATTATCTAAACCATACCAATTGGCATAACGTTGATGTTGTTTCAATATGACTGGTCATATCCCTTCTCTTTACTCCCAACTTTGCTAACCTTATCAATTCTCCTTATTAACTGTAATCTGAAGTCCTCTAATTCAACCTGCATTCACACACAGAGACTATGCATTTGAAAGGCCTTTAAGGCTTATCTGAAACAACATGAGTATACAAGAAAACAAGCCATGAACTTTGAATGGAGAGTAATTGCAACAGTCATTTATCTTATTCGTTGAATCAACCATCCATACAAAACCAGTCCATGAAGGACTTTTATCAACTTTCTTATGAGGGTTTATTGTTCTTTCTTAATCTTTAACCCTCTCTCTCCTCTTTGTGGAGTGCCCTTCTGTTTCTCTACGCCATCTCATCAATACAATGACTTCTTTTTCCTATATCCAACATAAGATCTCCTACTTGGTTACAATAACCTCCTTACATAACTACCTGCTTACACACCAACCCAACATATGGGTGAAGGTGGCTATACAAAACATAATCTCCACTTTAGGAATTTGACACATATAACTTATAATGACCCCTAAAACCAACTTTTCACATCTAAACACTTCAACACATGTATTTTACCCTCTTAGGCTCACTTTCCATATTTGAATTTTCAAATGCCTTGTTTTGGAGGGAAAACTTCTAGAGGCCCTATAACACATCTTGAAGACCTCAAATCGCTTCTAAGACCACAATTAGACCTTAAAAGGTCCTTCCAACACTTTAACACTCCAAAATGGACTAACTTGACCAGTTATTGACAAAACACAAAATTGGATGTTCTCTTGTTGGATGCTCCTGCATCAGTACTCCTTTCATGATAACAAGCTATACCAATCTATTGTTGTTATTTGCAAACATAGTTGATTGTTCATAGATGTTATATTCTGCAATTTATTTCTACTTTTATATATGTTTACTGTGCTTTCCAAATAAGCTATAAAATAACACGAAGCCATATAGCGGCACAAGGAATGTTTTGTCATTGTTTGTAACCAACAATTACGAGTGTCAAGGAAGCAATAATAGACCAAAGAATAAGTGATCAAGTAGAAAGCAAGGGATATGAGAAGGTCCGTAAGATTTTGGAGAAAGAGGCATTCATGTGATATCGATATCAGCCAAGTCATTATCTCAGAAACATAAATTGAATCATTGTTAGTTGAGATTGGAAAGTTGGAAGTGTCACAAGCTGAAAGAAGTTGGGAAGGAAGTGACATCAGGTGCTAAGAAGGTTTCAAACTTGATTGCCTATACCTGCTATAAACAGTCACTTAGACCAGTGAACTGCCCACAAAAGTGAAAATCTGTAATAGATCATAAAGGAAAAAAATGGAGTCAAAGCCATTTCCAACTACTCATCGCTTAACTTGGGAATATTACTAGAAAAATAACAATATTATGAAGGATAAGGATAAATAACAAACATTTGGCCTATCCCAAACAAATATTCTACCTATCTACATATCTACCGGCCATCCACCAATTTCGATAGGCACTGGGTCCTATACGGATATAGAGTAGCAAACAAATACGGAGCTCGCTCCTCTGCTCAAAGCCATACCATACACTGAGAGACATATAACTTCACTGCTTCCCAATGCATGTACGACCACCAAACTATGGTGAAGTGAAGTGTATCACATATATAACCCAACTGACGTAAGTAGACCTCTTCTAGGTCTACCCAACTAGGTCTCCTAGGTCTGATTGAGGCTTTTCAACCTTCTTATCTGCAAGTTGAGACCACCTTAAGAACAATTTTAACTAAACAAGGGATTTTATATATTTATTTAACCTTTATTATATTCATTTGAGGGTGTCTCAACTCACTATACTGAATTCTTCCTTTGACCAAACTGTAAATGCAAGCAAATGATCGATAACAGGGTTTTAGGCCTAGAACCTAGGACTGCAAGTCTATGTTTTGCCAATAACTCCTTCACCAGGTGCCTCAAAACCTCAAAATCACTTTAATTAATTCAAATTAATCTACATGCAACTGTCCATAAAGTTTCATAGTATTTGATAGAGTATTTTCCAAGTTATGCTACTTTTAGTGCTGCTAAACCCCTCTAAAATTCTCACTTACAGGCCTGCTGACTGCGTGTTGGGCATAAATTTCTCTACAGGGGTTAAAAACAAGTGGACCCACTTTAGGAGCCTCTAAGACATCCTATTTTACATTGGTACAAATTTTCATGTAGATTGGACAATTCGTTTTCAAGATATTGAAGATTTAGTGACTCATTTTTCAAGACCTTGTGTGCAAGTCTGATTTCTGAGTTTTATTAATATCGTTCCATACAGAAATCTAAAAACCGTGAAATCACTTTAAAAACTTCATAAACATCCTATTCTATCATTATACAAAGTTTCATCAAATTTTTAGGGTTAGTTTGTGAGTTATAAAGGTTTGTCATTCTAAACCTTGTTTTTGGGTTACTAGACTTTGTGTAGACAGCGACTGAAAATCCACTAGAATCTCAGCATTTAAGACTTGTTTTGGACTCTTGATGATTTTAAGAGACCACCATACCTCTATATTGTTCTCCCAATGGAATTTTCACCCTAAACATTCTAAATAAATAGAAAAATACGACGTTTTCTGACTGTCAAAACACCTTTCTAGATTCTTGAAACCCTGTATTATGATTTCAGGCCTGTAGCATGCAATAACAACATTCCAAAACATTAAATATGATTTAAAACCATCAAAAACATTCAATTACATTTTCATAAGTCTGAGATTCAATAGAAATCAAGACAAAAGCTTATTTTATTCATACCTTTTTGAAATGCTATACAAACCTTAGCAGACTATTCAGAATTTACACCCAAAACCTGAAACTTTTTGTCTTTCTCCTTGCCTTCTTTTTGTTTCTTGGTTCCTATTCTTTATGGTTCGAACTTTATCACTTGAAACAACATTCTAAACTTGGTTCACTCTAGATTCATGCACCTAATATCTTTCAAAAACCTAAGACTCATCCAAACTTGCTTAGTTTAGCCTTTTCCCACATTGCACATGCTTCTAGCTGACTTTGAAATAGTTCTAAGATGAGTTAAGACCTTATGCATACTAGGGACACCTTCTCAGACCTATTGACCCCTTTATACACATAATCAAGCACTTAGACAAACTTACAAGATGAGAAAACATTCTCCATTTACATATATAGATTCAAATATTTGAATTCCCATTTTGGCGGGAAAATGCATTGTAGTGCCAAAACACCACATTTTGAAATTTAGGACTTAAAACCTCCTAAGTGATCCTATAAGACACTCTACACCTACACATAGTCAAACTAAATCAAAATTTACATTGACTTGATGATGCTCATGTATCATGCTCTATTCTATCTATCGCTCTCTCCCATTGGTCGCATCCACATAGATCTTGCCCTCGGATGTCTAGGCCTCGGCCTAGTGGCCTCTTCGAAGAAAAGGAATTGAAAAATGACTCAACTAGATACACAGAGTAGGCTCCTCAGTCTTCTGAGTCTAGTATAATTATAGACATCAATGCGAGGACCCCCATGTAGAGATAGGGGCACTCAGCCTCCCGAGCCCCTATACATTACAAAAGGGAATTGTTCTATAGCTGCACTAGCTATGCTATATATAGATTCTACCAATCCCTTATATATTTCAATGGGAAATGTGGTCAATGCCCTAGCCATTTATATACCCCTCTCTATATATGGCTTGACCTCCAGAGAGGAGATCTCTATAGATTGAAGGGCGGTCGGTGCCCTATCCATCCATATACCCCTATCTATATATGGTTCGGGCTCCCAAGCATCTATACCCCTATACCAATAGTGTGGTGGGGTGTCGGTGTGTTGATTGAAAAATTTGTAGGGGAAGAAATTGTAGGTTTTTGGTCAATAATGTGCGGATGAAGTCACTCTCTTATTAGCAGGCAGAGCTATTTTTATTGAAAAAACAAAGACAATACATAAGATGAAATTTTATATAGCAAAAATGTTGTTTCTGAGAGTTTCACACTTTTAACCCTAAAGTACGAGAACGTGGTAGAATAGAAAACTGAAAGGATAAGAGATAATTTTTGAGAGGAAAGAAGGGAGAAAAGAGAACAAGAAATGGGGAAAAGGTAGTTCAAACAATTTAAGCACAAAAAAATGCTTCAACTACCCAAGACTATATAGGATGGGTTGTGGATGTCGACAACGAAAACTGTTTTCTTCAGAAAGACAAGAAAGATAGGCTTCAAACGTAAGAATGAAGCCCATACACGAAGGAGATCTTGAGACCAAAGAATTGCAAAATAACTCTGTATTTCTTGTAGGAAATAAACCACAATTTTATTTCTATACCTTCACTTAGATTTTCTGATTTAATTTTTTAAATATAAATTCCAACGGGTTTTTACACTAAGAACATCAAACCATTGACGATTCAACAACATTATTCTAGCAAATTTGAAAGAAGGGAACCAAAATGAATGAATATACTCACACACATCACTCATTTAGAAAAATTCCTAGCACAAAGCCTTGTAAACTCTTCTTATATTGATTTCTTGTAGAGCTGTAGATGTGAACCCATCTTTCTCTTTTTCCAAAATTTCTCACAATGTCAAAAAGCCTTTGTACAATGATATGAACTCATATTTATAGGTTAGCTACGTAGTAATACTTCCACACCCAGCGCCTTGGTCTCTCGCGCTCCATGTTGAGTCTCCGCACCTGGTGCCCCATAGCAAAGCTTCCTCGCACCACCGAGCATCCACGGGTGCACGTTTCGAATGACAACAGGACCTCAAACTCTATTTATATTCATGCTCTTCCACCCCGGGGGTGTTACATCAATGCACCCTATGGATGTATCACCCTATATATCTATCTGAGCATATGTGATATAGGTGAGGTGACACGACTAATCAACAGATAGATTTCAGTCATGGCCTACATATCTATAAGGTGGGTCACAACCCCCTATCCAGTCATGGTGATCATATGCATGAGTGTCATGCGATCATCAAATGTCACAGCTTATTATGGAGTGAGTGATTCATGTTATGTATATAATCCATTTGATCATGCGATGGATCATTATCAATTGGTGATGGAAAATCTCTCATAGATAGGCCCCCCTATATGTATATGGAGATTTCAATCATGGCCTATATATCTATAGGGCGGGTCACAACCCCCTATCCAATCATGGTGATCATATACATGAGTGCCATGCAATCATCAAATGTCACAATTTATTATGGAGTGAGTGATTTGTGTTATGTATATAATCCATTTGATCATGCGATGGATCATTATCAGCCGGTGATGGAGAATCTCTCATAGATAGGGGCCTTCTATATATATATATGGGGGTTGGAACCTATCTAATCTATAGGCCTTGACCTCCTTGATTCTATCTCAAGTGTCCGCCCCATCTAGATCTAGAGGTTCCCATATAGATAGATAGTCCGTCCGACCCCGCTCTCCCCCCTCACCACCCCCTATCTATCTTATATATAGGTATCTATCTGGTAATAGTTAGGGCCATTCCCTTTCTATAGATAGATGGCGTATTAATAGATCGAGGGACTCCCCCGACTCCACTCTAGAGAAATGGGGAAGGGCGCCGACCCCTTTCCTGGCCATATCTTTCTAGTTAGATAAGGGATGGGGCGGGCGTCCGTTCTGGCCATCTCCATAGTGGTAGATGGGGTCGTGAGACATAATTCATATATAGATAGGGCGGGCCTCCCATAGACACACACACACATATATATATAGGATAGGGGTCGTATTTTATATCTTCATCAGTCATATCACCTATATATAGATAGATGGCCCATCAGCCCATCAGAAATATTCTTGATAGGGCTCTGTGGTGCTCCCCTCTCCTCTCTCTAGATATGGGGATATGGGGTCTCGAGAGCATCATAGGCATATCCGTCGTATGTGTCGACCCTCCCACCTACTCTCCCATATAGAGTAGAGTAGGTGGGGCATCATAGACATATTTGTTGTCGAATGGATATATATAGCTATAAGATAAGTATTCTCTATGCTCAAGATAAGATATATATAGGGAGGGCCAAATAAACTCCATATATATAGAGAAGGGGCCCCTCTAACTCCATCCCATCCCGTCCCATCTATATAGAGAAGGCAGAGGGGAGAGGGGTGCCACCCCCAACCCCCCAAACATATCGAGTTGAGTTGACCCTCTATATAATATATATATGGGAGTTTAGAGTTTAGATATAAAGGGGAGGGGTATTCCCTATGCTCATCCCATCGATAGAATAGAGCGGGGGGGGGGGGCACCCCAGATAGATATATAGGGCAAGCGGCCATATACCATATATGGGGGCCTCCCTCTAGCCTATTTATCTATCTGGAGCCTATCTATGTCTGAGCGGGTGGGGGAGCTTGTGTGGTTAATATATATCTATTTGGGATGCCTCCCTCCTATCTAGATAATAGGTAGGGGAGTGCCCCTCTGTCCAGTAAAGAGAAGAGTGAGTGAGGCATGGGCCATATTCTCTTAATTAGTTATATATAGATAGGGGGTGGGGATTGGATAGATATATAAGGAGTGAGGAATGGGCCATATTCTATATCCTAGGGCTTCCATCAAGGCTATCTATATAGATGGGCCCATATAAAATATCTAGGGGGCGACGGGCCCGCCCCATAGAGTCCTTTTCTAGTTGGTTAACAGAACTATTCCTTGGTTAGGGGTTGGGCATATCCCAACTAGATCTAGGGAGATATAGGGGCCCCAATGATCCTCTCGAATAGAGCATATAAATAGATGTCGGGCCCTCGACCTAGTGGCCTCCCCATAGATGCCTCCCCCAACTCTACCCTTTCATAATGCATCTCTATATAGGGTGAATGAAGATAGAGATTTAGAATGCGGGTGATTCCCTCACCTCGACTAGAGGGATACTAAGCAGGTAAGCCCTATATCTATGTTGCCTAAGATTATAGACGCGATATGAGTTGTTGACTACTATCCTAAGATAATATAAATAGGGAGGGGGGGTAGGGGGACTCGACTCCCGAAGGGTCTCTCTATTAGAGCCTCCTTCTGTCTATGTCTATAATTGGGTAACCCTAGAGCCCATCTATCTCTATCTCTATCTATATAGGGGAAGGGGGGGCAGGGGGTGATGACTATAGATATAGTTAGATAGATAGGGGTGGACGAGTCCCTCTCCCCCATCATCCTGCCTTTATAGATATGGGGCCCAGGTCTCCCGAGCATGAGCATAACTAGAGATGTCGATGCGAGGGATCTAAGCTAGTGGAGAGGAGTCCCCAATTCCCCTATCTAATCTATATCTAGATAATTATCCTCTCCCAGATAGACAATCGCAGACTAGACTTCAATGCCCACAACCCTTTTAGGGGATTAGAGAAAGGCTATGGGCTATAGGCTCTAGTTGGGGTCGGGCAACCCAGATAGATAAGATAGATATAGGTAGGGCAACATAGAGTTGAGTTTGGCCCCCCTCGCCCCCAAATATAGAGTTTTTTTGGCCCTCCCCCCTCTCTATATATATCTAATCTTATCTTATCTCTCTGCTCTCCCCAGAAAGCACTCAATCGGTATATCAAGCCAATCATGTTACAGAACGGATATGATAATAGAGTATATAGTGATGCCATGCCATACTATATGATATCACACTAGACTCTATATATACGTGACATGATACCTAACATGATAGAGGCATGCATGTGTGTAGATGCACCATAGTCTGCCATACCATGCTATGGGGGTATGCCTACTCTATATCATTGGATAAGGCTCAACCCCAACTAGATCTAGGGGTGCTCGGTTGACTTCTGACTTCCCATATAGGATATTATTTTTGAGGTCCCTATCTATATCTATATGGTGCCCCTATCTATATAGGCCAACGACCCCCCTATTCTATATGGGATATGGGCACCTCCCAGATAGATAGATAGGGGCACCATATAGATATGGGTAATGCGGATCTCGCCAACTGATTGATCCGGTGTGAACGACAATAGAGGTAGTAGGTAGATGTGGTTGGGCAATGGATAAAGCCCTATATCTACTCTGGTTTGGTATGTAGTATTCGCTACTCCATCTATAGTTTATATGGGGTGGGGGGGGACGAGGTTGATTTTGTTGGTTGTTGAATGTAGGGTTGGGAGATTCCCCAAAGCCCTGTATATATAACTTCCATCTAGATCGATCGGGGGGGTGGGCAGATCCATATAGATATATAGGGGGTGCCTGACCGAGCCTATCCTCCCATACCTACCCTATATATCTATCCAATCCCCACCCACTTAAATTAACTATCTAGCTATATGGGATATGCTCTATCCCTATCTATCCCTCTATCTATATGGGAGGGGAACCAATCGCTATGCTCCTATCTAAATAGAGGAACTATAGCCTTAGATGTTTTGGCCTCCCCGACGGCCTCCACTATCTAGCTATAGCCTACTTACTCTATATAGCTATAGCCTACTCACTATATATATAGCTATATTATATAACTAGCCCCCCCTCCCTCTCTATATATAGAGTCTAGCCCATTAAACTCTATATGGTGGCCCTCCCCTCTCTATTATAACTATAACTATAACTATAACTATATCTATATCTATCCCTATCTAAACAGAGGGGGGGCAACGGAGCATAAGCATATTGATAGTCCCATGGGAACCCCTTCCCCAACTAGATATAGCCGGTCCACCCTGTATATAGATAGGGGATAGGGCCGACTTCAGGGCAAAATTCTTCGGCCTCCACTCCCTATCTATATCTATATGGCGACGACCTCCACTATATAGCTGGACTATAAAGGTGGGGATGTCACGACCTCTCTTCCCGCACTGTGGACTAGTACTCATACTTTAAGTGGATTTGGACCTCATTTAGTCAGAATAAGTTAATTTTTAAGATAACTTTTGTGTTGATTTCAAAAGTCTATCAAGTCATCGACGAGATTTTGCAAGAAAGCAAGGCACGATTTAATTAAAGTTATTTCCTTTCATAGAAATGAATATATGCAACGTTGTCATGATTTACAATTATGGACAGGGAAAATTTAATGAGGTGAATGGATTAATATTGGAAATCGTCAAAAGTTATTTTTTTTTATAAAAAGGAACTTTTCTTTTATTTTATTATTTTAATTTTAGAACTTTCAAAAATAAATTATATTTCGTAAATAATTTAAGAATTCAATTATTTTTAATAATTTTTAAGATTTTTTTTACAAATTATAAATAATTTTTTATTATTAATTATTTTTATTAAACCACTTGTTGACCATTTTTGGTCCAACAGGCCAAAATCGGTCTCTTTCTTCCCCTGTTGTTCTGAGCCAGTTCAAATTTGGTTTGCACAAGTCTTTCGGCAGAAGATGAATCAGTTCAAAGAATACAAGGGCTTTTACAAAGCTTCTTCAGACATTTTGTTCAAAGAAATTCACAAGGAAAGAGAGCGAAAATGATTCAAGACACTTTTTCTTAAGGTTGGAAAAAGTGGTTCAACGTCGAGGTTCAACGACATGATCTTCCAAGAGTTTTTTGAAATTTGAACCTTGAACCATTGAACCATTGAACCGTTCAAGAAATGGTCCAATCGGTTGGTTCACGTAGTTGGTTCAATCGGTTGGTTCAATCAGTCCATTCAAGAAATGGTTAAATTGGTTGGTTCAATCAATTAGTTTGATCTTTTAGTTCAATCAGTCAGTTCAAGTGATGGTTCAGATGACTTGGTTCAAAGAGTTGGTTTAGTTGGCTTGGTTCAAAGAGTTGGTTCAATCAAATGGTTCAAAGCGGTTGGTTCAAGCAGTCAATTGAATGAGCAAAACACAGTATTGAACCATTGAACTGTTGAACCATCGTTGGTTCAATCGAACAATTCAATGAGTCGGTTCAATCGAAAGGTTCAAAGGAGTCTCCCAAAGCCCGAAGGACAAGTGCCCTTGCGGAGGGTAGGGAACATTTGCAAAAGGATCAAAGAGAAGGCCAAAAGGGTAAGGTTTTCTTTAAAAAAGCAAAGGATGAATTTCTTCGGACAAAATGTTCGAAGGAATTCCTTCGGACATTTTGTCCGAAGAAATTGCCAAGTCAAGGAACAAAAGGATATCTTTCAAAAATATTTTTCGCGGCAAAATTTCACAAGAGAAATCCTTTGGACAAAATGTCCAAAGGAATTCCTTCAGACATTTTGTCCGAAGGAATGTTGAAAGGCCCGACAGAAAGCAACAAATGCAGAGAAAAGATTTCCTTTAGACAAAATGTCTGAAGGATTTGTAGAAACAAAAATCCTGAAGGACCCTAAAGGGCAGGTGCCCTTGCGAGGGACTCTCGGCTACCAAAAGGACCTTCTCAAGGCCTGAAGGGACACCTTTCCCTTCGGGAGGTTCCAAATACAAAAGCCCGACCAAAGGAAAAGGCCGAAGGGACAGAAGGTCAAAGGGACAGAAGGCCAAAGGAATTCAAAGGGGTGACGGGCCCGCAAACATCAAATTGGGCACCATGAACTAGCTGTTAGAATTCGGAAGTCAGGTGACGTCTCCAAAACCATCAAATTCAGGGCAATAAACTAGCTGTTGGCTTTCAAATGGTGATGGGCATGCAAACGTCAATTTTACGGCAATGAAATAGCTGTTGATCTTTAAATACTTGAGCACCAACCAGAAGGGAGCCCAAAGAGCTAAGAGAGGAAGAGACAAAACTAGCAAAAGACAAAGCTGGGAAAAGACAAAAGTTAAGAATGAACTCAATGACCTGCTGATGAAAGAGCCCAAGGAGCCAGCAAAGGACGATAAGATAGCCTCGAGAGCTCAAATTCCAGGAAAAGACAAAGCCAGGAAGGGACAAAATCATGAATATGGACAAAATAACCCAGGTGGGAAAGGGGAGGTGAGTTATTCTTGTAGTTGAAATAGTGTCTGCCAAGTGGTCATCAAAGAGTGCAAATAGTGAATGACGCGACCTGTTTTTTCCACTTTGCATTAATGAGCAGACAAACTGCGTGAATCTCTTTAAGAAGTAGTCTTGTTTGTAGACAAAAGGGCCAGCCTTGTCATTAAAACAATCGGGTGACTTACGCTTCTGCAGTAGCATTTAATACGTTTTAAGTGCCAAAGTCAAGACCAACGATTACACAGGATGGTTCTAGCAGGCCTCTTCTAAAAAGATGATATCAGCAATAACGACTTCCTCTTCCCAAGGTTTTCAATGCAACATGGGTCATTTATTTTCCAAAGGGGTGCCTTTCGCTTTTTTTTCTCTCTATATATTGTAATCTCTCATTTTGAGAAGATATCTCTTGGCTTGTAAGGCGGAGCTCTGCCGGATTTTACCTTGAATCAAGACATAGCATTTTTACCTCCATTTGAGCTTACACTTTTGCATATGTCTATGGCTTTGTTTTGTGTTAAGTCAATTTTCTTTTATGCTTTCACAGAATGATTTCAGCATGTCTAGTGTATTGTGAAGTTTCTTCTTTTGCAGGTCTGCCAGAAGTGTCTACAACAGAGTATAGGCGCATGTGAACAGGCTGCCATAGTGTGTCTTAAAACACCTCTGGTAGTTCTTCCTCCCTGTATCTCAAGAGGACCCCTAGCTCACTAATGTAGAAGAGTTTCTCATATCAAATGAAGTGTATGCCAGCTTGTTCTTATTGGAAAGTGTAGGTTCAAGCTAAGTAGACCAAATTTTTTGGTGTATCACCGTTTAGTTTAGGTTCTATTTTCAGCTTCCTTCTCCCTTTTCACCCCCCCCATTGTTAGCAGTGAAAAATCCAGGACCACAGAGATACATCAAAGGGAACTAGCCCTTATCTAGAGACTCTCCCCCTAGTTTTGCTAGACCCACAGGCAAGAGGGGAGTTTCCATTGTGATGCATGGAAGACAGGAGCTCAGCCTCCTGTCAAGGGTGCAATCCATAGCCTCAACAATTTTTGGTACGCCTGGTGGGACCACATTTTAACACTCAAAAAAGTTCTAGGATTGGTGCTGGTCCTGTTACAACAAAATGAACCATTAATACTCGCTGCCCCAAGTTTCATATTAGCCATACCCAGTTCCCGCTCATGAGCCAAGTCAAGCATGTCAAAGTCCTTTCCCCAATCATGTTGAGGAGAGTTTTAAAATAGTAAATCTTGTGTTTAAGGCCAATCTTGATAAGCAGATTGAATTGACAAATCTTCAAATGCAACAATCTATGTTGGCAGCAAGGGAAGTGAAATCCAAACCCTCACTACCCTCTCACATTGCAACCCCATCACCCCAAAAGGAGATGTCCAGTCTCATGAGCTAGAATAAAGTAGTTGAGTCATGGAACAATAAGGAGGAGGAAGACATTGTCCAAGAGTGTGAGGTACAAAATGAGGCTAGTCCCTTTTAAGTCCCTCCCACCCTTCCTCAAGAAGCTTCTTGTACTTCATGGCAGCCTTCATGCACTCCCCATCTCTATGATGATTCCTATGAGCTCCAAGAAGGACTCTTTCAAGAAATTCTAGCCAGGCAAATTGCAGAGTTGGAGTCCAGAACAAGATTCCTCAGCCAATGTGTGATGGATGGTTCAGACCAAATGACAGATTCCATGTCTGAACACATCCCATCTACACACCTCCAAGAGAGCTATCAGGCCACATCTGATATAAATGAAGTGCTGGCCAAATTGAAGGAGGAAAATCATTCGATTCTAGCTCAAGGATTGCCTCCTCTTTCACATGAGTTCATCCGTCAGCCTTCCACTTCACCCCTTCTCAAGGAGGAACCTATTTTGAAAGGGGTGAGTAAAGAGGAGTATACTCAGTTCACGACCGATCAGAGAGACTCCATGAGTGCAGATGAGAAGGATATCACCATAGATGTCACGAAGGAGCATGGACAGTCTCTTGCTCATGTTTTGAATGATTCATTTGAAGTCATTGGGGCAGGCTGCACTCCTCTTCAAAGAGGCTATGAGCTGACTAAGGGTGGAGAAGGCAGCATTGGGACTCAAATAAGTATGCAAAGGGGCTGAAAGTTTTCAAATTTATCCTTTCAAGAGGTTGGTGAATCTGAAGATGATATTTTTGAAGTCATCAAGGAGGAACCTGTTTTGAAAGATGCAAGTGAAGAAGAGAGGATCCAATTTGTAGCTGATCAAGAAGCTCTCATGGATGTCAATGAGGAAGGAATTCTCATGGATGCTCCTTTTGAAGACATCATCAACAATGGAGAAGACACAGGTCATGCATACATGTGGATGTTCCAACAATATGAAGAGGAACGTAAGCATGGTGAGCTCTCTCCCTTGTTTGATGAACTTCCTTATTGTTTTGATGAGAAATACGACCATGCCCTAGAACTTGAGTTGGAAAAGGATCAAGAGGATGTATTCGAACAACTAAAGACTCTAGTCTTTGAGCAAGAAAAGAAGAGGCTTGTCTATCATGAGGAATGCTTTGAAGGAGAGAGCCTTGAACAAGAAGGTGATGTACTGTGGGATGAGCAATCAGTCTGTGATCTCATTTTAGACATCACAACAGTCACACTTCTTCAAGAAAGCCATGAGGGAGCAAAGGATGAGTTTGACAGGGTCTTCAATGAAGCAGAAGGGAACAAGTCAAACCATAATGCATGTCAAGGGGACTATGCATATCAAAGGGCTTATGGTGACAAGCTAGCAGCCACAGATTTTTTGGTGAAACATGCCATCATGAAGGACCAACATTCGACAAGATTCCAAGAGAAAAATGAATACATATATATTGGAAGCATGTTTGACTCTGATCCACTCGGATGCAAGCCAATCAAGGTGGCAGGTAAGAGGAGCAGGTCACCAAATCTCCATTCCATTTAGCCACTTGTCTGACACCATAAGTTTCCTTGCCATGAAGGAGACTTAAGAAGTTTTCTCTTTGATCTAGGAGGGAGGAAAATATACCTGGTTAGCTGTATATAGTAGTTTGCTTTCAGTTTTCTTTCCTTGTTTTCCCTAAGTGTTGTTTGCACAAGTAGTGTTTTCAGCCTTGTGTGTGTTTTCCTTTGTGTTTGGGGTAAATGCTTCATGATTTATTCTTGGATATCTCAAGGCAGTTGCTAACTCTTTCAAAGCTACATCTTGACTCTGTGCCCAATGGACTTTTAGGCTACTGGTTTCCAAGCATAGCAGGCATGCTTCCCTTGAGAATTGCCATTTTGTTGACCATTTTTGGTCCAACAGGCCAAAATCGATCTCTTTCTTCCCCTGTTATTCTGAGTTAGTTCAAATTTGCTTTGCACAAGTCTTTTGGCAAAAGATGAACTAGTTTAAAGAATACAAGGGCTTTTACAAAGCTTCTTCGGACATTTTGTTCGAAGAAATTCACAAGGAAAGAGAGCAAAAATGATTCAAGACACTTTTCCTTAAGGTTGGAAAAAGTGGTTCAACGTCGAGGTTCAACGACATGATCTTCTAAGTGTTTTTTGAAATTTGAACCTTGAACCATTGAACGGTTGAACCATTGAATCATTTAAGAAATGGTTCAATCGGTTGGTTCACTTAGTTGATTAAATTAGTTGGTTCAATCTTTTGGTTCAATTAGTCCGTTCAATAAATGGTTCAATTGGTTGGTTCAATTAGTTGGTTCGATCTTTTGGTTCAATCAGTCAGTTTAAGTGATTGGTTCAAATGACTTGGTTCAAAGAGTTGGTTCAGTTGGCTTGGTTCAAAGATTTGGTTCAACAGGATTGGTTCAGTTAGTTGGTTCAATCGAATGGTTCAAATGAATGGTTCAAAGCGGTTGGTTCAAGCGGTCAATTGAATGAGCAGAACACAATATTGAACCATTGAACTGTTAAACCATCGAACCATTGTTGGCTCAATCAGTTCGTTCAATCGAATGGTTCAATCAGTTGGTTCAATTGGAAGGTTCAAAGGGGTCTCCCAAAGCCTGAAGGACAAGTGCCCTTGCAAAGGGTAGGGAACATTTGCAAAAGGATCAAAGAGAAGGCTGAAAGGGTAAGGTTTTCTTCAAAAAAGCAAAGGATGAATTTCTTAGGACAAAATGTCTGAAGGAATTCCTTCGGACATTTTGTCTGAAGAAATTTCCAAGTCAAGGAACAAAAGGATATCTTTTGGAAAGATTTTTTGTGGCAAAATTTCACAAGAGAAATCCTTCGAACATTTTGTTCGAAGGAATGTTGAAAGGCCCGACATAAAGCGGCAAAGGTAGAGGAAAGATTTCCTTCGGATAAAATGTTCAGAGGATTTCTTTCAGACATTTTGTCCGAAGGATTTGTAGAAACAAAAATCTCAAAGGACCCCAAAGGGCAGATGCCCTTGCGAGGGACTCTCAGCTGCCAAAATGACCTTTCTCAAGGCCCGAAGGGACACCTTTCCCTTCAGGAGGTTCCAAATACAAAATCCTGACCAAAGGAAAAGGCCGAAGGGACAAAAGGCCGAAGGGACAAAAGGCCGAAGGGACAGAAGGCTGAAGGAACAAAAAGCCGAAGGAATTCAAAGGGGTGACAGGCCCACAGACATCAAATTGGGCACCATGAACTAGCCGTTGGAATCCAGACGTTAGGTGACGTCCCCGAAGTCGTCAAATTCAGGGCAATAAACTAGCTTTTGGATTTCAAATGGTGATGGGTGCGCGAACGTCAATTTTACAAAAATGAAATAGCTGTTGATCTTTAAATACTTGAGTGTCAACCAAAAGGGAGCCCAAAGAGCTAAGAGAGGAAGAGACAAAACTAGCAAAAGACATAGCTAGGAAAAGACAAAAGTTAAGAATGAACTCAATGACCTGCTAATGAAAGAGCCCAAGGAGCCAGCAAAGGATGATAAGATAGCCCCAAGAGCTCAAATTCTAGGAAAAGACAAAGCCAAGAAGGGACAAAATCACGAATATGGACAAAACAACCCAAGTGGCAAAGGGGAGGTGAGTTATGCCTGCAGTTGAAATAGCGCCTGCCGAGTGGTCATCAAGGAGCGCAAACAGGAATGGTGCGACATATTTTTTCCACTTTGCATTGATGAGTAGACAAACTGTGTGAATCTCTTTAAGAAGCGGTCTTGTTTGCAGACAAAAGGGCTAGCCTTGTCATTAAAACAATCGGGTGACTCACGCTTCTGTAGTAGCGTTTAATACATTTTCAGTGCCAAAGTCAAGACTGGCGATTACACAGGATGGTTCTAAAAGGCCTCTTCTAAAAGGATGATATCAACAACAATGACTTCCTCTTCCCAAGGTTTTCACTGTAGCATGGGTCATTTATTTTCCAAAGGGGTGCCTTTTGCTTTTTTTTCTCTATATATATTGTAATCTCTCATTTTGAGAAGATATCTCTTGGCTTGTAAGGCGGAGTTCTGTTGGATTTTACCTTGAATCAAGACATAGCATTTTTACTTCCTTTTGAGCTTACACTTTTGCATATGTCTATGGCTTTGTTTTGTGTTAAATCATTTTTTTTTATGCTTTCACAAAACGATTCCAGCATGTCTAGTGTATTGTGAAGTTTCTTCTTTTGCAGGTCTATCAGAAGTGTCTACAACAGAGTATAGGTGCATGTGAACAGGCTGCCATAGTGTGTCTTAGAACACCTCTGGTAGTTCTTCTTCCTTGTATCTCAAGAGGACCCCTAGCTCACTGATGTAGAAGAGTTTCTCATAGAAAATAAAGTATAGGCCAACTTGTTCTTGGTGGAAAGTGTAGGTTCAAGCTAAGTAGATCAAACTTTTTGGTGTATCACCATTTAGTTTAGGTTCTGTTTTCAGCTTCCTTCTCCCTTTTCACCCCCCCCATTGTTAGCAGTAGGAAATCTAGGACCATAGAGATACATCAAAGGGAGCTAGCCCTTATTTAGAGACTCTCCCCCCAGTTTTGCCAGACCCATAGGCAAGAGGGGACTTTCCATTGTGATGCATGGAAGACATGAGCTCGGCCTCCTATCAAGGGTGCAATCCACATCGTCAACACCACTATCAAAAAGATATATAGATAAATAAAATTCTCTGTGATTATCATGCAAATTTAATGACACGAGTTAACTGACCCTTCTACTGCCACACGGGGAGGGAACACAATTATAAACTTTTAGTTATAAATATCCTTCTTTCAGTTTGGAGTAATTTGCTCCACCTCCCTCAGTCTACTCCCACTTTAACCATGCAAACTAAGGGAATTTTGCCATGTCAACTGCCACTTAAGAATTAGTTTAAGCCAATTAAAGCATGTAGTGAGTAAATTTGCAAGAAGAGTATTTTAAATGTAGGAGAGAGAAGAGGAAGGGGATGGTTGGAAGAATTAGAAAGGCAATTGCTTTGGAGCAAAGAGAAGGTGTTGATGGTAGCAGAGGGAGAAGGTGGGTCGATGGCAACAAAGAGAGAGGGGTCGACCCCAACAGGGAAGAGAAAGAAGGTCAGCGCAGTAGGGAGAAAACAGGAGAATTGATGCCTTGAAGCAGTTGTTACAATTCAAGCGGATCCACATTCCATTTTAGTCAAAGATTTCAACGAACACAGGTAAATATATTTTTAAATTATATGGTAAATAATTTGTGTTATTTAAACTATATAGTAATAGTTTATGTTATTTAAATTATACAGTAAAAATTTATTTTATTTTATTTGTATGGTAAATAATTTTATTTATTTAAATTGTAAGGGAAAAAATTTATTTTATTTAAATTATAAGATGAATGTAAATATTTTATCTTATTTAAAATCGCAAGGAAAAATATAATGTATTTATTTTTAGAAAACTAAAATAAAATAATTTTTACATTATGTATCTATTTACAAACGTTAAAATGATCTCTATACCCGGTTCGGTGAAAAGAGTAGAATATAACATTAATTAAAAATGTTTTGTTTTCTATATACTTAGTTATAAATTTATGAAGTACATTTGATCTAGTCTATAAATTTACATGCGTAAACCTAGATTGTTAGAATATAAATTTAGATACTTGAAATTTCCATAAAGCAACCTAAGTTGTCATAAACAATATTCCAAGCGGACCCTTACTTTGATTGTTGTTGAGCTTTGATGATGAATTTGATTATCGTCAAGATTAGTATGAGAATAAATATCCTTCATCCTAGGGTTGAACCCACAAATTTCAGAACCCTCTTTTCAAATGTATAAAGAATTTATCTAAATTCAAGTTCAATAAACTCCTTGTGTATAAGTTTTTGTTTTTAGAAAAATTTACCTAAATAGACTAAAGATGTATTGTCCAAAATAAACAAGGTTGAAAATTGATGTGATGACTAAACTAGGAGATTATGTTTTCTACCTTCCTACTCAAGAATTTGCTTTTGAAATATAATGCATTAATTTATTTCAAGTATTCTTTAATTTTCAAATCTCAAACTTAGATCAAAAATTTAAGGTTAAACAAAACTACGCAGCATTCGGTATTAAGCGGTGCCTCTGGCTCACGTTTACGGGTAATGCCGTCACGCTTGAGCTACTGCATCCATAAGCCTAACACAGCTGCAACAACGACATCTGGGCATCATCTCTATAAACCGTCGAGGAGAAATAAGGATCATGTCGTGTTATTAAGACCAAGGGGTGGGATAATCCCTCTTGGTCAACAACACTAATTAAGATAAGGAAACAAATTCAACTACCTTAGATGATTATGATTCGTGAACTTATGAAATAGAATGAAGAAAGTACATTTCTTACTCAAAACTCGATATCACCAAAAAAGAGAAATAAAAATTAAAATTGAGTGTCAAACCATATATTATCAAGAAACCACCAACCATATGGCTCTTAGATAATGAAACTTTGACAACAACAATTATACGGATTAGGATGTCTAAAGAAAGGATCAAAAACATTGTTGATGTAAATAAAAGTGGGAAGGGGATGTAGTTTGAAAATATTAATTTTTATTTCTTGTTAGGACTTAAAGATAGTTTAGTTAAACAAGTAATCAGTCACTTAACTGATACTTTTACGCTCCCATTTGGGTAGCAATCACAAAAGGACTGTCTGAGGTACTGGGCCCTAGAAAGGGTTGCATACCCAGATCTACAGTTCACATGAAACTTAGAATAGAAAACAAAACTACATGCATACTACACCTTGATCCTGTTTGAAAGTATGTATGTGAATAGGATGGGGTTTGAGGTTGTATGCTAAACAAGATTAAAGTTAAATGAAAAGGCATGACCATTATAATAAGACTCTAGTTTAGATAAACAAAATAAAGATAAGAATTATGTGATATACTCAGAAGGATCTCGATTGGATCATTGTAATTCCTGAGGCTTTAGGCCAAATTCTTAGGCAAAATGCGACTTTTATTATATGTTTTATACATGCTACTGTCATGATGACCTTGGTAATTATCTAGTACAGATGAGCGGGGAACAGTGAGCGACTCAGGATCTGGTTGATTTTGATGAGTCAAGTCTCTGGCCAGAGCATAACCTACTCATATGTAGATGCCTAACCTGTTTAGTTAAACGCTTGCCGTTTGACAACATAATGCCTAACTTGTATGGTTAGATGCTTGTCCATTTGGCAAAGGAATGCCTAACCTGTATGGTTAGATGCTTGTCCGTTTGACAAAGGATATTCGATAAGATAGACTATACCCGAGATATATTCATAGACAAACTTTAATTAACCAAAAAAAAAGAGTGTTTTAGGATCTAGGATGGGAATTGTGGTCTCTACATTGAAGTCGAGCCTTATATATCTATCTGGCGAGGGTGAGGAGAGCTTGATCAATAGTAGATGACCCTATATATCGATATGGCAATGGTGCCCTTGCTATATATATCTATGGGTCCCCTGTGTATAGAACTGATAACTGCCACTATATAGCCAAGGTTGAGTCTACATAGTAGGCGTATGCGCTTGACCCCCTCTATATATATGGTATGGGGATTGCCATGGTTCTATAGGGGATCCAATCGGATGGGGCGGTCATGGGTACAACCATGGGAATCTTGATCAGTCAACCCAATCCAAGTCGCTCGCCCTAGACTTCTTTCCAAAATTGAACCACTGAATCAAGGTGAGCCAATTCATTATCCACTCCCCTCTAGCTATTTGGCCCATATAGTTCTAGTTCTAGTTATATATAGAGGGGGAAGGGCCACCCCCAACCATATAAAGTTGAGTTTAATGGGCTAGACCCTATATATAGAGAGGGGGGAGGGGAAGGGGGGAGCAAAGAACCTCGAGATAGAGATATAGTACTTGAATTGAAGTAGTTCCTCTACAAGTACTCGTATGTTATCTCACTCACATATATAAACAAACCCCACTCATAGATTATAATTGTCTAGTCATGTTACGTATATCTATAGTCAAGTCAATAGACTACAACTCTATGCCTCTATGCATCTACTCCAATATGCTACCATTCGACTGCCAAGTGGATGTATAGGGACCAAACACCAAACATCATGGATAGGCTTTCGGACTCTACATGATACGACCGATAGTAAGTAGAGTCTAGTCTAGTCTATAATAGGTTAGGGTTGGGGCCGGGGTCGGTCGTATCACATATATAATGGATGGAGGATGGATGGCTCGACCAGATATAGATATATTGGGAGAGCCCTCGACAATGGCCTCGATCGATAAGCCTATCTAGACTCCATCTATATATGGGGTGGGGGTGCCCCTATATATCTAAACTCAATGCCTTATATAGAATATATACCCAATGCAAATGCCAATGCCAATGAAACTCTTATCTCTATATAGTGTCAATTATTAAACTCTAGACTATGCCCCATATCTATACAAGGGAACTAAACTATAGACTAGTCTAAAAAGAACTCTATACTATGTCTCCACCCCATAGATAGATAACTCTATACTGTGGCACTCAGAGAGCTACTGGGTTGGAGGGGAGGAAGGAGGGGGCACAGGGCCAGAAGCTCACTCCTTCGGTGTTGAGTCAGGGGCCATCATCTAGATATGGGGACACTCTAGAGAAACCTATCTCTATTGGTGGGCCTATCATCTATATCAGTGACGAGAAATCTATGTATAGGGCATTTGGCTTATCTATATAAGCTATAGCCCTACGATTGAAGTTAAAGCCTATCTATCTATACAGGGCCACTAGGTGCCCTCCCTTATCCTTTTTTCATTGATGGATGTTGGGCCCCCATGCCTGTCTCGATATATAGATATATGGGTGGAGGATTCAATTCATTATGCTGATGGCCCCCTTAGAATATAGGTAATAGACTATCCCAACCTGGAGCCCAACCTGCCCTAAAAAAATATAGGGGGAGAAATATTCTCTAGGGAGATATCGGTTCAGTGCCAACGCCCGCCCCTCTATATCTAATTTGACCAAGGCACTCACTATGAGGATAGATATAAAAAAGAATATCCATTAAGATGCATCTCCCTTATATGGATAGGGCTCCGCGGGGAATACTTGGCCCATCTCCCTATCTCCCCATCCCTATATGAGGGGCCCTAGATCTAGTTGGAAGACCCACCGCTCCCTCCTCCCAGATAGATATATAGGGCCCATATATATATATATATATATATATATATATATATATATATATATATATATATATATATATATATATAGGCAGATGTCGAGGCTCTACCATACTAGTTAGCACCCACAGGAGTAGCTATATATAGATAGGGCCATCTATCTATATAAGGGGCCTCGATCTCCCATATTTATAGATAGAGAACCTATAGGTTTCTATGCTCCCCCCATGATATATATTAACTATGTCTATGGGGGTAGTATATAGTCTAGTTGAGTTAAATTTTATCTATGGGGTGGGGGCATGGTATATATTAACTATGATAGATAGAGATAGTATTCGCTACAAGATATATATATGGCATGAGATCTATTCACTATGGATTTCTATGGGGCACCCCCACAATATATAGATAGATTTTCATTGGCATTGGTAAGATATATATCAACTATGATAGATAGAGATAGTATTCGCTACGAGATATATAGAGTGGGAGCACAATCTATTTTTTTGGAGCCCCACAATATATAGTTAGCTTAGATATATAGGGGCATGCTATATGTTATATATGAATATGGGGACCCCTCATCGCCCACCCCATATATAGATTATAGATTTAGATTGAGTTCTATATATACAATAGATTTAGATAGGGGGCTTCCTCGACCTCTCCTCTTTCTATGGGGATATAGAGTAGGATCAGCTGGATTGATTGATGTCCCATATCTATATATAGGGTCTTGAGTCCCAAGTCTATATCACTGACACCTATTCTCTCTAGCCCAGTCGTAGGAGTTAGGCGATAGGGCACATGCCACCCCCTCCCTAGTCTACAGGTTGAGAGCCCCATATATAGATAGGGCTCGGCCTCTCAGAGAACTCTAGATGGTAGATGTATTCACTATGATCAGGGGATGGGGTGAGTCCCTCCCCATCCTCGATTTGTATCCCATCCCCCCACCATCTATATTGATTAGGATTAGAGTTGGGTGGGCACCCCCCATTGTATTAATATTAGATAGGAACTATATATTCTCCCCCAAAGCAAGCCAAGCTATATATCCCTCTCCCAGTCCATATAGAGATATATGGGCCCCTAGCATTCTCTTTCACGTATCTCAAGTGACGGGTTCACACTATATATCACCGATCTCTGCACATCATGTAGTTTGAAGCGTATCTCACAAAGGGAACTCAACTCTATCTGTGCAGTCCCCTCTGTAGAATGTTGGAATGGTCTTAGATCAATCACAATAACTATCACTATATAGAGAGAGATCAACATAATTATGATCTATATAGGGAGGGGGGTACCTGGCTCAGGCCACTTCCATTCACCCCTCTAGATAGATGGGTTGGTGGACAAATAAACCATTCGAGATCTCCCGCCCCTATATCTACATTTATATCTGGAGGGAGAGGGTCTCGATAGATTGAGGGAGACTAGGCTATATTATATAATTCACAGTAGGGAGTCTCAGCAATAGCTAATTGATTGAGATGATATCTGGATGGTATAGATAGCCCCCCCCACCCCCTATATATATATATATATATATATATATATATATATGGGGTAGGGGGGGTATCTATACCATTCAGATAATATATATAGATTAGAGAGGGGTTGAGCAACAATTATCTATATAGGGATAGGGCCGTTGGTCGAGAATATCTCGATCGAGTGATAGAGTTATCTATCTCAACGGCGAGACCATGAACGAGGGGGGGAAGAAAGCTTAGAACTAATGGACCCGACCTCATTAGATTAGAAATGTAGGTAGATCCTATCTTTCTTTTTGTGAGGCAATTGATTTCTCAATCAGATCAGATAAGAGTCAGATCGGAGAAGGGAAATGACATTTAGTGCCAGATGGTCATTACTTAGATAATGGTGCATCGGATGGTCATTAATCTATAGGGGATAGGGCTCTAGTTGGTCTGGAGAGAGAGGTACCCTTTTTGATAGCTATATGTATTGGGGTGGGGGAGGGAGTGCTAACCTAACTCTATCTATATATAGCTAGTTCTGCACTCAAAATTTGTCTGGATCTAGTCTTGATATAGACAGGGGGATAGGGATAGGGGTCAACCGAGTAAAGTGTATTCGCTACTATCATCAAGCTCCGCACTGCATCAATTACCCATGCAATTTTCCCTATCTAGGCACAACCCAATGATGCCCAATCTATATATGGGGCTAGGATATCATTTGAAGGCTAAGGCTTGCTATTTGAAGGCGAGTAAGCAGGAGGATATATCTCCTCTCCCTGAGCATGACTAGAACTAAGACTAGACCCATCAGGATGCCATATTTATCTAGATAAGGGCCCATCATCACCTCGATCGACATCTAAAGTGCCCCATCTATTTCTCGCACCTCGTATATAGATAGGGGGACAGACCCAGACCCAGAAAATATAGAGCAGAGCAGAGCATGACCTCGCCTCTTAGACTATTTAGCTAAGTTCTGCTAATGAATAGATTGGGGTGGTGCCTATCTATAGTTATGCTGAATAGAGAATTAATTTAAGTGGGTGGGGATTGGATAGACCATATATAGATGGGGGGGCATATAGTTATATGGGGACATATATATATATATATATATATATATATATATATATATATATATATATATATATATATATATATATATATATATATATATATATATATATTGTAGGGCAGGGCCACCCAGATATATATATCTTATCAATTCTATCTGGGTGGCCCTGCCCTACAATATATATATATATATATATATATATATATATATATATATATATATTGTAGGGCAGGGCCACCCAGATAGAATAGATAAGATAGATTATAAGGAGGGGCCCACCTCCCCTCTCCACTAGTTAGGGCCATCTCTCTATTTGGTTAGGGTCGAGGGCATATATCTATAGTTAGCACTCAACTTAACCCTGGATATCAAGAGTATCCCTTAAATAGAGATAAGATGGGGGGGCTAACGGAATAGAGTCACCTCGACAACCTACTCTATATAGCAACTAGCTGGGGGAGGAGGGGGAGGGCCGCTGACCTATTCTATATTCTATAGAGCTCCCTATAGATCCCTATCCCTATCTAAATAGAGTGAGAGGGGGGAAACACCCTATCTAGGGGACTTGAGCCCCCATATAGATAAGATAAGATCAGATCTATAGAGTGGGGTAGGGTGCGGGTGACGGGCTCGCCTAGATCTCTATCTCTATCTTTATATATGGGGTCATGTCATCACTACAACCTATCTAGATAGAGGAACCTATAAAGAGGAACTACTCCCTATCTATATGGAGGAACCCAAATAGATATATAGGTAAATGGTTCTCTCTCCTTGGTGCCCACTAGAATACAGAGGTTGTTCCCTCGGCATGGCGAATAACCAGTCACTACATGGCTGATGGTTGGTCGAGGGCCCTATATCTATATGGAGTTGACGGGCTCCCCATTTAGATATAGATCTCCCTACTATCTAGATGTTGATGCCTCCCTCTCCCTCTATTTAGATAGGGATAGGGATATATAGTGGAACTCTCCCACCTATATATCCCTATAGATAGTGGAGGCCATCACCATATATATGGATTAGATATAGCGACTCTAGAGAGTCTAGTCTCCCTCGATCTATCACCTATAGATTTGTATGGGGTGCCCTATCCGATAAGATAGGGGCCTTCGATCTATCACCTATAGATTCATAGGGGGTGCCCTATCCTTATATAGGGATAGGGTATAAAGACCTGATCAGATGAGCTTTATTGCTCACACTTTGTCCTCCTTGATCTACCCCTCCTGCCCCTAGATATATAGGTGGGTATTTATGCTCTCTTTCTATCCACATATGGTGATAGAATATATCTATTGGGGTGTGGCTATCGACTATGGGCCAACCCAACCCCAATACAGATAGTTCTAGTTGGTGGCCCTCTCCTAACTATAGATAGACTAGACTAAGACTAGAGTGGTGCAATGCAATCCAGAACTCTGAAAGGAACAACTCTATGGTGTATAGTTGATTTTTGTCTCCCTCAATCGAGTGCCCCCTATCTAGATCTAGATAGGGCCCTTGGCCCATATCCCAAACTATAGCCTATAGAGTTTATGGGCCCCCATCCCCCATTTATAGAATAAAATAGGGATGCTCAAGATCCACCTATTTGCCACCCTAAATAGATATATAGGGGTTGCTTGACCCCCTCTCTCATTTCTATATGGGGTGGGGGGGGGGATGATGGCCCATCTATTTATCTCACCTATTCATTTCTTGACCCCCCCACCTACTATCCACCATATGGGTAGGGAGTGGGGAATTAGAGTTCTCTCCCCTATCTAACATTGATGGGGGTGATGAATGGGGTGCTAGTTTTATAAATGAGATCATGAAGCAAAGCATCTCATGTTACATATATAATCCAATCCATTCGATCATTGTAATGATAGAATAGAGGGCCCACTAAGATATGTATATATAGAGGGGTAGCCAAGAGAACCCATATCCGTATCCATCTATCTAGAGGCCAAAAAAACTCCATCTATATAAAGAGGGGTGCCACCCCTAACTGTCTATTACTCTAATTTGATCTAATCTAATCTAATCTATATAGAGAGGGGAGAGAGGGGCCACTGTCTATCATTTTTTTGGCAACCCTATAAAGTGAAGTGAAGTTGAGTTAGTTTCCTATATATAGAGAGGGACAAAAAAACTCTATATATTGGAGCTAGACTCTACTCTATATATAGAGAGGGCCAAAGAAACTCCATCTTGAGGGGGTTCTTTCAGAGGCTGAGGGCTACTATGGATAGGCCAACCCTCTGAGGGTGGCTGGATCCTGATAGCCCTTCAATATAGATTATAGATGGGGCCAACTAGATATAGTCATCTATCTCTCTATACAGCCAAGGGTGGCTATGTTGTCTATAGATTAGTTATAGAGTTATAGTCAGCACTCGACCGCCCCTATCTTATCTATATAGCTGCATCCATCTCTATGGATAGGCCAACCCTCTGAGGGTGGCTAGATCCCGATAGCTCTTCAATATAGATTATAGATGGGGCCAACTAGATATAGTCATCTATCTCTCTATACAGCCAAGGGTGGCTATGTTGTCTATAGATTAGTTATAGAGTTATAGTCAGCACTTGACCACCCCTATCTTATCTATATAGCTGCATCCATCTCCACTACTCTACTATAGAGAGGTTGGCCTTCTATAGAATATAGCCTTTCAAGTCTACCAACCATAAATTAAACTCAACTTAACTCCCATCTATATAGAGAGTAGAGAGGTTACCAAAAAAATGATAGACAGTGGCCCCCCTCTCCCCTCTCTATATAGATTAGATTAGAGTGATAGACAGTTGGGCGTTGCACCCCTCTCTATATATTCTCTATGGGGTTTTTTCCGCCCCCCTCTCTATATATATTATAGATTATGGATATGGTGGGAGTCGGGGGGAGAGCACTCAACTGAGGTTATATATAGGGAGTGGGTGACTAGGCTAATCAGGTGACACCCTACCCTCCACCCTATATATAGGTATGGGATATGGCAACAGAACCCTCTCTATTTATCCTAGTGGTCAATGTGAGGGCCCCTATCTCTAGGGTGGGGTTGAGTGGTTCGTATATGTGTCAACAACATGGGGCATGGACTGCATCACCAACACTGGTATGGAATGGACTGGCTAGGAGTATGGAATGGGCTACATCACTACCAGGAATGATATATCTAATAGAGTGAACCCGTAGCCCGAACCCCTCTATCTATATGAGTGGAGGAGAGTAAGGTGCCACCCCCCATAGCTTGACTGCTAGGCAGACGAAGGAGGACAAGCCTGCCTTTTATTCTTTAGCTGAGGGCGCAAGTTAATATAATAAATAGATAGATTCCTATAGCCCGACCCCCTCTATTTATATGGGGCGGAGGAGGACAAGCCTTGTATTCCAAGGGGGGGCAATAGTTTTCTATGAGATAGTGCTAACCCGTAGCCCAACTGGAGGTAGGTGGAGGAAAAAGGATTTCCTGTCCTTTCCCTAATCTCAATCTCAATCTCTATAATAGGTGTAGGTGTAGGTGCCTATGTGTGGTGAACCAATGTACCTCGATTCATAAAGTGAGGGATACCCCTCTATTTATATGGGCTAGATAGATCAGTATTCACCCATATATATAGAGGGGCAGCCCTCACTTTATGAATCGAGGCACGTTGGTTCACCACACATAGGCACCTACACCTACACCTACACCTACACCATAAAGTGAGGGCTGCTCCTCTATATATATGGGCTAGATAGATTAGTATTCGCCCATATAGTTATAGGGGATATATAGATGGGGGTGCCCCCCAATAGATTAAATCTATAAGCAGTCATCACTCAGTTCCTCGATTCAGTGATGAGTCATTGGATATATCTATAGGGGCAAGGGCAGTCATAGCTAAGAAGTTGAAGTTTATGTGGGGATAAATACTAGATTAGTGCTTGCTTCTATGAGATTTCCAAGAGATGAGAAGTTTTCTAAGAAGTTTATGATCCCATATCTATCTATCTATTTATATAGGGTGCCAACTAGACTAAACGAGAGATGCCCTCGGTCCCTTGGGGTCAGGGGTTGAGCCCTAGCTATAGCTATATACAGTTGACATCTATCTATGTCGAGTGCCAATTTTGAACTATAGGGCCTACCATATAGATATCTAAATAGGGTCACCCGCTTCCCCCTCTCTCATCTATCTATGGGGTGATAACTATATGGGATATGGGAGACCAGAGATAGAGATAGAGGAGGTCGAGGCACCACATCACATCATCCATTAGTCGGTCTCCCTATGGTAGAGTAGATGCAGTGGATCAGAGGGAACCAACCCCAAATAGAGGGTTTTTTTGGCCCCCTTCTCTATGTATATGTGGAGTTAGAGTTTAGTTTAGTTTATATAGAGGGCCAAAAAATCTCTGTGTATATAGAGAGGGGGGCCAAAAAAGGTCTATCTTGGGGGGAGGGACCTTCGACTTGGGCACACACATCAAAGCTCAGATGAGAGAGATGACGAATGGGCTTTATTACCTGCACTCCCCCCTGATCAGAGGCTAGGCATTCATAATCTATATGGCAACCAAAACTCTATAGACTTAAACGGGGTTGGCATTGGCAGGTGAGCATGGCTATATATTGAATTTATTCACTCCCCCGTCCCTATATCTCTCCAATCCTTGGTTTCCCCCATAGAGAGCCCCCATCTATAAAGAGCCCCAACCCCCCACCCCATATATAAACAATGGTGGGCATATTTAATCTCGATGGATAGGGCCCCCCTCTATATATATATGGGATACGATAGGCATTAGGGTAGGCCAACATGCATCTTGATGTTTTATGGTGAGTGGGTCCATGCCATCACTATTTATAATAGGCATATGCCCATCCCCACCTAGATGTATAGATGAGATGTGGGCGGGCAACTTCTAAATAGAGGGGTGTCTCAACTCTAAATGGAAGATTGGATATAGGGTGCTGACTAGAGTGATGCAGTCCATACTCTATATACGTAACATGATGAGATTACTGATATCAATCAATCGAGTAATGTATAGAGAGATAGGGCCCATCCCTCTCTCCATTCCCCAGGTAATGGATATACTTTGGATGGAAGGTTACCCTCTATCACTCCCATATAGATAGATAGGCTCATCAAGCCTCTATCTCTATCTGGGTCCCCCCACCCCATATATAAACTGAATATAGACTAACTCTATAATAGACTATGGGGATTGGATCTATATAGAGGGGCCATATATAGAGTAGAGGGGCTTTGATCCCACAAGAGAACCCATAGACATAGTTATAGAGGGTCAAAAAAAATCCATATATATAGAGAGGGGGGCCACCCTATAGATAAGATAATATTCGCTACGCTCAAAATAATATTCACTACGCTCAAAATAATATTCGCTACTCCATCTATATATATGGGATAAGATAAGCTAGAGAGATATAGGGGGCTACTCCATCTATATATATGGGAGTCCCAAATAGACCCTATATAGAGAGGGGGGATACACTCAAGATAAGATAAGATATATAGGGAGGGCCAAAAAAATTCTATATTGTGCCACCCCCAACCATATAAAGTTGAGTTGAGTTAGTTTAAATATAGAGGGGCTCTATTTATTGGGTTGGGGGGCCCAGATAAATAGGGCTTGGGGGGTGCCAATTAATATCTATACTATGGGGGGCATGGTCTATATTCACTATGATAGATAGAGATAGAGGGGGTGGCATGGTCTAGATTCATTATGGATTTCTATGGGGAATATATAGTTTCATTGGCATGGTATACGTTTTTCGGACCCCATATATAGATTATAGATTTAGGTTTATTAAGATTAGTCATGAGAGGTGGCCCTTGGCTTCCTCAACATGAATCTAGAATCTCTATCGAAGCTACAAAACTGTACCTATAACTAGAGCTCCATTGGGCATTGGGTTCTATTCCTATTCTTATTCCTATTCCTATATGGGGTCTATATGGATGAGGCACCGACGACTATTAATCTATGGGTCATTACTTAGATGGATTATATATCGCTGGGGGAGTAGCCAGCTGGGGGAAGAGCCCTATCTATCGATTGATTTGCACTCACTCCATCAGGGCCAAGGATTGACCAGGTGACTTCAGTCCATATATAGGCCTTTGATCCCTGGCGGGCATTAGAATATATGTTGGATTGAATCTATATAGAGCCATATCTATCTATTATGTAGAATCTAGATGGATCAATAGGGACGCTATATAGGGCCCACGGCCCCCTCCTATTCTATATGGGCTAGATGCCGGTGGGGTTGGTATATAAAGAGGCTCCCCCCTCATATTATACAACCACCAAGGATTTAGACAACCACCAGGGGTTTAGACAACCACTAAAGATTCATACGAGGACTAAAAATAGACAACTAAAAGATTTATACAATGATGGAAGGCTTCAATCAATGATTGAATCTTCCAACAATGACAGATGGTCAAACCCTATATATCTATATGGCTTGTCGAGGGAGAGCCATATCTATATTTAGGCATGCTCTGTCTAGTCGAGCAAGGGAGGGTCGAGGACCCTATATAATAATCTACCCCTAATAATAATCAACTATATATACTGTGGATAGATCTATTGGCTAGCCATAGCTATATCCAATCCAGTCTAGTAGGCCGTTGGGGGAGGCCCCTAGGTTTTATATAGGGGGAGAATAGATATATACTAGTGTTGACCATTTTTGGTCCAATAGGCCAAAAATCGATATCCTTCCTTCCGTATTGTTTTGAGCTAGTTCATTTTTTGATTTTGTACAAATCTTGGTTTCTACGGACTCTGCTGGCTGTTTCTAAGGACTCTACAGGTTGTTTCTATGGACTATGCAGGAAAGAGACAAGTTCCCAACACTTAGGCGAAAAATGGACCATTCCAAGTGCCCTTATGAAGGCCAGAGAACACTTGTAAAGGGATCAAAGAGAAGGTCGAAAGGGTTGGAATTCCTTTGGAAAAATGCACAAGGCAAGTTGGAATTCCTTCAAAAAATTGAACAAGAGAATTTCTTCGGACAAAATGTCCGAAGGAATTCCTTCAAACATTTTGTCCGAAGAAATGCTTCAGAAGAAAATCTTGCAGAAATGAAAAGACCAAGGCAAAAACAAGAAAGGATTTTTTTCGGACTTTTGTCTGAAGGAATTCCTTCGAACAAAAAGTTCGAAGAAATTCGAGAAGAGCCACAGGGAAAAAACTCAAAGAAAGTTTTTGAAGGTCAAAGTGATCGAGACAATTCTTGCAGACATTTTGTCTGTAGGAAAAATAGCTAGGAGAAAACCCTGAACAAAGGCAAAACACAAGGAAAGATATCCTTTGGACCTTTTATCTGAAGGATTTCCTTCAGACAAAAGTCCAAAGAAATTTCGCTGCTAAAACAATGAGGAACCGACTAAGACAAAAGCCAAAGGAATTGCCAAGGAAGGTGACGGGTTTGAAGACATCAAAATCGAGCACGATGAACTAGCCATTGGAAGTTTAAATGCCCAGTGATAGGTGCACAGACGTCAAATTTAAGACGGTGAAATAGCCATTGATTTTGAAAAGCTTAAGGATAGGCCGCGAGTGAACTCAACGACCTACTGAGAAGATAGCCCCTGAGGGCCAAAGGAGATAGAAAAGACAAAGCCAAGAAGGGACAAAGCATAGAAATGGACAAAACAACACAGGTGGCAAAGGGGAGGCAAGTTATTCTTGTAGTTGACACAATATTTTCCAAGTGGTCATCAAGGGGTGCAAACAGTGAATGATGCGACCCATTTTATTCAATTTACATTAATGAGTAAACAAACCACATGAATATCTGGAAAGAGCAATCTTATTTGCAGAAAAAGAGGCACGGCCCATGGTTTCACATTAATGTTTGAATTCTAAAGTCAAGACCGATGATTACACAACATGGTTCTAGCAAGCCTCTTTTAGAAGGATGATATCAACAACAGTGACTTCCTCTTCCCGATGCTCTCAATGCACATGGGCCAACTTGTAAAAAGGCACCAAAGTCTTTTCCAAAGGGGTGACTTTACTTCCTCTTCTCTATATATATTGTAAACTTCTCATTTTGAGAAGATATCTTCTTAGTCTGTAAGGCAAAGCTCTGCCCAAAACATCTCTTGATTTGTAAGGTGGACCTCTGCCAAATTTTACCTTGAATCAAGACTTAGCAATTTTTTACCTCCATTTGAACTTGCACTCACACATATGTCTATGTTTTCCTTTTGTGTTAAGTCATTTTATTTTATGCTTTCACAAAATGATTCTAGCATGTCTAGTGCATTGTGAAGTTTCTTCTTCTGTAGGTCAGCCAGAAGTGTCTACAACAAGAATATAGGCGCATGTGAACAGGCTAGCATAGTGTGTCTTTGAACACCTCTGATAGTTCTTCCTCCCTGTATCTCCATGGACCCCTGACTCACTGATACATAAGAGTTTCCAATATCAAATGAAGTGTATGACATCTTGTTCCTGATAGAAAGTGTAAGTTCAAGATAAGTAGATCAACTTTTTTGGTGTATCACCGTTTAGTTTAGGTTCTATTTTCAGCATCCTTCTCCCTTTTCAACCCCCCTTTTTTTCATTTATTTGTTAGCAGTAAGAAATCCAAGACTTCAGAGATACATCAAAGGGAACTAGCCCTTATCTAGAGACTCTCCTAGTTGCCCTTCAACAATAAGGGAAAATTCCAATTCTGAGGTCATGACTTGGAAGCAAATGGTGGAATCATGGGGTAGGAAGGAGGAGAAGAAAGGTTTTGCTCAAAACCTTGAAAAAGATAAAGTTTATCCTACTCATCATGATGATGCTTGTGACCTTCGAGAAAGGCTTTTTCAGGAAGATCTAGACAAGCGAATTACAGAGTTGCAGTCCAGAATGAGATTCCTCAGCCAACATATGATGGATGGTTTAGACCAAACAACAGATTCTATGTCTGAACACACCCCATCTACACACCTCCAAGAGAGCTATCAGTCCACACCTGATATAAATGAAGTGCCAGCCAAATGGAAAGAGGAAAATCATTCGATTCTAGCTCAAGGACTGCCTCCTCTTCCACATGGTTTTAATCATCAACCTTCCACTTCATCCCTTCTCAAGGAGGAACCTATTTTGCAGGAGGCAAGTGAAGAAGACAAGATTCAAACTACAGCTACCCAGGAAGCTCTCATGGATGCTCCCTCTGAAGACATCATCAGCAATGCAGAAGACACAGGTCATGCATACATGTGGATGTTCCAGTAATATGAAGAGGAAAGTAAGCATGGTGATGTCTCTTCTCCCTTGTTTGATGAACTTCCTTGTTGCTTTGATGAGGAGGATGACCATGCCATGGAGCCTGAGTTGGAGGAGGATGAAGAGGATGTCTTTGAACAACTAGAGACTTTGATCCTTGAGCAGGAAAAGGAGAGGCTTGTCTATCTTGAGGAAAGCCTTGAAGAAGAGAGCTTTGAACAAAAAGGTGATGTTCTGTAGGATGAGCAATCAGTTTTTGATTCCATTTCAGACATCACAACATTCACCCTTCTTCAAGAAAGCCATGAAGAAGCAGAAGATGAGTTTGATAGGGTCTTCAATGAAGTAGAAGGAAACGAGTCAAACCATGGTGCACTACAAAGGGACTATGCATATCAAAGGGCTTATGGTGATGAGCCAACAGCCATCGATTTCTTGATGAGACACGCCGACATGAAGGATCAACATTCGACAAGCTTCCAAGAACAAGAAGAGTACATATATGTTGGAAGCATGTGTTAAGCATGGGATATACTGAGAGGGGGGTGAATCAATATATCATATATCCTATAAATCTTTCCCTTAACCAAATTCTACTTAATCAAACATTCAAGATATGTAATAAAACTTAAACATTAAACACCACACAAGATAGAGAGACACACCAGATATAACGTGGAAACCCAATGTGGAAAAAATTATAGAGAACAATCTCAAGTATATGAATGAGCACCAACCCAAATAATATTTGCAAGCACCAACTTGTAGGAGCACCAACCCCTTTGTTGAGCACCAACCCCTTTGCTGAGCACCAACCCAGAAACTATTTGTGAGCACCAACCCACAAGATCACCAACCCCTCATCTGAGCACCAACCCCTTTGTGTTTACCACACACCTATCTCTCAATGTTGCTATCTCGACAAATGATAATTCATTACATCTCTTTCCTCTCTCTCACATTTGCTCTTCTAAGCTAGATATAATAAATACAAATCATATTCATCTCTCACAATTACTCTTCTAAGCTAGATACTACAATATCAAATCAACCTCTCTCACTCATATTACAAATGGATTCTCAAGCCTTTATTTATAACTTTCCAAATGACCTTTGGCCTTCCCCCTTTGTGACCCTTCAATCCTCATGGAAAATGGTGCCAAACTTGTATGACCCTTCATATTCTTGCCTTTGAAAAGTCATGTGGTGACCCTTCATGACCAAAAATGTCTTTCCCACTTTTGTCCTTATCTTGGTGACTTTTCGTATTCCTCAAAGTGTCCCTTCATGAGAAATTATGCTCTTCCTTTTTTGTCTTCACTTGGTGACTCTTGGAATTCCCCAAGATGACTCTTCATGGAAAAATGCATTCCATCCTTCTTTTGTCTTTATCTCATGGCTCTTTGACTTCTCCATGGGCCCTTCTTTTGTCTCATATGCAACCAAAAATATATTCGTAGTATTAAATAAATATTAACTCACATTAGCCAAGATATATATATTAAAAACATCATTAAATGCAATGGGGCCTTTATCATCAATAATGCTAGACCTTTGACATCAATGACAATATTTCCAACAATCTCCCCCTTTGTCATTAATGGCAACCTCAATCCTCAAACTGCCACATCCTGTCACTTGCACATACTATCATTTGAAAATATACAGTAACTCTCCCTTACTATAACAACATGTACCTATTCCCTGTACTTGTTTCTACACTTATACCTGTACCTATTATTCTCCCCCTTTGACATCAATGGCAAAGCTCTTATCTGGAGCTAACACTTAGCTCCCCCTCAATTGATGCTAAATATCTATGGCAGGAAGTAATAGAAATTACTCCGAACTCCTCTCGCAGATCTTTGAATGTGTCTTTTGATCGTGCCTTTGAGAAGATATCTGACAATACATATACATTGTTCCTTGTCCTTTGAGCATCCGCAATCAACTCATTTGAATTTTTTCTTCTAATCTCACAACCTTCAACATGAAACTTTAATGTGTATCCTTGATCACATATTTGACTAACACTTAATAAATTATGCTTAAGACCTTTTATATATAAAACATTCTTAGTTTTAGTTCTACCATAATCCAAACTCAAAGTACCTTTTCCGGCTATCCTAGTAGTGGTTTTATCTCTGAATCTCACTGTACCACCATTGACCTTCTTTAGAGTAATGAACTTACTTTTATCTCCTGTCATATGCCTCGAACATCCGCTATCAACTAACCATGGCTGATATTTACTTCGTACATGTAAAGCTGTCTGCACCAACATAAAATTTTTAGGTTGTTTCTTCTACCATGAACATGTCTAAAACTTCTTCTTAATGAATGGGGATTTGAAACTCTGATCCTCCTTGACTGACTCGAACATGCTTCTACAATACCGAGCTGTGTCTGAAGTTGTTGCACTTGTAGCATACTATGGTCTCTTCATCAAAGCTTGATAGAGGAACAAAAGAGTTGTGGCTTTTGCTTGACTCTACTTGACTTTTCTTTTCCTTATTTTTGAAATTGTTAGCTCTTTTTCTACATTCTAATTTCTTGTGACCATATCTATTACAATAAAAACAATAGCCATAAACATAAGACCTGTCTGTGTATCTCTGACCTGATTGTCTTTTGTAGCTTTGTTCTCTCCAGCCTTCTCTGTTTGAAATGTCCTCTATATTTTTCACTTCTCCCTTTTTTGTTTCCTCTTTTGTAAGAGCTTCAGCATAGCTCTTTTTCTTTTCAAAACCGATCCCTATCTTATCTGAATTTGCTTTTTGACTTTCCAATATCTTATTCAGCATGTTAGTGTTATCCTCAAATTTTGAATCACTAACTACTTTATCATTAACTGCTTTCTCAATATCTTATTTTAAAGAGGCAATTTCAATAACATACCTTTAACATTCTTTTTTTTCTATTTCCAACTGTGCTGTGAGATCTTCTTCATTCTTCTTGGCTTCTTCCAAGTGTGTTGTTAGATCATCAATAATTTCCTTTGACTCTTTTTTGTTTTTCTCGATCTGGCGCTTTAATCTTCGATTCTTCTTCTGAACAACTTTTAACTCTTTTAAGGCACAAATGAGCTCTCCTTCCATATTCACTTCAGCTTCCTCCTCTTCTTCTTCTTGATCACCTTCATGTATGGCCATGAATAGAATCTCTTCTTTTTTTGAATCGCTGACTCCACTATCTTTGACTGAGCTAGGATCCTTAAAATACAGGTTCTTCTTCTCAAATCCCTTCTTAGATTTGACTTTAAAATTCTTGTATGTAAGCTTTCCTTCTTCATCATCATTACCTTTATTTGGGCATCTAGCTGAAAAATGTCTAATATTTTCACAATTAAAACATTTAAAAGGTAATTTTACTTGATATTTACCTATTCCTCTTTTATACTTGCGAATGAAAAGTGCTCTATTGTCATCTTCATCATCATTGAAACTATCACTTGATTCTTGAATCTTACCTTTCTCTTTCTTTGATGTCCTGAAAGCCACTTCTCTCTTTAAGGGTTTATCTTGTTCTATCCGCATCTCATATGCCATGAGAATACCATGAAGCTCATCCATCTTTAGCTTGGCTAAATTCTTCATCTCCTCAATTGCCGAAACCTTTGCATCATATATCATTGGTAGAGATCTCAAAACCTTTTACACCACCATTGACTCATCCAACGTTTCTCCAAGACCTTGAATCCGATTTATGATTTGAGCAACTCGTAAAAGATAACTTAATATATCTTCTTCTTCTTCCATCTTCAAAATTTCAAACTACCTTCTAAAAGTCTGAAGCTTAGCTTCTGAACCTTTCCATCACCTTTGTAAATATTCTCAAGTTTTACCCAAGTTTTATGAGCAAATTTACATTGCATAACTTTAACAAATTTAAATTCACATAAACTACATAAAATATCATTTAAAGCTTTAACATTACATTCACTTGCCTTCTTTTATATTAGAGTAATTGCAGATGTCTATGGCTCTTCATATTCCTCCACCACTACTTTCTATATGTCGAATCCAAGGGCCATCAAATAAACCTTCATTTTCATGTTCCAAAAAGCATAATTTGTCCCATCAAACAAAGGTGCCTTATTTGTAGAAAATCTTTCTTATGACCTAGCCATCGTGCTTTTTCGATCTACCTTCACGCTGTAAAACTTTTCAAAAAGGAACCTACTCTGATACCAATTGTTAAGCACAGAATATACTAAGAGGGAGGGTGAATCAGTATATCATATATCTTATAAATTTTTCCCTTAACCAAATTACACTTAATCAAACATTCAAGATATGTAATAAAACTCAAAAAATAAACACCACATAAGATAGAGAGACACCAGATATAACGTGGAAACCCAATGTGAGAAAAACCATGGAGAACAATTTTAAGTATATGAATGAGCACCAACCCAAACAATATTCGCAATCACCAACTTGAAGGAGCACCAACCCCTTTGCTGAGCACTAACCTAGCAACTATTCGTGAGCATCAACCCACAGGATCACCAACCCTTTTGCTGAGCACCAACCCAACAACTATTCATGAGCACCAACCCAACAACTATTCATGAGCACCAACCACCAACCCAACAACTATTCATGAGCACCAACCCAACAACTATTCATGAGCACCAACCCATAGGAGCACCAACCCCTTTGTCGAGCACCAACCCAACAACAATTCGTGAGTACCAACCCACAGGAGCACCAACCCCTTTGTCAAGCACCAACTTAGCAACAATTCGTGAGCACCAACCCACAGAAGCACTAACCCCTTTGTGTATACCACACACCTATCTCTCAATGTTGCTATCTCAACAAATGATAGTTCATTACAACATCTCTTTCCTCTCTCTCACCTTTGCTCTTATAAGCTAGATATAAAATATACAAATAATATTCATCTCTCATAATTGCTCTTCTAAGCTAGATATTACAATATCAAATCAACCTCTCTCACTCATATTACAAATGGCTTCTCTAGCCTTTATTTATAGCTTTCTAAATGATCTTTGGCCTTCCCCCCTTTGTGACCCTTCAATGCTCATGAAAAATGGTGCCAAACTTTTATGACCCTTCATATTCTTGCCTTTGAAAAGTCATGTGGTGATCCTTCATATTCTTGCCTTTGAAAAGTCATGTGGTGACCCTTCATGACCAAAAATGTCCTTCCCACTTTTGTCCTTATCTTGGTGACTTTTCGTATTCCTCAAAGTGTCCCTTCATGAGAAATTATGCCCTTCCTCTTTTGTATTCACTTGGTGACTCTTGGAATTCCTCAAGATGACTCTTTATGGGAAAATGCATCCCATTCTTCTTTTGTCTTTATCCCATGGCTCTTTGACTTCTCCATGTGCCCTTCTTTTGTCTCATATTCAACCAAAAATAGATTTGTTAATATTAAATAAATATTAACTCACATTAGCCAAGATATATCTATTACAAACATCATTAAATGCAATGGGGCCTTTATCATCAATAATACTAGACCTTTGACATCAATGACAATATTTCTAACATGTTTGACTCTGATCCACTCGAATGCAAGCCAATCAAGGTGGCAGGCAAGAGGAACAGGTCACCAAGTCTTCATTCCATTCAACCACTTATCTGGCACCATAAGTTTCCTTGCCATGAAGGAGACTTAAGAAGTTTTCCCTTTGATCCAAGAGGGAGGCAAATATACCTAGTTAGCTATACATAGTAGTTTGCTTTCAGTTTTCTTTTCCTATTTTCTCTAAGTGTTGTTTGCACAAGTAGTGTTTTTAGCCTTGTATGTGTTTTCCTTTGTGTTTGGGGTAAAAGCTTCATGATTGATTCTTAGATCTATCGGGGCTATTTCTAACCTTTTTAAGTTGCGTTCTAACACTATGCCTAATGGACTTTAAGGCAACTAGTTTCTAAGCATAGCAGACATGCTTCCCTTAGAAGTCACCAATTTGTTGACCATTTTTGGTCCAATAGGCCAAAAATTGGTCTCCTTCCTTCCCTACTATTCTGACCCAGTTCATTTTTTGATTTTGCACAAATCTTAGTTTCTACAGACTCTACAGGCTATTTCTACAGACTCTGCAGGCTGTCTACAGACTCTGCAGGCTATTTCTACAGACTCTACAGGAAAGAGACAAGTTCCCAACACTTAGGCACAAAATGGACCATATCAAAGAGAAGGCCGAAAGGGTTGGAATTCCCTTGGAAAAATGCACAAGGCAAGTTGGAATTCCTTCAAAAAAGTGAACAAGAGAATTTCTTCAGACAAAATGTTCGAAGGAATTCTTTCAGACATTTTATTTGAAGAAATCTTTCAGAAAAAAATTTCACAGAAATGAAAAGACCAAGGAAAAAGAAAGAAAGGATTTCTTTTGGAATTTTGTCCAAAGGAATTCTTTCAGACAAAAAGTTTGAAGAAATTTGGGAAGAGCCGCAGGGAAAAAAACTTGAATAAAATTTTTGAATGTCAAAGTGATCGAGACAATTGTTGTGGACATTTTGTCTGCAGGAAAAATAGATCAGAGAAAAGCTTGAATGAAGGAAAAACACAAGGAAAGATATCCTTTGGACCTTTTGTCTGAAGGATTTCCTTTAGACAAAAATTTGAAGAAATTCGGTCACCAAAATAATGAGGACCCGACTAAGAAAAAAGCTGAAGCAATTTCCAAGGAAGGTGACGAGTACGAAGACATCAAAATCGAGCATAATGAACTAGTTGTTGGAAGTTCAAACGCCCAATGATGGGTGCATAGACGTCAAATTTAAGGTGGTGAAATAGCTGTTGATTTTGAAAAGCTTAAGGATAGGCCGCGAGTGAACTCAACGACCCATCGAGAAAATAGCCCCCGAGGGCGAAAAGAGCCAAAAAAGACAAAGCCAAGAAGGGACAAAGCGCAAAAATAGACAAAATAGCCTATGTGGCAAAGGGGAGGCGAGTTATTCCTGTAGTTTACAAAGTATCTGCCGTGCAAACAGTGAATGGTGCGACCAATTTTTTTTAATTTACAATAATGAACAGACAAACCACGTGAATATCTAGGAGTAGTCTTGTTTGCAAAAAAAGATGCACAGCCCATGCTTTCATATTAATATTTGAATGCCAAAGTCAAGACCGGTGATTACACAACATGGTTCTAGTAGGCCTCTTCTAGAAGGATGATATCAGCAACAATGACTTCCTCTTCTCGATGCTCTCAACGCACATGGGCCAACTTGTAAAAAGGTACCAAAGTCTTTTTCAAAGGGGCGACTTTACTTCCCCTTCTCTACATATATTGTAAACTTCTCATTTTTAAAAGATATCTTCTTAGCCTGTAAGACAAAGCTCTTTCCAAAAAATCTTTTGATTTTTAAGGCAGACCTTTGCCGAATTTTACCTTGAATCAAGACTTAGCAATTTTTTACCTCCATTTGAAATTGCACTCATGCATATGTCTATGTTTTCCTTTTATGTTAAGTCATTTTATTTTATTCTTTCATAGAACGATTCTAGCATGTCTAGTGCATTGTGAAGTTTTTTCTTCTGTAAGTCTGCCAAAAGTGTCTACAACATGAATATAGGTGCATGTGAATAGGCTACCATAGTGTGTCTTTGAACACCTTTGATAGTTCTTCCTCCCTGTATCTCCATGGACCCCTAACTCACTGATATAGAAGAGTTTTCCATATCAAATGAAGTGTATGCCAGCTTGTTCTTGATAGAAAGTGTAAGTTCAAGCTAAGTAGATCAACTTTTTTAGTGTATCACCATTTAGTTTAGGTTCTATTTTTAGCATCCTTCTCCCTTTTCAACCCCCCCTTTTTCATTTATTTGCTAGCAGTAAGAAATCTAGGATCTCAGAGATACATCAAAGGGAGCTAGCCCTTATCTAGAGACTCTACCCCCAGTTTTGCTAGACCCACAGGCAAGAGGGGAGTTTCCATTTTGACGCGTGGAAGGCAGGAGCTCAGCCTCTTGTCAAGGGTGCAATTTGCTGCATCAACAATTTTTGGCATGCCCAATAGGACCAACTAGGACAAGTTTTGTCCAAAGAGTTGAAGAATTTTGGTGTGTTCTTCAACCAACTAGCCTTTGGAGGCTTTTTCATCAACACCAATGGCGACTTTGAGTTGAATCAGCTGGTTAAGCAGTTCTGGTGCCATCAAGAAATCATATTTTTATATGTATAATCCATTTATCCAAAATCATGGGCCTTGTATTCCTTCATATGGTTTTAATCAAGCTCAGGTTTTTCATGAAATCACCTCAAGCAGCTCTCCTAGTTGCCCTTCAATAATAAGGGAAAATTCCAATTCTGAGGTCATGACTTGGAAGCAAATGGTGGAATCATGGGGCAAGAAAGAAGAGAAGAAAGGTTTTGCTCAAAACCTTGAAGAAGATAAAGCTGATCCTACTCATCATGATGATGCTTGTGACCTTCAAAAAAGGCTTTTACAAGATGATATAGACATGTGAATTATAGAGTTGGAGTCCAGAATGAGATTTCTCAGCCAACGAGTGATGGACGGTTCAGACCAAACAATAGATTCTATGTCTGAACACACCCCATCTACACACCTCCAAGAGAGCTATTAGGCCACTCCTGATATAGATGAAGTGCTGGCCAAATGGAAAAAGGAGAATCATTCAATTCTAGCTTAAGGACTGCCTCCTCTTCCACATGGTTTTAATCATCAGCCTTCCACTTCATCCCTTCTCAAGGAGGAACCTATTTTGCAGGAGGCAAGTGAAGAAGATAAGATCCAAACTGTAGCTTCTCAAGAAGCTCTCATGGATGTCAATAAAGAGGAAATCATCATGGATGCTCCTTCTGAAGACATCATCAGCAATGGAGAAGACACAGGTCATGCATACATGTGGATGTTCCAACAATATGAAGAGGAAAGTAAGCATGGTGACCTCTCTCCTCCCTTGTTTGATGAACTTCCTTGTTGCTTTGATGAGGAGGATGACCATGCCATGGAGCTTAAGTTGGAGGAGAATCAGGGGGATGTCTTTGAAAAACTAGAGACTCTAATCCTTGAGCAGGAAAAAGAGAGGCTTGTCCATCTTGAGGAAAGCCTTTAAAAAGAGAGCTTTGAACAAAAAAGTGATGTTCTGTGGGATGAGCAATCAGTGTGTGATTCCATTTCAGACATCACAACAATCACCCTTCTTCAAGAGAGCCACGAGGGAGCAAAAGATGAGTTTGACAAGGTCTTCAATGAAGTAGAAGGGAACGAGTCAAACCATGGTGCACTGTAAAGGGACTATGCATATCAAAGGGCTTATGGTGATGAGCCAGCATCCATCAATTTCTTGATGAGACACGCCAGCATGAAGGACCAGCATTCAACAAGCTTCCAAGAATAAGAAGAGCATATATGTTGGAAGCATGTTTGACTCTGATCCACTCAGATGCAAGCCAATCAAGGTGGCAGGGAAGAGGAGTAGGTCACCAAGTCTGCGCTCCATTCAACCACTTGTCTGGCACCATAAGTTTTCTTGCCATGAAAGAGACTTAAGAATTTTTCCCTTTGATCCAGGAGGCAGGCAAATATACCTGGTTAGCTGTGCATAGTAGTTTGCTTTCAGTTTTATTTCCCTATTTTTCCTAAGTGCTATTTGCACAAGTAGTGTTTTTAACATTTTGTGTGTTTTCCTTTGTGTTTGGGGTAAAAGCTTCATGATTGATTCTTGGATCTATCGGGGCTATTTCTAACTTTTTTAAGTTGCATTCTGACTCCGTGCCTAATGGAATTTAAGGCAACTAGTTTCTAAGCATATAAAGCATGCTTCCCTTGGGAGTCACCAATTTTTTGACCATTTTTGGTCTAATAGGCCAAAAATTAGTCTCCTTCCTTCCCTGCTATTTTGAGCCAGTTCATTTATTGATTTTGCATAAATCTTGGTTTTTACAGACCCTGCAAGCTATTTCTACGAACTCTGTAGGCTGTTTCTACGGACTCTACCGAAAAGAGACAAGTTCCCAACACTTGGCACGAAATAGACCATTCCAAGTGCCCTTGCGGAGGGCAGGGAACACTTGCAAAGGGATCAAAGAGAAGTCCCAAAGGGTTGGAATTCCTTTGGAAAAATGCACAAGGCAAGTTGGAATTCCTTTGAAAAAGTGAACAAGAGAATTTTTTTGGACAAAATGTCTGAAGGAATTCCTTCGGACATTTTGTTCGAAGAAATCCTTCGAAAGAAAATCCTGTAGAAATGAAAAGACCGAGGCAAAAGCAAGAAAGGATTTCTTTTAGACTTTTATCCAAATGAATTCTTTCAAACATAAAGTCTAAAGAAATTCAGAAAGTGCTGCGGGGAAAAACCCTGAAGAAAGTTTTTGAAGGTCAAAGTGATCGAGACAATTCTTGCAAACATTTTGTCTGCGAGAAAAATAGCCAGGAGAAAAGCCTGAATGAAGGCAAAACACAAGGAAAGATATCCTTCGGACCTTTTTTCTAAAAGATTTCCTTCAGACAAAAGTCTGAAGAAATTTGGCCGCCAAAACAATGAGGACCCGACTAAGACAAAAGCCGAAGAAATTGCAAGGGAAAGTGATGGGTCCAAAGACGTCAAAATCAAGCACGGTGAACTAGCCATTAGAAGTTCAAATGCCTAGTGATGGGTGCACAGACGTCATTTTTAAGGTGATGAAATATCTATTGATTTTGAAAAGTTTAAGGATAAGCCGCGAGTGAACTCAGTGACCCACCGAGAAGATAGCCCCCAAGGGCCAAAGGAGCCAAAAAAGACAAAGCCAGGAAGGGACAAAGCATAGAAATGGATGAAATAGCCCAAGTGGTAAAGGGAAGGTGAGTTATTCCTGTAGTTGACACAGTATCTACCAAATGGTCATCAAGGGGCGCAAACAGTGAATGACATGACCCATTTTCTTCAATTTATATTAATGAGCAGACAAACTATGTGAATATCTAGAAGAAACAGTCTTGTTTGTAGAAAAAGAGGCATGGCCCATGCTTTCACATTAATGTCTGAACACCAAAGTCAAGACCGGCGATTATACAACATGGTTCTAGCAGGGCTCTTCTAGAAGGATGATATCAGCAACATCGACTTCCTCTTCCCGATGCTCTCAATGCACATGGGCTAACTTGTAAAAAGGTGCCAAAGTCTTTTCCAAAGGGGTGACTTTACTTCCTCTTCTCTATATATATTATAAACTTCTTATTTTGAGAAGATATCTTCTTAGCCTATAAGGAAAAGCTCTGCCAAAAAAATCTCTTGATTTGTAAGGTGGACCTCTGCCAGATTTTACCTTGAATCAAGACTTAGCAATTTTTTACCTCCATTTGAACTTGCACTCACGCATATGTATATGTTTTCCTTTTGTGTTAATTCAATTTATTTTATGCTTTCATAGAATGATTCCAGCATGTTTAGTGCATTGTGAAGTTTTTTCTTCCGCAGGTTTGCCAGAAGTGTCTACAACAGGAATATAGGGGCTTGTGAACAGGTTACCATAGTGTGTCTTTGAACACCTCTGATATTTCTTCCTCCCTGTATCTCCACAGACCCCTGACTCACTGATACAGAAGACTTTCTTATATCAAATGAAGTGTATGCCAGCTTGTTTTTTATAGAAAGGGTAGGTTCAAGCTAAGTAGATCAACTTTTTTGGTGTATCACCGTTTAGTTTAGGTTCTATTTTCAGCATCTTTTTCCCTTTTCAACCCCACCTTTTTTTATTTATTTGTTAGCAGTAAGAAATCTAAGACCTCAGAGATACATCAAAGGGAGCTAGCCCTTATCTAGAGACTCTCCCCTCAGTTTTTCCAAACCCACAGGCAAAAGGGGAGTTTCTATTTTGATGCGTGGAAGGGAGGAGCTCAACATCTTGTCAAGGGTGCAATCCGCTGCATCAATAATTTTTGGCACACCCATTGGGACCAACTAGGACAAGTTTTGTCCAAAGAGTTGAAAAATTTTGGTATGTTCTTCAACCAACCAGTCTTTAGAGGTTTTTTCATCAACACCAATGGTGACTCTGAGTTGAATCAGCTGGTTAAGCAGTCCTGGTGCCATCAAGAAATCACAATTTATATGTATAATCCCTTTACACAAAATCATGGGCCTTGTATTCCTTCATATGGTTTTAATTAGGCTCAAGTTTTTCATGGAATCACCTCAAGCAGCTCTCCTGGTTGCCCTTCAACAATAAGGAAAAATTCCAATTCTGAGGTCATGACTTGGAAGCAAACAGTGGAATCATGAGGCAGGAAGGAGGAGAAGAAAGGTTTTGCTCAAAACCTTGAAGAAAATAAAGCTGATCCTACTCATCATGATGATGCTTGTGACATTTGAGAAAGGCTTTTTCAAGAAGATCTAGACAGGCAAATTGTAGAGTTGGAGTCCAAAATGAGATTTCTCAGCCAACGTGTGATGGATGGTTCAGACCAAACAATAGATTTTATTTCTGAACACACCCCATCTACACACCTCCAAGAGAGCTATTAGGCCACACTTGATATGAATGAAGTGCTGGCCAAATGGAAAGAGGAAAATCATTCGATTCTAGCTCAAGGACTGCCTCCTCTTCCACATGGTTTTAATCATCAGCCTTCCACTTCATCCCTTCTCAAGGAGGAACCTATTTTGCAGGAGGCAAGTGAAGAAGACAAGATCCAAACTGTAGCTACCCATGAAGATCTCATGGATGTCAATGAAGATAAAATTATCATGGATGCTCCCTCTGAAGACATCATCAGCAATGGAGAAGACACAGGTCATGCATACATGTGGATGTTCCAACAATATGAAGAGGAAAGTAAGCATGGTGACCTCTCTCCTCCCTTGTTTGATGAACTTCTTTATTGCTTTGATGAGGAGGATGACCATGCTGTGGAGCCTAAGTTGGAGGAGGATGAAGAGGATGTCTTTGAACAACTAGAGACTCTGATCCTTGAACAAAAAAAAGGAGAGGCTTGTCCATCTTGAGGAAAGCCTTGAAGAAGAGAGCTTTAAATAAAAATGTGATGTTCTGTGGGATGAGTAATCAATTTGTGATTCCATTTTAGATATCACAACAGTCACCCTTCTTCAAAAAAGCCATGAGGGAGTAGAGGATGAGTTTGACAGGGTCTTCAATGAAGTAGAAGGGAACGAGTCAAACCATAGTGCACTGCAAAGGGACTATGCATATCAAAGGGCTTATGGTAATGAGCTAGCAGCCATCAATTTCTTGATGAGACATGCCAGCATGAAGGACCAACATTCAACAAGCTTCCAAGAACAAGAAGAGTACATATATGTTGGAAGCATGTTTGACTCTGATCCACTCAGATGCAAGCAAATCAAGGTGGCAGGCAAGAGGAGCAAGTCACCACGTCTTGATTCCATTCAGTCATTTGTCTGGCACCATAAGTTTCCTTGCCATGAAGGAGACTTAAGAAGTTTTTCCTTTGATCTAGGAGGGAGGCAAATATACCTGGTTAGTTGTACATAGTAGTTTGCTTTCAGTTTTCTTTCCCTATTTTCCCTAAGTGCTATTTGCACAAGTAGTGTTTTTAGCCTTGTGTGTGTTTTCCTTTGTGTTTGGGGTAAAAGATTCATTATTGATTCTTGGATCTATCATGGTTATTGCTAACCTTTTTAAGTTGCATTTTGACTCCGTGCCCAATGGACTTTAAGGCAACTGGTTTCTAAGCATAGCAGGCATGCTTCCCCTGGGAGTCGCCAATTTGTTGACCATTTTTAGTCTAATAGGCCAAAAATTGGTCTCCTTCCTTCCCTACTATTCTGAGCCAATTTATTTTTTGATTTTGCACAAATCTTGGTTTCTATGAACTCTGCAGGCTATTTCTATAGACTTTACAGGGTATTTCTATGGACTCTACTGGAAAGAGACAAGTTCCCAACACTTAGGCGCAAAATGGACCATTCCAAGTGCCCTTGCGGAGGGTAGGGAACACTTGCAAAGGGATCAAAGAGAAGGCCGAAAGGGTTGGAATTCCTTTGGAAAAATGCACAAGGCAAGTTGAAATTCCTTCAAAAAAGTGAACAAGAGAATTTCTTCGAACAAAATGTCTGAAGGAATTTTTTTAGACATTTTGTCCGAAGAAATCCTTTGGAAGAAAATACCACAGACTCTGCAGGCTGTTTCTACGGACTTTGCAGGAAAGAGACAAGTTCCCAACACTTAGGCACAAAATGGACCATTCCAATTGCCCTTGCGGAGGGCGGGGAACACTTGCAAAGAGATCAAAGAGAAGGTCGAAAGGGTTGGAATTCCTTTAGAAAAATGCACAAGGCAAGTTGGAATTCCTTTAAAAAAGTGAACAAGAGAATTTCTTCAGACATTTGTTCGAAGAAATCTTTCAAAAGAAAATTCCACAGAAATGAAAAGACCAAGGCAAAAGCAAGAAAGGATTTCTTTCAGACTTTTGTCTGAAGGAATTCTTTCAGATAAAAAGTTTGAAGAAATTCAGGAAGAGGCGTAGGGAAAAAACCTAAAAAAAGTTTCTGAAGGTCAAAGTGATTGAGATAATTCTTGCAGACATTTTGTTCACAAGAAAAATCGCTGGGAGAAAACCCTGAATGAAGGCAAAACACAAGGAAATATATCCTTCAAACCTTTTATCTGAAGGATTTCCTTCAGATAAAAGTCTGAAGAAATTCGGCTGCCAAAACAATGAGGACCTGACTAAGACAAACACCGAAGGAATTGCCAAAGAAGGTGACGGGTCCGAAGACGTCAAAATCAAGAATAACAAACCAGCCGTTGAAAGTTCAAATGCCCAGTGACGAGTGCACAGATGTCAAATTTAAGGCAGTGAAATATCTATTGATTTTTAAAAGCTTAAGGATAGGCCGCGAGTGAACTCAATGACCTGCCGAGAAGATAGCCCCCGAGGGCCAAAGGAGCTAGAAAAGACAAAGCTAGGAAGGGACAAAGTGCAAAAATGGACAAAACAGCCTAGGTGGCAAAGGGGAGACAAGTTATTCTTACAGTTGACACAATATCTGCCAAGTGGTCATCAAGGGGCGCAAATAGTGAATGACACGACCCATTTTTTTCAATTTACATTAATGAGCAGACAAACCACGTGAATATCTAGAAGGAGCAGTCTTGTTTGAAGAAAAAGAGGTGCGGCCCATGCTTTCACATTAATGTTTGAATGCCAAAGTCAAGACTAGAAATTACACAGCATGGTTCTAGCAGGGCTCTTTTAGAAGGATGATATCAACAATAACGACTTCCTCTTCCTGATGCTCTCAATGCACTTGGGCCAACTTGTAAAAAGGCACCAAAGTATTTTCTAAAGGGGCGACTTTACTTCTTCTCTATATATATTGTAAACTTATCATTTTGAGAAGATATCTTCTTAGCCTATAAGGCAAAGCTCTGCCCAAAAAATCTCTTGATTTATAAGGCGGACCTTTGTCGGATTTTACTTTGAATCAAGACTTAGCAATTTTTTACCTCCATTTGAACTTGCACTCATGCATATGTCTATGTTTTCCTTTTGTGTTAATTCATTTTCTTTTATGCTTTCACAGAATGATTCCAACATGTCTATTGCATTGTAAAGTTTCTTCTTCTACAGGTCTACCAAAAGTTTCTACAACAGGAATATAGGTGCATGTGAACAGGCTACCATAGTGTGTCTTTGAACACCTCTAATAGTTCTTCCTTCTTATATCTCCACGGACCCTTGACTCACTGATGCAGAAGAGTTTTCCATATCAAATGAAGTGTATGCTAGCTTGTTCTTGATAGAAAGTGTAGGTTCAAGCTAAGTAGATCAACTTTTTTGGTGTATCATCATTTAGTTTAGGTTCTATTTTCAGCATCTTTCTCCCTTTTCAACCCCCCCTTTTCTCATTTATTTATTAGCAATAAGAAATATAGGACCTTAGAGATACATCAAAGGGAGCTAGCCCTTATCTAGAGACTCCCCCCCAGTTTTGCCAGACTCACAGGCAAGAGAGGAGTTTCCATTTTGACGCATGGAAGGCAAGAGCTCAGCTTCCTGTCAAGGGTGCAATCCGCTACGTCAACAATTTTTGGCATGCCTGGTGGGACCAACTAGGACAAGTTTTGTCTAAAGAGTTGAAGAATTTTGGTGTATTCTTCAACCAACCAGCCTTTGGAGGCTTTTTCATCAACACCAATGGTGACTCTGAGTTGAATAAGCTAATTAAGCAGTCCTGGTGCCATCAATAAATCACATTTTTATATGTATAATACCTTTACACAAAATCATGGGCCTTGTATTCCTTCATATGGTTTTAATCAAGCTCAAGTTTTTCATGGAATCACTTCAAGCAGTTCTCCTAGTTGCCCTTCAACAATAAGGGAAAATTCTAATTCTGAGGTCATGACTTGGAAGCAAACGGTGGAATCATGGGGCAAGAAGGAGGAGAAGAAAGGTTTTGCTCAAAACCTTGAAGAAGATAAAGCTAATCCTACTCATCATGATGATGCTTGTGACTTTCGAGAAAGGCTTTTTCAAGAAGATCTAGATAGGTGAATTACAGAGTTGGAGTCCAGAATGAGATTCCTCAGCGAACGTGTGATGGATGGTTCAGACCAAACAACAGATTCTGTCTTAACACACCCCATTTACACACCTCCAAGAGAGCTATCAGGCCACACCTTATATAGATGAAGTGTTGGCCAAATGGAAAGAGGAGAATCATTCGATTCTAGCTCAAGGACTGCCTCCTCTTCCACATGGTTTTAATCATCAGCCTTCCACTTCATCCCTTCTCAAGGAGGAACCTATTTTACAGGAGGCAAGTGAAGAAGAGAAGATCCAAACTGTAGCTGCCCAAGAAGCTCTCATGGATGTCAATAAAGAGGAAATCATCATGGATGCTCCCTCTGAATACATCATTAGCAATGGATAAGACACAGGTCATGCATACATGCAGATGTTCCAGCAATATGAAGAGGAAAGTAAGCATGGTGACCTCTCTTCTCCCTTGTTTGATGAACTTCCTTGTTGCTTTGATAAGGAGGATGACCATGCCATGGAGCCTGAGTTGGAGGGGGATTAGGAGGATGTCTTTGAACAACTAGAGATTTTGATCCTTGAGCAAGAAAATGAGAGGCTTATCCATCTTGAGGAAAGCCTTGAAGAAGATTTGAACAAAAAGGTGATGTTCTGTGGGATGAGCAATAAGTTTGTGATTCCATTTTAGACATCACAATAGTCACCCTTCTTCAAGAAAGCCATGAGGGAGTAGAGAATGAGTTTTATAGGGTCTTCAATGAAGTAGAAGGGAACGAGTCAAACCATGGTGCACTGCAAAGGGGCTATGCATATCAAAGGGCTTATGGTGATGAGCTAGCAGCCATCAATTTCTTGATGAGAGACGCCAGCATGAAAGACCAACATTTGACAAGCTTCCAAGAACAAGAAGAGTACATATATGTTGGAAGCATGTTTGACTCTGATGCACTCAGATGCAAGCCAATCAAGGTGGTAGGTAAGAGGAGCAGGTCACCAAGTCTTCATTCTATTCAACCACTTGTCTAGCACCATAAGTTTCCTTACCATGAAGGAGACTTAATGAATTTTCCCTTTGATCTAGGAGGGAGGAAAATATACCTAGTTAGCTGTACATAGTAGTTTGCTTTCAGTTTTCTTTCCCTATTTTCCCTAATTGTTGTTTGTACAAGTAGTGTTTTTAGCCTTGTGTGTGTTTTCCTTTTTGTTTGGGGTAAAAACTTCATGATTGATTTTTGGATCTATCAAGGTTGTTGCTAACCTTTTTAAGTTGCGTTTTGACTCCATGCTCAATGGAATTTAAGGCAAATAGTTTCTAAGCATAGCAGGCATGCTTCCTCTGGGAGTTGCCAATTTGTTGACCATTTTTGGTCCAGCAGGCCAAAACTTGGTCTCCTTCCTTCCCTGTTGTTCTGAGCTAGTTCATTTTTTAATTTTTCACAAATATTGGTTTCTACAGACTCTACAGGCTATTTCTACAGACTCTACAGGAAAGAGACAAGTTCCTAACACTTAGGCACAAAATGGACCATTCCAAGTGCCCTTGCAGAGGGCATAGAACACTTGTAAAGGGATCAAAGAGAAGGCTGAAAGGGTTGGAATTCATTTGGAAAAATGCACAAGGCAAGTTGGAATTCCTTCAGAAAAGTGAACAAGATAATTTTTTTACACAAAATGTCTGAAGGAATTCCTTCAGACATTTTGTCTGAAGAAATTCTTCAGAAGAAAATCCCGTAGAAATGAAAAGACCAAGGCAAAAGCAAGAAAGGATTTCTTTCAGACTTTTTTCTGAAGGAATTCCTTTAGACAAAAAGTCTAAAGAAATTTGGGAAGAGCTGCGGGGAAAAAACCTGAAGAAAGTTTCCGAAGGTCAAAGTCATTGAGACAATTCTTGTGGACATTTTGTCTGTGGGAAAAATAGCTAGGAGAAAGGCCTGAATGAAGGAAAAACACAAGGAAAGATATCCTTCAGACCTTTTGTCTGAAGGATTTCCTTTAGACAAAAGTCCAAAGAAATTTGGCTGCCAAAACAATGAGGACCTGACTAAGACAAAAGCCGAAGGAATTGCCAAGGAAGGTGACAGGTCCGAAGACATCAAAATCAAGCACGACGAACTAGCCGTTGGAAGTTCAAATGCCCAGTGATGGGTGCATAGACATCAAATTTAAGGAAGTGAAATATCTATTGATTTTGAAAAGCTTAAGGACAGGCCGCGAGTAAACTCAGTGGCCCACTGAAAAGATAGCCCCCGAGGGCCAAAGGAGCCAGAAAAGACAAAGCCAGGAAGGGACAAATTGCAAAAATGGACAAAACAACCTAGGTGGCAAAGGGTAGGAGAGTTATTCCTATAGTTGACACAATATCTACCAAGTGGTCATCAAGGGGTGCAAATAGTGAATGGTGTGACTCATTTTGTTCAATTTATATTAATGAGAAGACAAACCGCGTGAATATCTGGAAGGAGCAGTCTTATTTGCAGAAAAAGAGGTGTGGCCCATGCTTTCAAATTAATGTTTGAATGCTAAAGTCAAGACCGGTGATTACACAACATGGTTCTAGCATGCCTCTTTTAGAAGGATGATATCAGCAACAGTGACTTCCTCTTCCTGATGCTCTCAATGCACATGGGCCAAGTTGTAAAAAGACACCAAAGTCTTTTCCAAAGGGGCAAATTTACTTCCTCTTCTCTATATATATTATAAACTTCTCATTTTAAGAATATATCTTCTTAACCTGTAAGGCAAAGCTCTGCCCAAAAAATCTCTTGATTTGTAACCGATTGAACTAATCGATTGAACCATTTCTTGAACAGATTGATTGAACCAAAAGATTGAACCAACCGATTGAACCAAATGAGTGAACCAACCGATTGAACCATTTCTTGAATGGTTCAATGGTTCAACGGTTCAATGGTTTAAGGTTCAAATTTCAAAAAACTCTTGGAAGATCATGTCGCTGAACCTCGACGTTGAACCACTTTTTCCAACCTTAAGGAAAAGTGTCTTGAATCATTTTTGCTCTCTTTCCTTGTGAATTTCTTTGGACAAAATGTCTAAAGAAGCTTTGTAAAAGCCCTTGTATTCTTTGAACTGGTTCATCTTCAGCCGAAAGACTTATGCAAACTAAATTTGAACTGGCTCAGAATATCAAGGGAAGAAAGAGACCGATTTTGGCCTGTTGGACCAAAAATGGTCAACAAAATGGTGATTTTTAGGGGAAGCATGCCTGTTATGCTTAGAAACTAGTAGCCTCAAAGTCCATTGGGCACGGAGTCAAGATGCAGCTTTGAAAGAGTTAGCAACCACCTTGAGATATCCAAGAATCAATCATGAATCTTTTACGCCAAACACAAAGGAAAACACACACAAGGCTAAAAACACTACTTGTGCGAACAACACTTAGGGAAAATAGGGAAAGAAAACAGAAAGCAAACTACTATATACAACTAACTAGGTATATTTTCCTCCCTCCTAGATCAAAGGGAAAAATTATTAAGTCTCCTTCATGGCAAGGAAACTTATGGTGCCAGACAAGTGGCTGAATGGAATGGAGATTTGGTGACCTGCTCCTCTTACCTACCACCTTGATTGGCTTGCATCCGAGTGGATCAGGATCAAACATGCTTCCAACATATATGTATCCATTTTTCTCTTAGAAGCTTGTTGAATGCTGGTCCTTCATGATGGCATGTTTTACCAAGAAATTTGTGACTGCTAGCTTGTCACCATAAGCCCTTTGATATGCATAGTCCCCTTGACATGCATTATGGTTTGACTCGTTCCCTTTTGCTTCATTGAAGACCCTGTAACTCATTCTCTGCTCCCTCATGGCTTTCTTGAAGAAGGGTGACTATTGTGATGTCTGAAATGAGATCACATACTGATTGCTAATCCCACAGTACATCATATTCTTGTTTAAGGCTCTCTCTTTCAAAGCGTTCCTCATGATAGACAAGCCTCTCCTTTTCTTGCTCAAAGACTAGAGTCTTCAGTTGTTCAAAGACATCCTCTTGATCCTCCTCCAACTCAGGTTCCATGGCATGGTCATATTTCTCATCAGAGCAACAAGGAAGTTCATCAAATAAGGGAGGAGAGAGGTCACCATGCTTACATTCCTCTTCATATTGCTGGAATATCTGCATGTATGCATGACCTATGTCTTCTCCATTGTTGATGATGTCTTCAAAAGGAGCATCCATGAGGATTCCTTCCTCATTGACATTCATGAGAGCTTCTTGATCAGCTACAAATTGGATCCTCTCTTCTTCACTTGCCTCTTTCAAAATAGGTTCCTCCTTGATGACTTCGAAAATATCATCTTCAGATTCACCAACCTCTTGAAAGGATAAATCTAAAAACCTACAGCCCCTTTGCATACTTATTTGAGTCCCAATGCTGGCTTCTCCACCCTTAGTCAACTCATAGCCTCCTTGAAGAGGAGTGCAACCTACCCCAATGACATCAAATGAATCATTCAAAACATGAACAAGAGACTGTCCATGCTCCTCCATGACATGTATGGTTATCTCTTTCTCATCTACACTCATGGAGTCTCCTTGATCGGTCGTGAACTGAGTATACTCCTCTTTACTTTCCCCTTTCAAAATAGGTTCCTCCTTGAGAAGGGGTGAATTGGAAGGCTGATAGATGAACTCATGTGGAAGAGGAGGCAGTCCTTGAGCTAGAATCGAATGATTTTCCTCCTTCCATTTGGCCAACACTTCATCTATATCAGATGTGGCCTGATAGCTCTCTTGGAGGTGTGTAGATGGGGTGTGTTCAGACATAGAATCTGTTGTTTGGTCTGAACCGTCCATCACACATTGGCTGAGGAATCTCGTTCTGGACTCCAACTCTACAATTCGCTTGGCTAGATTTTCCTGAAAGAGTCTTTCTTGGAGCTCATAGGAATCATCATAGAGATGGGGAGTGCATGAAGGCTGCCATGAAGTACAAGAAGCTTCTTGAGGAAGGGTGGGAGGGACTTGAAAGGGACTAGCCTCATTTTGTACCTCACACTCTTGGACAATGTCTTTCTCATCCTTGATGTTCCATGACTCAACTACTTTACTCTAGCTCATGATATTAGGACTAGACATCTCCTTTTGGGGTGATGGGGTTGCAATGTGAGAGGGTAGTGAGGGTTTGGATTCCACTTTCCTTGCTGCCAACATAGACTATTGAATTTGAATATTTACCAATTCAATCTGCTTATCAATATTGGCCTTAAACACAAGATTTACTATTTTAGAACTCTCCTCAACATGATTGGGGAAAGGAATTTGACAGGCTTGACTTGGCTCATGAGTAGGAACTGCATATGTCTGATATAAAACTTGGGGCAATGAGTATGCAGGTTGATAGAATTGGTAAGGCTGCCTCTCATGAATACTCAGCCTCCATTCCAAAGATGCAATCAAACCACTCATATCCAGCATCTCATTTGTAAGCCTTTGCTAATTGGCTCTTTTAATGGGTGTCCATTCACTCTTAACCAAATCTAGTGCGTTTCTCACTTGATTGACGACATGATTAGGGATTTCTTCCCCACATCCCCTTCTGGTGTCAAGCTCCAATACATACTTTTCATATCCCAACAATGCTTGTTTGAAGGTGGAGATGGGTTGATTGGCAAAGAGATTAGGTTGAGTAGGAGAAGTGACACATTAAGAAGACTGGGCATAAGACTGATATGGCTCATGACAGGGCTGAGACTGGTCATATTGGACTTGCAAAGGGCAAAACTCATAACCATATGCATCTTTGTTGCTTGAGGTGATTTCATGAACAACCTGAGCTTGATCAAAACTATATGAAGGAAAACAAGGTCCATGGTTCCAAGCAATGGAATTATACATACCAAAATATGATTTCTTGATGGCACCAGGACTGCTTAATCAGCTGATTTAACTCAGAGTCACCATTAGTGTTGATGAAAAAGCCTCCAAACGCTGGTTGGTTGAAGAACACACCAAAATTATTCAACTTTTTAGACAAAACTTGTCCCACAATCACATGATTAAAGGTTAGATGATGTATTAATGGTTCGTTTTGCTGTAACAGGACCAGCACCAATCTTAGAACTTTTTTGAGTGTTAAAATGTGGTCCCATCAGGTGTGCCAAAAACTGTTGACGTTGTGGATTGCACCCTTGATAGGAGGTTGAGCTCTTGTCTTCCACGTATCACAATGGAAACTCCCCTCTTACCTGTGGGTCTAGCAAAACTGGGGGGAGAGTCTCTAGATAAGGGCTAGCTCACTTTGATGTATCTCTGTGGTCCTAAATTTTTTACTGCTAACAATGGGGGGGGTGAAAAAGGAGAAGGAAGCTGAAAATAGAACCTAAACTAAACGGTGATACACCAAAAAAATTGATCTACTTAGCTTGAACCTAAACTTTCCACCAAGAACAAGCTGGCATACACTTCATTTGATATGACAAACTCTTCTACATCAGTAAGCTAGGAGTCCTCTTGAGATACAGGGAGGAAGAACTACCAGAGGTGTTCTAAGAAACACTATGGCAGCCTGTTCATATGTGCCTATACTCTATTTTAGACACTTCTGGCAAACCTACAAAAGAAGAAACTTCACAATACACTAGACATGTTGGAATCATTCTGTGAAAGCATAAAAGAAAAATGACTTAACACAAAATAAAGCCATAGACATATGCAAAAGTGTAAACTCAAATGGAGGTAAAAATGCTATGTCTTGATTCAAGGTAAAATCTGGCAAAGCTCCACCTTATAAGCCAAGAGATATCTTATCAAAATGAGAGATTACAGTATATATAGAGAAAAAAAGTAAAAGGTGCCCCTTTGGAAAATAAATGACCCATGCTGCATTGAAAACCTTTGGAAGAGGAAGTCACTATTACTGATATCATCCTTCTAGAAGAGGCCTACTAGAACCATCCTGTGTAATCATCGGTCTTGACTTTGGTGCTTAAAACATATTAAACGCTACTGCAGAAGCATGAGTCACCCGATTGTTTTAATGACAAGGTTGGCCCTTTTGTCTACAAACAAGACCGCTTCTTAAAGAGATTCACGTGGTTTGTCTGCTCATCAATGCAAAGTAGAGAAAATAGGTCGCATCATTCACTATTTGCACTCTTTGATGACCACTTGGCAGACACTATTTCAACTGTAGGAATAACTCACCTCCCCTTTGCCACCTGGGTTGTTTTGTCCATATTCATGATTTTGTCCCTTCTTGGCTTTGTCTTTTCCTAGAATTTGAGCTCTCGGGGCTATCTTATCGTCTTGTGCTGGCTCCTTGGGATCTTTCATCAGCAGGTCGTTGAGTTCACTCTTAACTTTTGTCTTTTCCTCGCTTTGTCTTTTGTTGGTTTTGTCTCTTCCTCTTAACACTTTGGGCTCCCTTCTGGTTGGCACTCAAGTATTTAAAGATCAATGGCTATTTCATTGCCGTAAAATTGACGTTTGCATGCCCGTCACTTTTTGAAAGCCAATGGCTAGTTTACTTCCCTAAATTTGACAGTTTCGAAGATGTCACCTGACATCTGGATTCCAACAGCTAGTTCATGGTGCCCAATTTGATGTCTACAGGCCCGTCACCACTTTGAATTCCTTTGGCTTTCTGTTCCTTCAGCCTTTTGTCCCTTTGGCCTTTTGTCCCTTCGGCCTTTTCCTTTGGTCGGGCTTTTGTATTTGGAACCTCCCAAAGGGAAAGGTGTCCCTTCAGGCCTTGAGAAATGTCCTTTTGGCAGCCGAGAGTCCCTCGCAAGGGCACCTGCCCTTCAGGGTCCTTCAGAATTTTTGTTTCTACAAATCCTTTGGACAAAATGTTCGAAAGAAATCCTTCAGACATTTTGTCCGAAAGAAATCTTTCCTCTGCCTTTGCCGCTTTTTGTTGGGCCTTTCAACATTCCTTCAGACAAAATGTCTGAAGGAATTCTTTCGGACATTTTGTTTGAAGGATTTATCTTGTGAAATTTTGCCGCAAAAAATCTTTCTGAAAGATATCTTTTTGTTCCTTGACTTGGCAATTTCTTCAGATAAAATGTTCGAAGTAATTCCTTTGGACATTTTGTCCGAAGAAATTCATCCTTTGCTTTTTTGAAGAAAAACTTACCCTTTCGGCCCTCTCTTTGATCCTTTCGCAAATGTTCCCTACCCTCTGCAAGGGCACTTGTCCTTTGGGCTTTGGGAGACTCCTTTGAACCTTCTGATTGAACCGACTGATTGAACCGTTCAATTGAACCAATCGATTGAACTAACGATGGTTCAACGATTCAACAATTTAATGGTTCAATACTATGTTTTGCTCATTCAATTTATTGCTTAAACCAATCGCTTTGAACCATTTTTTTGAACCATTCGATTGAACCAACCAATCGAACCAACTCTTTGAACCAAGGCAACTGAACCAACTCTTTGAACCAAGTCGTCTGAACCAATCACTTGAACCGACTGATTGAACCAAAAGATCAAACCAACTGATTGAACCAACCAATTGAACCAACTGATTGAACCATTTCTTGAATGCACTGATTGAACCAAAAGATTGAACCAACTAAGTGAACCAAACCAATTGAACCATTTCTTGAACGGTTCAATGGTTCAACAGTTCAATGGTTCAAGGTTCAAATTTCAAAAAAATCTTGGAAGATCATGTCACTAAACCTCGACATTGAACCACTTTTTCCAACCTTAAGGAAAAGTGTCTTGAATCATTTTCGCTATCTTTCCTTGTGAATTTCTTCAGACAAAATGTCTGAAGAAGCTTTGTAAAAGCCTTTGTATTCTTTGAACTAGTTCATCTTCTACCGAAAGACTTATGCAAACCAAATTTGAACTGGCTCAGAATAACAGGGGAAGAAAGAGACCAATTTTTGCCTACTGGACCAATAATGGTTAATAATTACTCCAACGGTTGACACAGTATCGGCCAAATGGTCATCAAGGGGCATAAATAGTGAATGATGTGACCCGTTTTCTTCACTTTACATTAATGAGCAGACAAACTACGTGAATATCTGGAAAGAGCAGTCTTGTTTGTAGAAAAAGAGGCACGGCCCATGCTTTCACATTAAAGTTTGAATGCCAAAGTCAAGACCGGTGATTACACAACATGGTCCTAGTAGGCCTCTTCTAGAAGGATGATATTAGCAGCAACGACTTCCTCTTCCTAATGCTCTCAACGCACATGGGCCAACTTGTAAAAAGGCACCAAAGTCCTTTCCAAAGGGGTGAATTTAATTCCTCTTCTCTATATATATTGTAAACTTCTCATTTTGAGAAGATATCTTCTTAGTCTGTAAAGCAAAGCTCTACCCAAAAAATTTCTTGATTTGTAAGGCAGACCTTTGCCGAATTTTACCTTGAATCAAGACTTAGCAATTTTTTACCTCCATTTGAACTTGCACTCACACATATGTCTATGTTTTCCTTTTGTGTTAAGTCATTTTCTTTTATGCTTTCACATAATGATTCTAGCATGTCTAGTGCATTGTGAAGTTTCTTCTTCTGCAGGTCTGCCAGAAGTGTCTACAACAGGAATATAGGTGCATGTGAACAGGCTACCATAGTGTGTCTTTGAACACCTCTTATAGTTCTTCCTCCCTGTATCTCCATGGACCCCTAACTCACTGATATAGAAGAGTTTCCCATATCAAATGAAGTGTATGCCAGCTTGTTCTTGATAGAAATTGTAGGTTCAAGCTAAGTAGATCAACTTTTTTGGTGTATCACCATTTAGTTTAGGTTCTGTTTTTAGCATCCTTCTCCCTTTTCAACCCCCCCTTTTTTCATTTATTTGTTAGCAGTAAGAAATATAGGACCTCAAAGATATATCAAAGGGAGCTAGCCCTTATCTAGAGACTCTCCCCCCAGTTTTGCTAGATCCACAGGCAAGAGGGGAGTTTCCATTTTGACGCGTGGAAGGCATGAGCTCAGCGTCCTGTCAAGGGTGCAATCCACTGCGTTAATAACTAGTTCATTCTGGATTGACTATCTATAAAGTGGAGGTTGGTTCAATTGAATAGAGGTATCAATATCAACCCTATATATAGATATGGCAATCGAGTGCCTTGTCTATAGATAGGGAAACTGCCATAGTGATAGATAGGGACCCCTCGATCTCCCATCTATATAGATAGGGCAATCAATCGAGGGAAGGACATCAATAGCCCATATATATAGAGAGGGGAGGGTCCCCTCTCTAGACTCTTTTTTTCTTCTCTAATAGGGATGATCCTACCCAACCTCCTACCAATATTGAACCCCTTACCAATATTTATAGAGTGATAGAGATATTGCTTCAACCCCTATATATATTCTGGGGTTTGGATGATATTGATTGATAATCGAGCCCAAGCCCCCATATAGATATATTGGGGGTCGGATGATATTGATAGCTGAGCCCAAGTTAACTCGTCGACTGTCCCTCTATGGCCCATGCCAGTCCAGGGTTGCCATATCTATCTATCCATCTATCTATATTCTATATAGATGGGGTTGAGGCCCCCTATAACTACTCTACTAATATGGTGATGGCGATGACCCCAAATAGATATAGACTCTAATATATAGCTTGTCGCCCGACAACCCCAGATAGATATAGGCTCTATATATAGTTGGGGTGGGATAGCTCATAGATTGATAGGTGGGTTCAATCTTTGACTTGATAGGTGGGTATGCCCGTATCTATATATAGGGGACTCTATAGGCCCTATCTATCCATCTGGAAACCCCATCTAGATACATAGTGCATCCCCTATATATAGATATGGGAAATCTATATGGCAATGGGAGAGGACCCCTAGATATAGTTGGGTACTCAAGGAGTCGTGTCACACTCGAAGTGAAGTCATTATAGAAGTTCTCCCCTCTTGAGGCTGAGCCATATAGATCTATAAGCCTCCTATATTTGCATGGAACCCCCTTTATAAACCATTTTTGGGCGTGTACAGTATGTGTATTATTTCCCCTCCCTACCATGACAAATAGATATCCCAATTGATCCATCACCCATATCTATAGACTGGGGTGATATCTTAATTGAATATGAATGCGTGATCCATCGAATGAATAGATAGTCAATGCCCTACTACTAGGTATGGTCTGTGATAGAGGGAACAGTCTCCTCCAATGGATACAGTCTTTCTCCATACTATAAATGTAAAGACAGATATATACCCATCCCATAAGAGGCGACCCTAGAACTATATGGGTACCCTCCTTCCCCTGATATTGATCTCAATATCTATAGAGGGGGGCGAGAGCACACCCAAGAGTCTAGATATAGGGGCATTTATGTCATACTTAAATCAACTCTACGTTGTGCCCCCACCTCTCCCTCTCTCTCTATATAGAGTCGAGCTGAGTCTCTCTAATCTCTATGGCAGTGGGTGGGGTTTGATCGAATGGTCGACTATCTATCTATTATCTAAGCCTTATCTATATGGTGATCTCTCTAATCCCATCCCATCCAGTCTATATGGTATGGGGTTAAGTTTATATGTCCCATATAGAGAGTGAGGGGGTCATCCATCTATCTATATGGCTATCTCACAATCTATATCTATAATAGAGGTCCCCCATATAGATCTATATATCTTTCTAATCTCTATGGCGGTGGGTGGGGTTCGATCGAATGGTCGACTGTCTTTCATTATCTAAGCCCTATCTATCTGGGGTGAGATGGCTTCCATGGTCCCATATATAGACATTCATCATGAGATCAATGGTCCCCTATCTATCTATCTGGCCCATATAGATAGATAGGCACTTCTATTATATAAGCCAATCCCTATCTGTCTGGCAAGTGGGTTGGTATGGTACGGTCTAGTCTATATGGTATGGGGTTCATCTGAGAATATAATCTCACTTCCCCATATAGAGCTTGATAGATAGCCCCCAAAGAGAATATATAGTGAGTTGCCAGATAGATAGATAGGGCCATTTCATGATCTCATCTATCTCACTATCTAGATGGGCCATCTCACTCTATCTAGAAAGAGACGGTAGACATGTTTCTCCTACTGACATGTTGTTATCATATAGGGGACGGTAGAAGCTTGAGCACTCCTATTGAGCTTCCAGGATAACACTCACTAAATACTGATGGCCACTCATCCATCACACCCTATTATATACGTGACCCTATATCAATCTAAAGCTATATCCCATATCGATAGGGCCCATTAAACTCTATATGGCTCCATTAAACTCAAGTCAACTTTTATGGCCTAGGGGCCCCATTAAACTCTTTATGGCCCCACTAAACTCTATATGGCTATATATGGGGGGGGGGTGTGGAGTGCAATGCCCCATATAGAATATAGATTCTATCTCTAACTATAGACTTACCCCATAGACATAGTGAATCTAGATCATGCCACCCCCTCTATTTCTCATAGTGAATATATACCATGCCCCTCCTGTCCCTTCCCCTCCCTTCTCCTATATATCTAAACTCAACTCTAGATCATGGATAGATACCTATCTATTCTCTAGAGGCCCATATCTATCTATATGGGAATAGAATAGTCGAGGAATATGCTATTCTATATATAGAGGTGCCCCCTAGGTATATGGACCCATCTCCCATTTGAATAGTCGAGTTCTCCATCTGTCACGAGATCTATAGAAGTGGGGGTTAGACTCTATATATCCCACCAATCAGACAAGAGCCTTCCCCCACTTCTATAGATCTAGTCTTCCCTGCTGAGGTGAGGATGGGGGGTCACTATAGATTCCTCTATATATCCCACTAGACAATCAGATGATAGCCTTCCCCACTTTTGGGAGTTTGGTAGGCCTCCTCCCCCCAATATATAGAGCCCATTGAACTCAACTTAACTTATTATTATTTGGTTTCCAAAAAACTCTATCTTTGGCAACCCTTTCTCTATATATGGAGTAAGATAGATATAGAGGGGCCCAAGCCCTATATATCTATCTGGCTTTCTTTGGCCCTCATATAGATCTTATCTTATCTTGAGCGTAGTGAATATTATCTTATCTATAGGGTGGCCCTAAATATCTAGTTTTTTTGCCAAGCCCTATATATCTATTTGAGCCCCCCTTCCTATATATCTTATCTATAGGGTGGCCCTCCCTTCTATATAAACTAACCATCTCACAAGATAGATAGATAGGGTTTCCCGATCTAGCAATCACAATCCCATATATAGAGTGGGGGGCTCGATGCCCTATTTATATATATTGAGACTCCTCTCAACTATGACTGTTAGCTAGAGGGGTGTGCACATTCTCTAATTGTCTGATTAAGTACCATTCAACACCCTATATATAGATATGGAATGGATTCTCTTGTCTGAGTGCTGCACCCATCTATTCTATCTAATTGAGTCTCCGCTTAAATAGACATATGACTGCCTCCACCTATACTAGGGTTGAATAGCCCCTGAGATTGGAACCTCTGAGATTACCCCAGAGATAGCTATAAATTGGATTGTCTATGAGCTTGGGCTGAATAGCCCAAGAGATTGGAACCTTTAAGATTAGATGGGCACCTCCTAATCTTGTCTTGTCTTGTCTATGAGCTTGGGCTGAATAGCCCCTAAGATTGGAACCTCTGAGATTACCCTACAGATAATTATAAAATAACTTGTCTATGAGCTTATAATCTCATAGATGAGATTGAAATCTATCTCCCCTGCCATATAGATGATACAATTAGAGATTAGATCTAATAGGTGGGTTCAATCCTGATAGCAACATACCCATACTCTACTCTATCTAGGTCATACGACATTGAGATCACCTATAGATAGAGATAGAGATAGATTTGGGAAACCCTAACTCTATCTAGGGGATCATTGTAGCCCCATAGAGAGATCTGGGCAACCTCAACCTCAACCTCTATAATGGGAATACAATGTTGAGTATCTCTATAGAGAGATCTGGGCAACCTCAATCTCAACCTCTATAGTGGGAATACAATGTTGAGTAACCCTATAGAGAGATCTGGGCAACCTCAACCTCAACCTCTATAATGGGAATACAATGTTGAGATCTGAAAGTTTGATGAGCCCTTATCTAATCTAATCTATAGACAGGGGCATGATTGAGATTTTCCATAGTGATAGATAGGCAAGAAAGATATATAGATGGGGTAGATCGGGACATGGATGTATTTCATCACTACTAGGCAGTGGGGTTAGATTGGGAGGCCATATAGATAGATAGGGCTGCACGGTCCATCTAGACCCCAACTCTATTGAGAGAGGCCGTACTTGATGTAGCTATTTAGGGAGGCTTGACTGCCATAAGGACCCCACAACTATTGAGGGAGGCCCCCTCTATATATATATGGGGAGATAGGGCTACACTGGTTGTATGGGTGGGGTTAAGCTTGTATTCACCCATGGATTAATAGTAGGCCAGTGATTCACCCCCTATATATATATAGCCAGTGGGGTTCCTCAACCATCTATAATACCCTATGCCAATTGGATTTATACAGTGGGTTTCATCAACATCTATAGAGTGCTAAAAAAACTCTATATTATGGGGCATATATGGGATGGTGAGGGGTTCACTATAGATGGTGAGGGGCATAGCTTAGTTGTCCATCTAGTCTATTAGTTTCCACCTTATAGATATATAGGGGGGATGGTGAGAACTAAACTCTGTTGTCCATCTAATCTAATCTAATCTATTAGTTGATGGGATGGCGAGGGATTTCCAGTTCCACTCTCTAGTTTATGCTATTGCCCCACTTTAGAGTCTAGTCTAGTCTAGTCTATTAGTTTATGGGATGAGATGGTGAGGGGCTCTATAGTCTAGTCTATGCTGCTAGATATATATATCCATATTCTATGGTCTAGTCTATTAGTTGCTCCATAGTCTATTGGTTGCTCTATAGTCTATGCTGCCATATAGATATATAGAGGTCCATCTATTAGTTATCTATATATGCCCCACTCCCATATAGATAGATAGATAGATAGGGGTCTAGTCTATGCCTCCATCCCATCCCCATCCCATATATTAGTTGATGTTGCCCTATCTATTTGAGTCTAGAGGGTGAGGGGCATAGGTTCATCTATAGATGGACCATATGCTCTAATCTCATATCATGTCTGCCCCTCTATCTCTATTTGATGGACCAATACCATACAGGGGCATACAAGCTTGATATATATAGATGGGGGCATAGTGGATGGGTAATATCTATATGATTCAATCTATCCATGGGCTCTGTTGGCCATTTTTTGGCCCACATATCAAAATTTGCTTAAGTATGAAAAAGGGAGCTTTTAGGCAAGAAAATGGCGAGTCTTTGGGAGGACTTGGGGTTTTCCAGTAGTGGCAACTTCGAGTTTCTGAGGGCATAATGCAAATCAGGTTTTCAACAGTGCTTAAATTCTAAAGGTTTTATAAGTAGAAGTAATTTGGGTTTACAAACTTGAATTACTCACGGGCAGTGTATTTTGGGTTCTCCAAGGAGCACTACTTGATTACTTCATAAGTTGTAAGTAGTTAGAAACCTGAAATAAGTAAAAGGGCTTGAAAAACCTGATTTGGTCTTGAAAAATAGTGCTTCTCGAGTTCTTCAAGGGACAAGTCTTTTCAAAGTGTTGAAGGGCCTTTTTAGGGCAAAAGGTCCTCTTCAATTTTTTTGAAGGGTCTTTCAAGAGCCCAAAGGTACATTTCAACTTTTTTGAAGGGCTTTTTCTTCTCCAAGTGGACAGTTGCAATTTTCCCGAAGTGTATATTACCCTTCAAAAGGACCATTTCAAAATTCCTGAAGGGTATCTTTCCCTTCAGGAGGATCATTCACGGAAGTCTGAAGGGACACACAAAAATCCTAAAGGGTCTCTTACCCTTTGAGAAATTTCATTTTGAAAAGTCTGAAGGGTAATTTCTGAAGACAGACGTAGACAAAAAGTCTGAAGAAATTCATTCAGATAAATTGTCTGAAGAAATTCCTTCTGGAGATTTGCTTGAAATAAATAAGTTGAGAAGGAAACCTGAGACCAAATGTCCAAGGGAAATGATGGGCTAATGGACGTCAAAATCAGGATAAGCGACTAGCTGTTGGAAGTAATCAGGGTTGAAAAGCTTGAAGTCTTAAGGCTTGGGAAACAACAAAGTGAGAAGACTTTGAGATGGACAAGCCTAAAGTAAGTAGGCTTAGAGAACCCAAATTACTCTGCATAGAGTAAATTGGGTTTATCCAAGTAATCTACTTAAAAGGCTTTATAAGTAAAGGATCTGGGAAAGCCCGAAGTTGGAGAGGCCAAAGAACCTAAATTACTCTGCATAGAGTAAATCAGGATTCTCCAAGTGCTTGATTTAAGCTGGGTCCAAAAATGTAAGAATCATGATGCAACAAATGGAAGGCTACCACATGGCATAACTGGAGCAAAAAGGGCCAATCAGTAAATGACAAGTGGCACAAGGATTACCAATGAGCATGGGAGAGTCCAAGCGGCTGGTAGCTAAAAGTTATGAAGGCCTTCATCGACCATGGTTCACTGCCTGCAATCACCATTCAACGCTTAAATATGTCATGCCAAGAAGAGATGTTCTAGCTACTTACAACATGACTTTTCAGATGTGCCAAAGAAAAACAAAAAGATGGGAGGGGCTCAAGAGTATTGTCAAGTGATCCTGAGTGGTGCATTTAGGGAGAACAAGAAAGAGATTTGGATAGACTCATTGTTGATGAGTTGAATGGAACATTCATAGCCTATGAGATGAGAATGGGAGACACTAATACTTTTAAAAGAAAAGCTGCAGTCAAAGTAGCCAAGTAGGTAAAAGAAGAAACATCTACGTCTGAATATGAGGAGACTAATGGAGAAGAAACTTTGTAAGAAAACTAACGAGAGGATCAGGGAAATATAAAGGCATGCTACCATTCAAATGCTTTAACTATGGTAAGGTAGGACACTTTGCTACCAAATGTCCTTATAATAAAAGGGAAAATTTTGAACAAGTGGAGAGCAACAAAAAGGTGAAACCCCACTATGGAAAAAGGAAGAACTTCTTCAAGAGTAAGAAAGGTTTATACACAAAAGAAGATAGTGACTCTGTGAAAGATAGTGATAGTGATAGTTCAGATGATGATCATGACTGTGCTTTTGTAGCTAAGGGAAATGAATTCCTATTCATGATAGAAGAATCCACTTCCATTAATCAAGAACAAGACGAAGATGAAGATTGGGATGAAGAAGAGGAAGGTGAAATTGATCTAGAAGGTGAACTTGTTTGTGCTCTATAAGAGATTGATAAACTGTAAAAAGAGAACACAAAACAAAAGAAGCTTGGGCAAAATGAACTTGAGAAAATGTCTAATACCCTGGAGAAATATGATCAAATGATAGTGATTTTAAAGACTCAAGTTGAGGAGGCTAAAAGAATAGAAGTAGTCAAGATGGAACTACAGTCCAAATCTGAAGAATGTGTGAAGCTTGAGGCAGAAATAGTGGCCTTGAGGAAAGAAATTGAAAAGGCAAAAGGCCAATTAGATAAATGTCTAAAGTTGACAAAAGGATCAAACATTCTTAATGAATTGATTAGCACTCAAAAGCCCTCAAATGAGAAATCAGGTCTTGGATATGAGAAAGGAAAAGGTTCTTCAACTAGTACGTCAACTAACCTATATGATAATTTCAAGATAGGAGGAGAAGTAGAGGCAAAGAAAGAGAAGGTCAGAAAGGACATTAAGAATGATCCAAACAAAGATAAGGTGAGGAGAATAAATTCTGAAAAAAAACCTGAAATCAAAGATGCAAAAGGATATACTAAAGTAGCAGACTTGAAGAAATAAAAGCTTATGAGAGTTTACTATACTGCATCAAAAAGTGTTATGACCAGGTATTATTCATCCTTTTATGGTTATTGTTACAGTTGTAATCAATTTGGTCATAGGGCTATTAAATGTAGAGTTGTACTTATGAGGAGAACTAATTTTGTAAGTAGAAACTCATTTGCTCCTCTGTTAGATTCAAGTACAATGTGCTATAAATGCAATAATTTTGGTCATATAGCTAGGCATTGTAGGAATAAATTTGCAATGCCAAAAGTATACAATGTAAAGAAAGACAAGTCCCCTAATGAAAACAAAGGTTAACAAGTCATTGATAAAGAAAAGAAAATGACATATAAGAGACCCAAAGAAATGTGGAAAGTGAAAAATCAATCCATGATTGCTCAAACAACACTCCACACCAAAGAACATAATTTGTGGGTAATAGAGAGTGGGTTCTCAAAGCATATGACTGGTGACAAGAGCAAGTTCACCAAGTTGAGCAAGTGCAAGGAAGGAACTGTCAATTTGGGAGACAATACAACAGTTAAAATCAAAGGCAAAGGAACCTTGCACGTAGATGGTAAACTTCCTACACATGATGTCCTTTATGTTGAAGGACTATGTTGATGCTGTGGATTGCACCCTCTGAAAGGATACTTAGCTTCCTTCTTCCACGTGGCACAATGGAGACATTCCTCTTGCTGAGGGTGGCAAATTTAACGAATGAATCTCTAGATTAGGGGCTAGCTCCCCTTGATGCACCTTGAGGCCTTAAATTTTACTGCTAACAATGGGGGGTGAAAAGAGAGAGATACTATAAAATAGAACCTAACTAAAGTGGTGATGCACCAAAATTGATTGGTCTACTCAGCTTTCACCTACACTTTGCACCAAAAGAAGCAAATAAACACTTCATTCGAATGAGAAACTAATTGCATCAATGCTTCAACAAGGGGTTTTATGGAGGTATAAGGAGGAAGAAACTACCAGAGGTGTTCTAAAGACACACTGTTGGGCAATTGCTCACCTGTGCCTATACTTCAATCTAGACACTTCTTGTTGACCTACCAAAAAGAATCTACAATACACTAGATATGTTGGCATAAACTTATGAAAGCATTAGAAGAAAATGACTAAACATAAAACAAGACCATAAGAATATGCAAAAGTGCAAGCTCAAATGGAGGTAAAAACACTTCTTTTGATTAAAGGTAAATTTGTTTAGGGATTCACCAATACAACGCTGAGAGATCCTTCTTCAAATGAGAAGCTACAATTATATAGAGGATTGGGAAAACAGGTCATTGACTAGTCAAGAGAAAGAGGCCCATGGTGCATTAAACACTCCTACAACAAAGAATTAGCCCATGCTATTTCCATTTCTTATTAAATGCATATAAGAAGGCCATGTTGTAAGTACTTTAAGATGCCACCTCTGCTATCTGGGCCTGTAGGAGTATGGGTTACTTCTCCTAGCAACCGACAAGGCCATCCCTCCTTATGTTGACTGGGCCATGCTCTCTTGAATGCTCACGCAACTGGCTACTCATTAATTTCAAAACAAGGAAACACGAGCTGCTCCCTTCAATGTTTACAACCAACCCTTTTAATGGTTTTTTGATGGAGACTATTTCACCTGAAGGCATTTACTCCTCCCACTAACGATTCCTATGCCACCTACCTTGGTCTGGTTCATTCCTATGCTTGACTTGCTATGCCACCTAGAGCACTTTGAGCTTTTGTCTTATATGCATATGGCCATGTCCTGGGTTACTTGCTTTGCTTTTCTCTTTTCTTGCCATTTCTTGTCCTTTTCCTAGCAATTTGGGCTCTCAGGGCTTACGAATTTTCTCTCAGGCTCCTTCTTTGGTAGGTCACTGGGTCTTCCTTCGAGCTCCTTTGGCGGGTCGCTGGGTCTTCCCTCAGGATTTTGGGCTTTTGAATTCCTTCAGACAAAATGTTCAAAGGAATTCTTCCTTTGGGCTTGTCACTTAAAAAAAAAAACCTCCTTTGACGAGCCTTTGGGCTTCTGCTTAAGAGTTCCTTCGGACAAAATTTCCAAAGCAATTATTTCAAACATTTTGTCCAAAAGAATTTCTCTTTGACTTATTTTCAATGGCTAGCTCATCACCTTAAATTTGACATCTGTGGGCCTGTCACCCCATTTGAATTCCAATGGCTATTTCACCACCCTGAATTTAATGTTTGGCGGGTCTGTGACCCCCTTTGGCAATTCCTTCGGCCTTTTTGCAAATGGACTTTTCCGAAGTGAAAGTGACCCTTTGAAAAAATGAAAAGGTCCTCTTTTCAAGGCCAAGTGCCCTCTGCAAGGACACCTACCCTTCAGACTTTTGTCTTTCAAATTTATTCAGACTTTCTTCACTTGTTGAATTTCTTCAGACTTTTGTCTTCCAAATTTATTCAAACTTTCTTCACTTGTCAAATTATTTCAGACAAAATGTCTGAAGGAATTCCTTCAGACATTTTGTTTGAAATAATTCGCTCTTTAGGTGTTCCTCTTTGGATTTCCTTCAGACAAAAGGGATTCTCTCTTTGGCCTGTCAAGTTTTTCGAAGGGCAAGTCCTTTTCAGGCTTTCTACCTTGACCCTTTGCTTTGACCATCTACCCTCTACAAGGACACTTTGAGCCCAAAGTTGCCCTTTGAACTTTTGTAAAGGTCCATTTTGTTGATCCCCTGCCTCTCACAAGGGCTTCTTGGCCTCTAAGTCGCCTTTCAGAAGAATTGCAAAGGTCCTGCTTGGCACCTAAGTGCCCTCTGCAAGGGTACCTACCCTTTGGAATTTTTGTAAATGACCCCTGGCCCTTTGAACTTGGTCCATTTTACCAATAAAAATCCCTATGAAGTAACCTATTTGCCTTGTTAAGCATCCAAGATAAAAATGAGTTTCAAATCGACTCATGCTTGCCAGACCCGAAGCACTTGGCAACCAAAAGAAGAAAACACTTGTTTTTTTAAATGGAAAAAGGCTTGTCAAAGAAAATTCCACAAGGCAACTACGGGATGAACTTGTCAGAACCTGGGTTAAAAGACCTTGCAAAAAAAAAGGAAAGAGGGGTGCCCAATTTTGGCCTATAGGACCAAAATTGGTAGTCAAGATGCAGCTTGAAAAGCTGGAAACAACTTTGAAATAACCTAAGAACCAATAAAGCTTTTACCCCAAATGATAAAGAAACACACACAAGGCTAAAAAACTACAGACATGCATAAAATCACTTAGAGAAAATGAAGAAAAGATAAGGAAACTATGTACATGGCAAAAGAAAGCTAGTGACAATGTTTAAGATATATCCCATTGACTGGGATATGTAGTTCTTCACCATCCAACTTGGAGAGTTGGAAATCATTATGTTGCTTGCATTGGGTGATGACATATGCATCCACAAGGTGTCAAACTTCATGTTCCTTCTAGGTTTGGCTTGGTCCTCATCCCCCTTTAAGACAATGTTACCTTTTGAGAAGCCTTTTGATAAAGATCTCTTGTCAAAATGCTTCTTTGTTTGTTGTTGGCCGCTGGTCATTGAATCCATGGCTTGGTCTCTTGCCTCTAGAAGCTCCATTAGTTCACAATACCTGACCTCCAGGCTGTCACTCTCCTCCAATTATAGTTGATGGGCAAGATCCAAGGCTAGTAACTCAAGTGAAATAGGAAGTCTAGCTTCCCTTACATACATAAGTGTGTATGGTGAATTGCCAACCACCCTTTTTAGAGTGATCCTGCCTGCCCACAGAGTTATCTTCAACTTGGCATGCCAAGTCCTTTGATTTTCCTCCATTGTCCTTTTAATGATCCTAATCAGGTTCTTATTTATGGACTCAACCAACCCATTCCCCTGTGGGTAGTAGTTGGAAGAAGTTTCAAGATAGATGCCATATCTTAATACGCATTCACTTGTCTTTGTTCCCAAGAAAGCCAATGCATTATCTTAAATGATTGTGGCTGGGACCCCAAATCTCATTACTATGCCTTCATAGAAGTCTAGGACTGCACTCTCATTGGTTTCCTTCAAAGTGACAGCTTCTACCCATCTTGTGAAATAATCTTTAGCAGTCAAGACCCACTTGTGGCCAGCACTAGGAGGGTTGATCATCCCTATGAAGTCCAAGCCCTATTGCATGAACGGTTGTTCCACTTGAATAGGATGTAGAGGCATTGCAGCGAGCCATTGCTTCCCATCAAAGAAATCAATCTTCTTATGAGTGTATTGAGGATGTATTTAGAATCTTCTTTTGAGTGATTCGATCTACCCATAGAGTTATCATTAGATGTTTATGCCACTCCCTCTATTAATCAGTGCCCATTTTCTTAATCAATCTTATGAGGTTTTTATTGGTTGATTCAGCCAACCCATTCCCTTATAGGGATTAATTGGATGAGGTTTTAAGTAAAATGTCATTTCTCAGCACAAATTCAGAAATCCTTGAACAAAGGAAGGCCTTCGTATTGTCAGATATGATCATTTTAGGAGGATCAAACCTTGCAACCAATTCTTCCAGGAAGTTGAGGATCATATTTTCAATTAATTCTTTCAAAAGAGCTGCTTTGGCCCATCTCATAAAGTAGTCTATGGTTTTGAATATCCACTTATGTCCTACACTAGATATGGGATTGATCATCCCAATAAAATCTAGGCCCCATTGTGTGAAAGGCTCATTAGTCACAATCGAGCTCAGTGGCATGGATGAATTCTTTCACTTGCCTACAAAAAATTGGCGTTGATGGCATTTTTTTACCTCCTAGTAGTAATTTGAAAATAGGGTCATCCAATAGTATCCTTCATGCATGAATCAAGTAGTGGTTGTTTTTTTATAAGAAATTTTCACCCAGAGGGGTAAAATGTATACCTTATAGGATTTTGTTGGCTTGGTGGTTGTCAACACATTAGAGAAGTTCCCTGTTGAATTTCCTTTTGAAAAAAGGACTCCCTAGATTAGTGTATAACTTGATATTTACAACCCATAGAATTTCCTTTTGTGTGTGGGGAAGCCATCTAGATATCAGCCAATTTGCATAAAGTGGGTCCTATCAGCGACCTATGACACATTAGTTTCATACTGACTCACTAAAACTATTTCTAGTGTATCTTACTCATCTATCAGGGCATCTGCACATTGGGACAAATACTTACAAAGTCATCTCCCTTGGATCACCTTAGTCTAATGTTGATGTTGTATTCTAGGATCTCGGTGATCCAATTGGCTCTTTTATCTATGATTTTTCCTTCCATTATGTGTTCTTTGATGCTAGAATACACCACATATATCATTATCTTGATTCTCGTCACCAGATGTCAAAACTTTTTGAGACATTTAACAATGGATAAATTTTTATTTTCAATGAAATTATACTTTAGTCTCATATCAATGTAAGGTTTTTGAATAGAACTCAATAAGATGCTCACCTTTCCCTTCTTTCTGAGTTAACACAACTACCAAGTTATGTTCACTCCCATAAACATACATGATAAAATCTTTAAAAAAAGATGGGATTGACTAGCATGGGAGTATTGGATATTGCCTCTTTAATCTTGTCAAATTCTATTCTTCCTTTGTCATTCGATTTGAAAGCTTGGTCTTTCTTTAGCATTAATGTTATTGGCCTTACCAGCCTCACAAAGTTAGATATGAATCAGCTGATGAAATTGATCTTTCTTAGGAAAGACTAGACTCCTTTCTTGTTAACTGATAAGGTTAAGTCCTTAATATCCTTTACTCTATCTAGATCAATGGAGATGCCTTCTTTAAATACCACGTATCCTAGCAAATTTCCTTGTGGGATGTCAAAAATGCATTTATTAGGGTTAAAAGATAACCCAAACTCTTGGCACTATTGAAAAATTTTCTCCAAATGATCAAATGTTAAGCACAAAATATACTGAGAGGGGGGGGTGAATCAGTATATTATATATCTTATAAATCTTTCCTTTAACCAAATTCCACTTAATTAAACATTCAAGATATGTAATAAAACTCAAACAATAAACATCCACACAAGATAGAGAGAGACACCAGATATAACGTGGAAACCCAATGTGGAAAAAACCATGGAGAATCAATCTCAAATATATTCGTGAGAACAACCCCATAGGAGCACCATACCCCTTTGCCAAGTACAAACCTCAGCTACAATTCGTGAGCACCAATCCATAGGAGCTTCAAACCCCTTTGCTGAGCACCAACCCAGCACCTATTCGTGAGCACCAACCCACATGAGCACCAACCCCTTTGCCGAGCACCAACCTAGCAACAATTCGTGAGCACCAACCCACATGAGCACCAACCCCTTTGCCAAGCACCAACTCAGCAACAATTCGTGAGCACCATCCCACAGGAGCACCAACCCCTTTGTGTATACCACACACCTATCTCTCAATGTTGCTATCTCAACAAATGATAGATTAATACAACATCTTCTTCCTCTCTCTCACTTTTGCTCTTCTAAGCTAGATATAACAAATACAAATCATCTCTCACAATTTCTCTTCTAAGTTAGATATTACAATATCAAATCAACCTCTCACATCCACATCTACAAATGGCTACTCAAGCCTTTATTTATAGCTTTCCAAATGACCTTTGGCCTTCCCCCTTTGTGACCTTTCATTCCTCATGGAAAATGGCGCCAATCTTGGATGTCCCTTCATATCCAAGCATTTGAAAAGTCATGTGGTGACCCTTCATGACCAAAAACGTCTTTCCCACTTTTGTCCTTATCTTTGGTGACTTTTCGTATTCTTTTAAGTGTCCCTTCATGAGAAATTTGCCCTTTACTCTTTTGTCTTCACTTGGTGACTCTTGGTATTCCCCAAGATGACTCTTCATGGGAAAATGCGTCCCATCCTTCTTTTGTCTTTATCCCGTGACTCTTCGACTTCTCCATGGGCCCTTATTTTGTTTCATATGCAACCAAAAATATATTTGTTAATATTAAATAAATACTAACTCATATTAGCCAAGATAAATAATATTAAATGCAATGGGGCCTTTATCACCAATAATACTAAACCTTTGACATCAATGACAGTATTTCCAACATCAAAATGGTCCTTTTTATTTGAGAAAACTATAAGATCATCTAGATAGATGAGGATGATTTTTTTAATCAAGCCTTTAAAATCTATATCCATAACCTTTTGAAAAGTAGCTCCTATATTAGAGAGGCCAAAAGGCATTTTCATATATGTGAAGGTTCTCTAATTTGTAGTGAAAGTGTTCTTATGTTGATACTCTTCATTAATCCATACTTGGTTATAACCTAAGAACCCATCAATCAAAGAGAACATTTATGTGCCCACTACTATTTAGAGGATCTATTCCATTTAAGGAAGGGAATAATGATCTTTCAAGGATTCTTTTTTCAACTCTCTGAAGTCTGTATATAGCTTGATTTACCTATTTTTATTTCTGACCGAAACTAGGTTGGATACCCAAGTCGAATGCTTGATTGGGTATATGATCCTTGAATATATTAATTTCCTCAATTTTTGATCCATAAGAGACTCAATTTTTGGATTGATCAGCATTTACTTTTGGAAAATAGGCTTGGCTCCTTCAATCAGATTTATGGTCTATTGGATGACCTCACGGTCATACCCTTTTAGGTCATCATAGGTCAAGGTCATAACCCCTTCATAATTATTATAAAAGGATACCAATCAACCCTTATCCTTTTGGGAAACTTCTCTCCCCACCTTCAATTTTCTTCCACATCCTACATCAAGTTTGGATTAGTCACTTTTATTTGAGAAAAACTTCCTTTTGTCATTCTTTTCATCATCTAAATCCAATAGATTCTTTAGGGTGATCAATCCCTTTGGAATTGGACTTAAGTTGCATGATTTTATCCCCATAGGCTTCTTCAATCCTTGGTTTCAATTACTTTGTAACATGCATGACTTTGGAAGAAACATAACAATTTGGGGGTCTCTCTCAAATACTTGCTAGTTTTGATCATTATTTGGAATAAAGGGTCTGATAATCATTTGCACCGCTTGTTCATTGTTCAACAAATCAGTTACCAGATCAATCTAGGAGCCAATTACTGCCATTATATCCACATTTGCATTCATAGACTTGGGAAAAATTTGGATATTAAATGCTTCCACTAAATCCCATATTTGATGGTAGTAAGATCTCATGTAGACATTCTTTACAGATGCAACTCCTCTTACTTGCTTTACTACTAGTTTGGAATCTCTAAACACCTTTAACTACTTCACACCCATGCACTCGATGAGGCTAAAGACATAGACTAGGGATTCATACTTAGATTCATTATTTGTGCAGACAAATTATTAGTGGAAGTCCCTAAGGGTCTCTTTTCCAGATGAAGATATCAATTGGACACCATTTCTGGAGCTAGTTTTGCAGTTTACCACATCAAAATGTAGAGTCCAAGATTCAGACTCATTTTTAAGTTCCTTACTCTGATCCTCCTTTTTATTCATGACTTTAGGGATGGCCTAATATTCATCTTAGATTACATAAGTCCTGAGGTCAGTGGCATCAAAGTTTATGAATGGATCATTCTTGATGAATTAATTAACGAGGACCTCCTCCTCCAAATTCCTATTGTCTGCCACTCTTTATTCCTTGAGCATTTCTATGTAATACATCTCTTTCTTAGAGAAAGAAGTGTGTGTTACTTTAAAATTCATCATAGCATCATCAATTATGTACTTTAGATGTAGTGGTTTAGATGACACCTTCAATTTTGAGATGTATTTGGTCTTTAGGATCAAGTGAGACCAGTCTAAAGATAAGTATCCACCTATCTTAGCTGTGAAATCTCTAGACAAACATAACCCAAAAACTGGCATAATGTCTATTACCACAACTTATTGGGGGACTGTAATACTAGGATAAGAATACAAGGTTAGGATAAGATCCTTGATAACACCTATGGTCTGAAATTTCTTCCCATCTAATTACATTACCCTTTTATCCAAAGGTTCATATTGAAGTTGTGGTGCATCCACAATTTGTTTGGGCATCACTATGGTGATGGATCTAAAATCAATCATAGAATTGTGCAATAACTTGTTCCCCATAATAACAGTTAAATAAAATGGGGTAGGTTTTGTTTTACTTACCCCTAGTTTTGAGTTGATGAATGTAGATGACGCATGGGGTTATGCATTCGATTTGACTTCATTTCCCTTCATTTGTGTGGGATTCATAGTCGAACTAGCTTGTGCAAGCTTCTCTTGGTCTTCCAATGCTTCTCGAAATAGATATTTCTACTTGGGAATAAACAAGACATCTTAGAGAGAAACATTGGTTGGGGCATTCTTCAGCTGCCCCACCATATTTAATGATCCTTGAGGTCAAATTTTGGGGTCATTTATCCTATTATATGCTATATCTCCCTACTTTTGATATGTCATGGGTGATGGTTGGGGTCTTAAACCTTTTTAAAAAGTCACTTTATGCCTTAGGAAAGCCTCTTGGACCTTGATTGGTTTTTTCTTGGATTGAGTGTAGTAGTATGATTGGACTTGTGGGTCTTTCAACACAGGGATCTCACTTGCATAAACTACATCTTTGCATTCTACCCAAGATAAAAGTACATGTTCTAAGGCTATTTCCTCTTCTTACTCCAAGGACATTCCTTGAATTCCAGCCAGAACTGAATCAAGTGTGTTCCCTTGTCTTCATTGCTCGATAACATTTTGTTGTAGATTAATTCTTGGGAAATTTCAAGGTGTATGTGCATCATTGCATGAAAATCACCATGAATTTGAGTCATCTTACAAGTTTTTTTGGCCAATGACCAACTTCTTATTCAAGTTTGGTGGGACTGTTTCCAAAGGATTAGGAACTAGGATGATTTGATTTATAGTTTGCATTTGATGATTCAACCTTTGCCCTCCTTAATACTGGCTATTTTGATATGATGTTATTCTTTCTTGGTAGTTTTAGAAAGGGGGACTTGGGGACATATATTTATACCTCTTGAGGTTTATGATCTCATTCGATAATTTTTGTAGGATGCTATTCATGTCATTTATCTCCACAACTAGTGTGGATGAAGAGGACATGCTCATTTGAGTATGTGAATATAATATATACATGGAAGGAGATGTTTTCAAGGTGATCAATTTTTCTTCTTGTAGTGGCATTGATATTTCTAGGAACATGGGCATCAATGGTCATGGGGGAAGTTTCCCAACATCTATCAAATTATTCTCCACTCTAATAGCTAATTCGTATGCATTCAACAGTGTTTGGATCCCTAGCGATTGAATCATGATAGCTATATTTTATTTGAATGCTTTGAGGTAAAATATGATGGCAATACCCATGAGCATTCGATCCACTATCAATATTATTTTCCAAATCTTATCGAACCTGGTATTAAAATTGATGATAGCCTCTTGTAGGGTTGTTTTAATAGTGATTAACTGCTATAGGAGGGATGATTGATCTCTTTTCTCATTGAATTGTTCAAAGAATTTGTTGCCTAAGTTATCCTAGGTGGTGATAGTATTGGGTGGAAAGGATCGATACTAGTCGAGAGCTCATGCTTTGAAAGAGGTGGTCAGTAGCCTTAAGGCCATGTTCTACTCTATGACATAATGCATAATATAGACATTGGTAACATATTGAAGATATTTCACTACACTTTTGAAATCCTCCCCCATGAATTTAAGGAGCACCTTTAAGGTGTTAACAGGAATGGGATCCCATGTAGTTGGGGCTACTAGAGGGATGAGGGGGATACCACTATTTCATGCTATGAAGTTTCTTGGTGGTCTTTGGATAGTCATATATTGTGGTTGTTGTGTTGTGATAGACCTTGTGGTTCTTTGGTGAGTTACAGCTACCAAAGGTGGTAGTAACAAGATTGAATTTGGTGTTGTTTGTGACCTTTTGACTGTGACCTTTTGACAGGTCTCTAGCTCATATACTCTAACTTCTATTCATATTTTTGGGTCCCATCAGGTGTGCCATAAAAAAGAATTATTGATGTCGAAAATTTTCATTCTTAGTGAACAACACCCTATGGGAAGCTTTATAGATGTGGGACCGAATTAGGATTTATAAAGAGATCTCTAGAATTTTAGAATCTAACTCTTCAAATTAATTGGGGAGGAAAAGGGGAAGAAAGAAATGCAAATAAAACTAAGGCAATGCACCAAAATTCTTAAAGTATTAATTCCTAATATTGCATAAAATAGCTTGAACCTTTTAAAACATTATTGATAATTTAAAGATCATATGCATGATTTAAAGCTTGAAATATAAACAAAGGCCAACACTATAGAAGTAGAGAACAAGAACAATAAACAATAATATATTCCACTCAATTTGACACATAACACCACATCCTCTTTATTGTTGGGTGGAGAACAAAATACAAAAGGCCGAAAAGCACAATATAAAATATTCAATCCTTATTGTGAGGGGCACTTGTTAAGGTCTTGAAATGAAATACAAGAATTGTTATTATTACTATTCAAAAACTAAACTATTACAATGGCTGCTCTCTTATAATAGTCATAAAAGTAATTTTTATTATCTAGCTACTCCCTTTATAAAAGAAATGGTTCCCCAATATATAGGCATAGTGGCCTTGGTACAGTGGAGCCTTCGATACAAAATAATTGATACCTAGAACTTGACACTCATGTCCATGATGAAGCCATTGCAACTGAAAAGGGGAGCTTCAACTCATGTGTGTGGATGGTCCTCAAATCTTGGATATGGTGCAACTGCAATGCCTCATGATTCCCACAATGCTTAGAATAAGTGTGGTGGGAACACGTGTATTTCTCCAAACTGACTCTAGAATTCTCATTGAAAATGGCGCACACTTCCCTTGGCCAATGGTGCAACTTAAATCTTTGATAAAAAAAAGCCTACCTTGGATAAGCGTTATGATGTCATGTGGAAGGTTCACTTCTTTATAGTTATAACTAAAAAATGGGTCCCATTTCTAACTTCATCAGCCAATGATGCGATTCAAATTGTTGATGAAAGAAACCTTTTCTCTCGAGGCACTACTCATTGGGAAGATGAGAACTCTTTTGCAAAGAAGGAGCATGAGGGTACCAAATGGAAGGTTTGATTTATTTTTGTTGTAACTACATAGTGGGTCTCACCCATTATTTCATTAGCCAATGGCATGCCTTTTCCTTACAAAATAACTCCCTTCTTTCCTGAGGAGCACTATGATGACATGTGTCGAGCTAGCGCTACTCCTGGGTGAGTCAGGAACCTTTTCATGAAGAATGAGCATGGTGGCACCAAATGACACTAGTAGAAAGAACTGAGACTTAGCCAAAAATAAAAAGGGTAAACCTAGGAAAGAGGAGTTCGATATTCAAACCACCAAACTCACCAAGTACGTCCACGACAAAAAACCAACTGCCCAAAAATACTTCAAAATGTGGATTATGATCCACAGTCATTTCCCACACTCTTATCCATACTTGTTATTTACTTTGGCCATTATATCACTTTATTTAATTTATGCATGCATTGTTTGTTAATTTAATGCTAATGCATATTTCCTACTTAGTAGTTTTTTATTTCCTTTGACTGAAAGCTAAGAGAGGACTTCTACCTTCTATCTAATTAGAGGATTGTTTAGTATAATTCCTTCTTTACGCATATAGAGTTTTAATCATACATTTTCCACATCCAATAATCTATTTTATTATTACTAAATAATACCACATCTTATATTCCTTGTAAGGGATTAAAAAATTAAATTTGTCTATTTCAAACTACCATTCTTACTTGATATAACTACTACTATCAATTACAATTCATGTATTCATAACTATTGTGGTAGCATAATTATGTGTCGTACCCTTTTTTTTAAATAGAATCTCAAGTGGATTCTCTCACATTTTGTTGGTCATGAAGATTACATGTGGAATAATATAAGTGGAGGGATATCCATTGGCTTCTCTAGACCTCCTTTCTTATAAAATAAACATCCTAATATATTGCACATGCCCCATCCATTAATGGTAGTTATTTATGATTATATTCTTATTAAACATACCTATCATTATGTGTGATGCAAATTTTTTCAAGGAAAATGAAATATATGGTTCATGACATCCTCCACATTGAACCCTTTCTCTACATTAGGGCCCAACTAAATTTTGAACTTCACGAACTCTCCTTCCCATAAAATGAGTACATAGGTGTCAATTAGGATAGCTAACTTGATCTCTCCTTCCTTTGCTAGTGCTTTATTTTGTGCATGCCACACTAGTATGGCCTTCTCACTTATTCCAATTTTGTTTTAAGTTAATTTATCATATCCATGGTCTATTTCTACTTCTTGTGGCTAGGTGTGTGCATGCATGTGGTATAACCTCTAGCACATGTTTCACCTTAACCTTTGAAAATAACTTTGTGTGATTCTCCACTCATGTGCATGCTATTAGGTGATTCATGGAATTTTCCAATCTCAAGTTCTTTGTTAAATTTTGGATTACTTTAACAACTGCAATAATTTCCTCCACCTCTATAAATATTTTTTCATTAATTATGCTCCCTTTTATTTTTATTCTTATTTCAAGATCTTCTCAAATAGGTTCTTTTATTATGTGATTACCCCACATTCTCCACAAGTAAAAACTTTGGGTAGTTTTGCCAATTTGGATGGGATTGGCATAGTTGTAATGGTATTTGATTTTAGATAACCCAATGTGACCTCAGTATCCAAATCCTTCTACTTATTTGTGCACTTTAGTTATTTCTCATTATTTTGTACACCATATAGGTTATGTACCAAAGACTATGTCTATATGGGCAGTACATCAAGGTACTTGATCTTTTATGCCTTACTGTAAATTTTTTATTCCACTTGATGGTTAATTCTTGATGACCCTTCAATTTTTCCCATTTCTTCCAAACAAAAGGCCACCTCCATCATAAACTTAGTGGTTTTGTAAGTCTTCTAATTTAGAATCTTCTTCAACAATAAGAATTTGATATGGTAATTTAGCTAACAAGTCCCTAACTATAAAATCATGCAAGTGTATGATTTACTTTGTCAATTGTTTAATGTCCTTAAGCTATTTGTTTGTTAGTGCATCATAGTCTACCATGATCTTGGTGAGGAACAATCTTACACTAATAAGCATTTACGCTTCCATGAAGTATCACAACAAACTAGAAGGTCATGTGTGAAAGCTCAGTTATTCCCTTCATATGTTATATCATAGTTCAAAACTTATGACTCAACTAATACACACCAGCCCAAAATTTTGACTTGGACTCAGACTTAGGAAAAAACTCAAAAAAATAAAACAAATATATAAATTCATAAAATAAACTTTAAAAACATGTAAAATACTTATAAAAATCATAAGAAATGAATTTACAAAATACATAAATCTATTTAATATTAGATTTAAATGATAAAGAGTAAAATTAACATTTGAAAAATTGTTAAAAAATTCTTCGAATCCATAGCAAGTAAAATGAATAGAAAAAAATATCCCAGTCGGCGAGTTTCTACATGGGACTTGCAGGTACCTGCAAGTTTTTAAGGGGAAAACTTAGTGAGTCCTTACTATTGGTGCATTTATTTTCTTTATTGCATTTATCTGTATTTATTATTTATTATTTATTATTTATTATTTTGGTGCACTAATTACTTATTATAATTAGTTTATTATGTTTATTAATAATTTGCACCAGATAGGATAAGCTTGCTTAGCTAGTAGTTAACTTAGACACTTATCTTGTTACAGTGGAGTTCCACTCCACTATTTAGGATAAGATAGTTTAACTAATAGTCAAACTGTGTTGATCATTTACACAAGTTGGACACCTATCTTGTTAGTGTGGAGTTGCACTCCACTATTCATGTAGGCAGATATCAATTGAACTACATGTGTTGTGTGAGTTCCCTAATCTTTATCATGCACACCTTGCTCTATATAAGCAATGACTATTTATGTATTTTATATCAAATTAATATTGAATTATCAGAATAATTCATCATATTTGAGTTATTTATTCATTTATGTTATTATCTCAGATATACAGTTATTATTTATTACTATTACTGTTCTATCTCTTATTTATGCTTTCTATTATATTCATGAGATCTTGTAGCTAATTTTAACATGGTACTAGAGCTATCTTGAATCTATAGATTGCTAAATATTCAAGAGAAAAATATCTAGATATAGGATTAGTTTTTTAATTTTGTATACATATACAAATTAGAGCTTTATAAAGAATTTTTGAGCTCACCATTGAGTTCAAAGTGCTCGAGATAGTCAAAATCATCTACAATTTTGTTCAAATTAAGCACATGAGATGAAATTGGCAAGGGTTTGATCCAGAAGCACCACATCCAAATCTGGTAGGTACCTAAAAATTAAAGTGTTTCTAACCAAAATGGACCTCATGGTTGAGTTTAGAAGATGTCAAAACCTATAGATCCATATAAAATTTGTCCAATTTGGACACAGTCACCCCGAAAGACCAATTTTTTTTGCTCCCAAGTATGGCCACACGGACCGTACGGACTTTGCAAACCATTTTTTTTTTTTTGGCAGGCCTCATGGATCAGCAGACATAATTGAAAGGAAAACTTTGGGAACGTGCCATTTGAACACTGGGAGGTATTTTTGAGCAGTTTTTTTTGTAATCACTTAAGATTTCATGTTCTTCACTACTGTACTTTCAATTTTTTCTAATTTTTTTCAATTTTTTTAATAATTCAGATTTTTATATAGTAGCTCTTGCCTATCCTCATTTTTATAACTTTAGAGGCTCATAAATTTCACATACGACCTCAAATTAAGGTCCCATTTTTTTTTAAAGTTCATATTTTTTCAAGCACAACACATTGGTACATAAATTTTTGTAATAAAGTGCATATTTTTTTGTACTTTTAGACTAGAGGGCCTAAATGAGCTTTTTATAAATTGGAAAAATTATAATCCAGCCTTGTAATTGCACTCAATTATAAAGTGCCAAAAATAATTACTATGTGGGATAAAACTAAGTAATTCAGGTGAGTTTTATGATGTGTTCTGTACTTTGATTTCTATTTTGTGACAGTTTATTTTTGATTTCATCATGGAAAATCTTAAGTTTCCACTATTAATAGCATAAAACTATAATACATGGAAACAAATTGCTTGAAATGCATTAGTGATGCTAGGATATATGCCTTACATAATAACTCTTCTTACTCCACCTACTGATGCAAAAGAGTTACAACACTTTCTCTTTGAAATTACTAAAGTAATTGGATGCATTTGATCTTACATGTCTTTAGATTTAAATTTTCATCTTGACAAATGTACAAATCCAAAAGAGGCTTGGAATAAATTAGCATCATTGTTTGGAAAAATAGATGAGGTTCATGGTTACCAAATTGACAATGAACTCATTAATTTGGATCCTAAAAAATTATGCTACAATACAAGACTACATCAGTAAAGTCATAGATCTAGAGCACAACTTTCTGAATGTAAAATTGATAAAAAGGATATTCAATTAAGTTTTAGTGCCTTATACAAATTCGGCCCCTGAATATTCATCATTTGCCTCTAGCTTTTAGAGTCATCAACTCACATTGGGCACATCTTATCAAATGCCCACCTTTGAGGTATTCTCTAAGATTCTAATGACTGAAGAATAAAAATTAATAGTTATGGGTCTAATCAAGTCATTCAAATTTCAAGCTCTAGTTTCAAGTTAACCTCAACAGAAGCAAGTTTTAACATCAACATCAAATACTAGTTCAAGTAAAAAGAAGCAAAATAATAAGAATAAGTCACAGAAAGATAAGAATAAAGGGCAACAATATTCCTCACAAGGAGATTATAAATCTACTAATAAGAAAGGGGATTCACAAAAAAAGACTGGCACTCCTTTCCCTTATTGAAAAAAAGGGTTTGATAGTGATCAAGATTGTTGAAAGAAAGAGATTGATGAACTTAAGGGTCTTCTGAAAAAGAATAACATCAATCAATCCTCTTCAAAGGATTATTCCACTCCTTCAAATTCAAGGAAAGGGAAAGCTATGACACTAGTTCCACTGGAAAATTATCCCAACTCATGGGTCATTGACTCAGGTGCTTCACACCATATGGGTTCTGATCAATAATTTTTTTTTAAATTAGCACCAAGTTTCTTACCTCATATTCTCATAGGGGATGATTTTAAGGTAGATGTTATAGGAAAAAGGTACAATTTATGTTGATAGTGGTGTATTTGAGGATGTCCTTTGTGTGCCAGAGTTATCAACTAACCTTCTTTCTATCTACCAAATCACTCACTTTGATACTAGTAAGAAAGTTGAGTTCACATCTGATTCTGTATCAATAAAAAAATTGGAGGATAATGCCTTAGTTTTAGTAGGAAAAGTCAACACTAATACTCAACTTTATTCATTCTCCCACTTTGTTCATTAGTCTTCCTCTATATATTTACTCTCACACACTAATTCAGTAAGTTATGGCATGAGCAGTTTGGTAATCTAAACTACCACTATTTACAACAACTTAGTCAGCAGGAGATGGTTACAAGACTTCCACAGATTTAGTTTTTAGGGGGTGTATGTCATGGTTGTGCCTTAGGCAAACATCCAGAGGATAAGTTTGATAAATAGAAGGCTTGGAGGGTTACACAAGTCCTCAAACTTGTTCATAGTGATTTAGTAGGTCCATTACCTACTTTGTCTTTTAGTAAAACCCACTATGTTCTCACATTTATTGATGACTATTCCAAATATACTTGGGTTTATTTTTTGAAACTCAAGAGTGAAGTATTTGATAGATTTTTAAACTTCAAAGCTCTAGCAAAGAAACAATCTGGGAAGTATGTCAAGATTCTCTGCATAGATAATGAGAGGGAATATGTGAACAACAAGTTTGAACAATTCTATGCTCTTGAAGGAATTTATCTTCAACATTTAGTTACATACACACCTCAAAAAAATGGTGTAGTAGAGAGGAAGAAAAGATTATTAAAAGAGATGACAAGTTGTATGATTCATGCAAAATCATTACTACCTGAGTACTCGGTGGAAGTGATTAATTGTGATACATATATATATAGAATAGAGTTCCTCACAAAGCTTTAAAGGGGATAACACCTCTTGAAGCTTGGTGTAATAGAAAGCCAAATGTGCATCACTTTAGAGTCTTCGACAGTCTAGCATGGGCTCACATACATTCAAACAAGTGTCATGCTTTAGAAAAACAAATTTGAACTTGTATATTTATGGGATATCCTGATGCCATTAAGGCATGTCGGCTCATTGATCCAAATTTCACATGAGCTTATTATAGAAAGAAGTGTTTACTTTGAATAAAGTCCTTCAAACTTATCTTCTAACATTTCTCATTCTTCTTCCTTAGAAGAATTAGATAGCAATGATGATGATACTCTTGCTTCATCTACTCACATGGATGATGAGGTAATACCTCCCCAATAGGATTTAGTAGGACATGTTCCTCCTCCTCCTCATCCAGATCTTCACCCATTGATGCCTTTATAGGATAGACAGACTTTGGTGGATGTAGACCATCTTGTTAGGGATCTATTAGATAGAAGGATAACATGGTCACAACATGATCTTCCACATTCCTACATTGCCACAGCTTCTGATCCATAATCTTTTCAAGAAGCCACAGGGATAGTTGAGTGGGATTCAATGATGGAAGAAGAGTATGACTCATTGATTAGGAATAACACTTGGGATCTTGTTCCTCTTCCTAAGGGAATAAAATTAGTATGATGTAGGTGGATATATCGAACTAAGTTTGTAGCGAATGGAAATATTGATAAGTATAAAACACGCTTAGTGGTCAAAGGTTTTTCCCAAGTAGAAGTCATTGACTATGTAGAAACCTTTGTGCCTATTGCTAAGATGAATTCTATTCATTTGATGCTAGCTATTGGTGCAGTTCATGGTTGGGTTGTATATTAGATGGATGTGAAGAGTGAATTTATTCATAGGGATCTTCATGAGGATATTTATATGGAGTAGCCATAGGGGTTCATTTATGATTCTTCACTAGTATGTTGCTTGAAGACGTCTCTTTATATTATAAAATAAGCCCCTAGGGCTTGGTATTCTAAGATGGACATATTTCTTCTCTCAGTTGGGTTCTCAAGATGTCACTCAGATCCGAATGTCTACATTCTATGGTAGGAGGATTCACTATTGTACTTGGTGCTCTATGTTGATGATCTCATTATTATAGGGATCCCAACATCCATCATCAATAGTGTTAAGACTGCACTTCATGATAGGTTTTCTATGATAGATATGGGATTATTACATTATTTTCTTGGGATTCAGATAACATAGTCTTCTTTTAGAATTACACTTTCACAACCCAAGTATGCCATGGACTTGCTAGATCAATTTCACATGGATAATTGTAGGCTTACACCAACTCCTTTCTTATCTAGAGTTAGACTTGAGGTTCATTATTCCATTCCCTTGGTTGATGCCACATTGTATCGCCATCTTGTAGGTAGCATCATCTATCTAACTCATATACGACTCGACATTTCATATGTAGTTGGCATGGTTTCACACTTTATGCAGACACCACATGAGCTTCATTAGAGAGCTACCAAGTGCATTTTGAGCTATATTTAGGGAAATATCAGATACAAGATTCACTATATAGTAGGTACAGGTTTAGCTTGGTGGGATACATAGATCTAATTGGGCTGGCAATTATGATGATCATAAGTCTACCTCTAGTTACAGCTTTCACTTTAGATCTAGCCCCATTTGTTGGTAGAGTAAGAAACAAAATGCTATTGCTCTTCCATCTATAGAGGTTGAGTATCATGGCATTGTTAATGCCACTACTGAGGCTATTTGGCTTTAGAATATTCTCACTGAGCTTGGTGTTCTATTTTGGAAGCCATCAGTCATCTACTGTGACAATCAGAGCACTATCCAGGTCTCAAAGAATCTAGTTCATCATCAGAGAACCAAACACATAGAGATCCATATACACTTTATTATGGAGCTAATTCAAGTGAAGATTATTGATCTTCAATTTTGTCCTATGAAGGAGTAGATTGTAGATATTTTCACGAAACCTTTCACTGAGAGCAAGTATCTTCACTTGTGATCTCTTTTGGGGGTGTGGGACATCAGTTCTTCAAGGGGGTCTCCTATACCTTCATTTTGAGGAGGATTTTTTTTCTTTCAGGTTTTCTCCTTTCCTCATCTATTTGTACATAGTACCTAATATGGCTACACATTGTCAGGACCTTATCTACATAACCCTACCTAAGTTTTGCTTATGGGGGGTGTTGGTGCATTTATTTGATTTATTTGATTTAATTTTATTTATTATTTATTATTTTGGTGCACTAATTACTTATTTTAATTAGTTTATTATGTTTATTAATAATTTGCACTAGATAGGATAAGCTTGTTTACCTAGTAGTTAACTTAGACACTTATCTTGTTATAGTGGAGTTCCACTCCATTATTCAAGATAAAATAGGATAAGATTATTTAACTAATATTCAACTTGTGTTGATCATTTACACAAGTTAGACACCTATCTTGTTAGTGTGGAGTTGCACTCCACTATTCATGTAGATAGATATCAGTTGAACTACACGTGTTGTGTGAGTTCTTTGATCTTTATCATGCACACCTTACTCTATATAAGCAATGGCTATTTATGTATTCTATATAAGATTAATATTGAATTATCATATTAATTAATCATATTTGAGTTATTTATTCATTTCTATTATTATCTCAGATATATAGTTATTGTTTATTACTATTACTATTTTATCTCTTATTTATGCTTTTTATTAGATTCATTAGATCCTGTAGCTAATTCTAACACTTACTTTGGTGAAAAATTATTGATTCCTTGTTATAATATGTATTTTTGATTTTTTGGTGTTTGGTGAGAAAAAATTACTTGCAAGTTAACCAAGAAATCATTGAGTTTTAAAACGATGCATCATATGATCTCACATTTTAGCACATGATATTGCATTTGCAAATGGGTGGCTAGGGTTGAGGTGGAGGTGGAGGCAGTGGCCATGGAGGCCATGATATTAGATTATATTTGTTTCTTCCCTTGTTCTTACCTCCATCTTTATTTATTCTTGGATTCTCTCAAATTTTTAGGTTCTAATTATTAGTAATTTTGCTCATCCCAGCCTAGAGCGTAACTCAAGATTGCATGACCACTATATGTAACTATATTTCTTCTTCACCTTATGAAACTCTTTCATATACCACTATTATTTTCCATAATCTAATATGTATGTGTGCAACCATTGAATGGTAGAATTCTTGACTCATACCTTCTATCTCTTCATTATCTAAAAAGCACATGTTGAATGATTATTTGGGAAAGGTATTGGGAGTTCTTCCTCTAACTGTGTGCCATCAACCTCCTCAATAATAATTCTAGTATTGAGAAATACATCTTCAATAATGGATGCTCCTTTAGATGGCCAAATGATAAATAATAAACTACAGTCTCTTGTCGTCACTATGCTTGTGTAAAAATTCTACACATGGGAGAGTGTTGTGCACCTCCTCTATATTTTATAGGATATTTCAACATCCCTATGATCCATTTCTTCCATGATCCTTATGATCCACCTCACTAGAACTAACTCTCATGCCTCTGTATATCAATGTAGTTGCAATGTCATGCCATCAGACTTTCCCTTGTGGTTTTTCTTTTCCCTTTTGGAGTCTTACCATTTTCCAATCTTTCATGCATGCCATATATTTCTATTTGACTTTTTTTTCTTATTTGCATCATCCCAATATGTCTAGGTTTATATCCCTCCATGAATGAATGAATGAAATATTTTAATAACACCCATGAGACCAATCAATTTATGGGACCAAAGGATGCAACCAACTTGTTCCACACTAATACAACTCCTTGACATAACCCCATAGGAATATTCTTAAATACCTTGTTCATCATGAGTTATTGCTCAATGAATGACACTTTATTATGGAATTTTCAACCTATAATGATAACCACATCAAATACAAAGACAACTTAAGGGTGGATAACTTAGCTAACTTATTTAAAGAGGAAAGATTAAATAGAACAATACGTTTTCTAATCAAGATCTATAATATAAGAGTAAACATCGAGAAGGGGTTTGAAATTTCATAGGATTAATAAGACAACCCTTTTATCATGTGATTATGTTAGCATGAAACAACTATGTTATAGCCCTTAGTAACATAGACTACTCAGTCTTTTGGACATTATTAAAATATTTCATTCATTCATTCAGTGTAATGCAAGGCTCACTCAAGAACATCAAGTCTACCTCATTTGGATAGGAATATGTGATCATATCAAACTCCTATATGTACTTATTAAACACATTACTCTATAATATGTCTATAATGCATGTCCATTTTTTATCATTGTATCTAAGGTCTCCTAATTTGACTCAATCCCAAACCATATGTTACTAGTATGCTAGGCCATGTGTCATTGTATACATTGTTAGCCAATTGTATACTTTAATAGGGGCATTCATGTAAATAATGTCATACAATAAATCATTTATCACTTGCACCAGCCACTATCTAAGACTCAAATCTCCATGTAAGGGGTCACTCCTGGAAAAATCCAACTCCACTTAATGAAAGTGTACCTTTAGATTCTTATGGGTGATGCATCATACCATTTATAAATCCCCTTACAAAAAACACAAAAGGCTCTTGTGAATGAAACTAAAATGTTAGCAATATTTCATGATTCTCTTAGCACCAAAAATTTCCTCCAAACTTTTATTCTTATTAATAGAAATATTGTAGATAATTTGATGTAAAGTATAATTAGTATTAGTGTCCACTAGAAGTTGTCATCAACTACTAAGGAATAATGGTTCCCACCATAAAATGTCATAAATTAATTAGTAAATATTTTATGGTAACAGTCAAATCATTTTAGGGTGTTACTTTAAAAATAATTCTCATAGTAAAAAGTAAATATTTATCATAAACAATTATGATAATGTCAAAATATAACTATCATGCTAAGTAAATCATATGTTAATCTATTATTTTTTAGTTGTGTTGTGTCAAAATTTATTCCTATCCTAAGTGATTTAACCTATATGTAAAGATATAAATTGAAGTATGTATTCTAATTGTCAGAGGGGAATTATTATTTTATCTTGGGATGAGGGAGAAGTCTTTGAGATTATATAAAAAGGATGCATACTACCCTCACAAACATAAGGAGACACATAAATAGATTTGAATAAATTTAGAGTCTTAGAGATAGAGTGTTAAGGAAGCTATTGAGTTGTGTGAACTTTAAATTCTTGATTGAGATTTTTTTCACACATAATTATATTAATATAATTATTAGTTATATTTCATTATTGTGTAAATAATTTGTACCATTTTTATATTACCTATGTATTATGCTTGTTAAGTTATCTCCAAATTCACACCACCACAACTAAATTTGTGCATTGCTAATATAATTAAAGCACAAGGAATTCTTGATAAAAAAATTCTCGAATACATGATTGGGTCGATATTTTGGTTTTGTTTTTGAGATCATTCCTTAGTGGTGGTAGCTTTCAAATTTTGTTACAAGTCAATATATATTATACATAATTATTACAATAACCTTGTTCTTATTGTGAATAATTATTTCTCATATTTATTCTAGTCTTTTTATGGTATATTCATTTTAACCACTTATAATGTTTACTATAGTAATTATAGTTTTCATTGTGGTTTTCTAGTTTTTAATATATAAATTTTTACTATAGCAAATTCAATTTTTATCACAGTCATTTCAGTATTTACCATGAATAGTGTTTATCATAATAAATTCAATTTTTACGATGGTTATTCCAATTTTTATCTTGATCATTTTAGTTTTTACCACCAATTTAAAACAAAATAAATCAATTTATATCTTTTGTACTTGTGGTTTAGTAATTTTTGTGGTTGTTATATCATATAAATTACAATGTTAAGCATTTAGGTAGTGTTTTATTGGATTAAATTTAAAGCTAAGGTAATTATTCATTCTAGAAATGCATATCTATCTTTGACATAGGAGGATGGGTAAAATTCTTGTTTTCTAATCCCAATCTAATGATAATGTTGTCTTTAATTCAAGAATTTATAAGAACTTGTATTTGCAATGGTCTCATAAGAAGGGAACAATGCACATCCTACTTTTTTAGATGGTTCAATACATAGACATTAAATGATAATGTTAAAAAATCATGATATTTAATTTTTGATAGTTATTTATAAGAATTTAGTGTACAACAGAAATACTCAAATCTCATGATAGACATCATAATGTTGGCTCAAGTAGAAAAGTAGAAGATTTGTGATTATTAAGCACATGTTTTAGAGTTGAGAAGGAAGCTATACATTTAAATCTAAAAAGGAGGATTGGTTTAAGGACTAATGATTGGTGTGTACAACTTATTTTGAAAGCACTTAATCTAATGGATGAAGCAAAAGATTAGGCAACAATTTAAGTAGATCAATAGATAAACATTGAGTAAGCAAAACACATATATAGAAGATAAAAAGAAACCATATAGGAGAAACAAAAATAAGTTGTTACTAAGGTTGAGGCTACACTAATACCCTTAGCCTAGGTGTCATAACCATTTATAGTAATCAATTCTCTCTCACCTATTACACTAAGTGGGTTTGATGATTTAATTATTAAAATGGGTCAACTAGATATAAACCTTATTAAAGGTAAGAATATGGATTCCTAATGCTCCCAATAAGGAGATTGAGGTCCAAGAATAAATTTGTCTAAAATTTTATGTTATGAGTTTAAGGAGAAAGGGCACTATAATATGATTTGAAAGAGAGCATCTACCTTTGGGATAAAATATAATGATAAGAGTAAAGTAAATGTTAATGTAATTGATCTTGTTGATAGAAAAAAATTGATCAACTATATGTGTTTGTGATAAAAATAACTAAGGAAAGATATACTCAAAATAACAAAGAGCCTCAAAAAATGAAAGAGGATACTAGGAAGAAACATAAAACAAGAAATTGGGTGTGCAAATTTTTATAATCTCATAAAAGCAAACATTGTACTCCATTCTTGAATACCTCTCAAAAATAATACTAATATCACATATGTCTAGCTTATTACTTTATCTTAAAAGAGAGAGAGAGAGAGAGAGAGAGAGAGAGAGAGAGAGAGAGAGAGAGTTAAAAATACAACTTAGAGTTAGATGATGGAAGAAAGTTGAATTCCCAGTTCTGGAGGCAACGGTGGATCTATATGCTTTATAAGTTGAGGTATTGTGTGATGGTATCTTTATCCTTGATGTTCTAGTTGATATTGGAGTTGCATTCAATGTTATGAATTATTTTGTAATGAACATGTTAAGTTTGAATCTTGAACATCCTTTGATATTAATGTCGAGATATTTAAATAAATAAAAAACAAAATTATAAGGTGTTATTTTAGATGCAAAAATAATGTCATTGATGTTGTATGTGTAGTTGAATCTCAAGTGATAGAAAATGACATTTTTGGATACCCAATGTTGTTAGGAAGGACATGGTTGAGAAGATCCCATACAATAAATTATTGGAATGAGTGGTTCATGACACTTAGTCATGGTAATGGAAAGGAAAAAACAAATGTGGTTCATTAGAGTCAGATTAGGGAACTTGTAGAGTCCAACAATGAGAGTAATGATTAGATGTCTTTAGATTATTTTAACACAAGTTATGTGGACATTGATGATGATAAAGGTGATGTGTACATGTCAGTCATGGACATCCTTCCAACCTCACCCTTTGATTCACCTATGGAAATCACAAATAAGTGTTGGAAGAGCAACTTTAACAACTATAAATCATAGATATTATAAAGGAGGAAGAAAAATAAGACTATCTTCAACTCTTTTGAAGGTATATGCACATTGAATTAGAGGATAATGCAAAACTAGTCAAACATATGCCTTATATAATGAATGCTAATTTTGTTAATAGTAAATGAAGTGGTAGTCAAGCTTCTTGATACAGATTTATATTCCAAATAAATAAATCATAATGGGTCTCTCCCATTGTGATAACAAAAAATAAAAATGGGAAGTTGCATATTTGTGTTGATTACAAAAATATCAACAAGGCAACAAAGAAGGACCATTGCCATCTTCCCTTATTAAATTAGATCTCAGATGAGGTAGCTAGTAATGAGTGTATTTAATAAAGGTTATAGTGGGTACAAACTAAGTTCACATAGCTGAGAAGGATCATCTAAAGACTATGTTCACCACTCCTTGGGGAGTATTTACTTATAGAAATTCCATTTATATTATGTACAATGGCCATACAACCTTATACCACTTAATGATTAGAGTGTTTGAACCCTGTTTTGGAAGTTTTGTCATGTTATTTATTGACATCTTACAGAAGCAAGGTGGATGATTTGTACCAAATGGAGAAGGCTTTTCAAAGTTTGAATGATGCCCAAACCTCATTAAATCCCATAAGGTGTGTGTTTGGATGCTCTAAAGGTGTCCTTTAGGACATGTATTTATAGATGGAATCAATTACGATGCAAAAAAGGGTTAAAAGATCAAGAAATTACAATTTTCCATGAATACAAGTAAGTTAAGATCATTCTTAGGATGTTGGATATTATAAAAGGATCTTTAAGAAATTAAAAAAATTACATAGATATTAACCCAATTCTTAAAGAAAGATGTTTCTTATGAACCAAAGGAGAAGGCACTTGAAGCTTTTGATCAGCGTAAGTGATCATTGGTAACATCACCTATTTTAAAGAATCCAAATTGGAACAAAATGTTCATCGTGTATAATAATGCTTCATATACAACACTAGGGAGCACACTAAGCCAAAGGATGAGAATATGGATGATCATCCAATATACTTCAAGAGTAGTAAAATGAGTAGTCAAATAATGAAAGTGATGAAAAAGTACACATTTAAGCAAGCAACTTAATAATAAAATATAAAATGGGGTCAACTTAAGTGGGAAAACATCTCTCTAATACAGCCAAACAATCTCAACCATTAGATCAAAAAAATATAGGTCATTGGTTTGGACAAAACCTTAAAGATTTCTTAATTTTTCTTATGGATGAGTATAAAAGTATTCTCTAGATTTTCGGTTTCATTTTGGTCATTTTGTTTTGCACGTTGAGCTTGAATTTAGGGAGGAAACACACATTTTAAAGACATGATGTTTAGTTTTCATTGTTCTTGTTTTATGCATTTTGATATACACAATATGAATATCCTTTAAATATGTTTAGAATTATTTTTAAAAATATTTATAAGTTTTAATTTTATGCCTTCAAATATATACACATTAGTGTATACCCAATGCATATTCAAAAGAATAGGTTTCAGGTTTTGTGTGTATATGTATATATATTTATTTAAAATTTTAATTATGACCAAGTCAAAAGGGTAAGTGGTTAGACTGTGTAGTCTATCACACTTTTATAAGGTGGTTAGTTGCACATTTGGCACCCATTCCCTTGACATGGGTGGGGGGCAACATCGCCCAACCTCTACTATAACACAACAGGTGGAGACAACTATTGAATCTATACCTGAGCATTATAATTTTTTTTTTTTACTTTTTATATTTTTTATGAAAACACTAATATTAAAGATATGATGTTTAGTTTTCATTGTTCTTATTTTATGCATTTCAATATACACAATATGTATATATTTTAAGTATATGTATATAGATTTATTTTTAAATATATGTCTGGTTTTCCATTTTATGCCTTCAAATATATACACATTAGTGCACACTCAATGCATATTTAAAGGAATAGGTTTTAGGTTATGTGTGTGTGTATATATCTATTTATATATTTAAAGGTTTAAAAAATAATTATGACTGTGTTAGAACATTTAAATCCAAGTGGGATTAATTGACCCTAAGCCTTGGTTATTAATTAAATAAATAGTAATATATTATTTATTACCACGAGATAAAAATTTTATGGAAATAAATAATAAATTTATTATTGTTTAATTATTACCAAATTTAAATTAAATTTTCTTATCAGGATGGATGAACCCATTATTTTTACAATGGTCACCTCCCTTGATTTTTCATTATAAATAGGGTGTTACCCTCATTGTGAGTTTCAATATACATAACATGTATATCTTTATAGAATTTCAATATTATAAAGATATATTGAAACACCTCCTCCCGATCATTAGAAAAATATTTTTTTACTTTTATATAAATAGAAACACTAATATTAAAGACATGATGTTTAGTTTTCATTATTCTTATTTTATGCATTTCAATATACATAATGTGCATATCTTTCAAATATATGTATATAGATTTATTTTTAAATATATGTATATAGATTTATTTTTAAATATATGTCTGGTTTTCCATTTTATGCCTTCCAATATACACACATTAGTGTATACTCAATTCATTTTTAAAGGAATAGGTTTCAAGTTTTGAGTGTGTGTATATATTTATTTATATATTTAAAAGTTTAAAAAATAATTATGCATGTGTTAAAACATTTAATTATATGTGGACTTAATTTATCCTTAGTCTTAGTTATTAATTAAATAAATGGTAATATATTATTTATTACCACGAGGTAGAAACCTCGTGGAAATAAATAATAAAGTTATAATTATTTAATTATTACCAAATTTCTATTAAATTTTCTTATTGAGATGGATGGACCCGTTATTTTTACAACAGTAACCTCCCTTGATTTTTCATTACAAATAGTGTGTTACCCTCAATGTGAAACCAACCCATGAATTTTCTTATTAGTTGTGTTGTGTCAAAATTTATTCCTATCCTAAGTGATTTAAACTATATGTAAAGATATAAGTTGAAATATGTATTCTATCTAGTTAGAGGGGATTTATTTTTCTATATTGGGATAAGTTGGAAGACTTCAAGATTCTATAAAAAGGATGCATACTCCCGTCACACACATAAGGAGACACATAGATCTAGATTTGAATAAATTTAGAGTCTTAAAGATGGAGTGTTAAGGAAGCTATTGAGTTGTGTGAACTTAAAGTTTTTCAACTCTTGAGTGAGATTTTTTTCACACATAATATATTAATATAATTATTAGTTATATTTCATTATTGTGTAAATTATTTGTACCATTTTTATATTAATTATGTATTATTTTTGTTAAGTTGTCTCCAAATTAACACCACCATAATTAAAGTTGTGCATTGCTAATATAATCATAGCACAAGGAGTTCTCGGTAAAATATTTATTGAGTACATGATTGGGTCGACATTTTGGTTTTGTTACAGAGATCATTCCTTGGTGGTGGTAACTTTTAAATTTTATTACAATTCAACATATATTATACATAATTGTTACAATAACCTTGTTCTTATCGTGGATAAATATTTTGCATGATTATCCTAATCTTTTTATGGTATTTTCATTTTTACCATAGTAATTATAGTTTTCATTGTGGTTATTCTATTTTTTATGGTAGAAATTTTTTATTATAGTAAATTCATTTTTATCAATCATTTCAGTATTTACCATGAAAGTGTTTATCATAGTAAATTCAATTTTTACTATGGTCATTCCAATTTTCAATTTGGTTATTCCAATTTTTATCTTGATCATTCCAGTTTTTACCACTAATTTAAAAGAAAAAAATCAAGTTATATCTTTTATACTTGCATTTTAGTAATTTGTTGAGGTTATTTTATCATATAAATTACAATGTTAAGGACTTGGGTGGTGTTCTATTGGATTAAATTTAAAGCTAAGGCAATTTTTCATTCTAGCAATGCATAACTATCTTTGACATAGGAGGATGGGTAAAATTCTTGTTTTATAATCCCAATATAATGATAATGCTTTGTCTTTAATTCAATAATTTAAAAGAACTTACATTTGTAATGGGTTCATATGAAGGGAATGACGAGCATCCTACATTTTTAGATGGTTCAATATATAGACATTAAATGAATAATGTTTTAGATTAAGGTAAAAGTAGGTTTTGAAGGGGCCCCAAAACCCTTTACATCAAAAGAGAGATAAACCTTTAAGCACAACCAGGTTTCTTAAAGAACCTGAAACCAGTAAAAGCAAAACCAGGTTAAACAGGAACCTGAAAACAACAAAAAAGACCAGAAAAAATAGCTGACAAAACACGGAACGGAACGTCAACAGACAGGATCAGTTAAAATGAATAATGTTAAAAATCATAAGATTTTGTTTTTGATAGTTATTTATAAGAATTTGGTGTACGAAAAAAATACTCAAATCTCATGATAGACATCATAATGTTGGCTCAAGTAGAAAAGTAGAAGATTTGTGATTACTATGCACATGTTTTAGAGCTAAGAAGGAAGCTATGCATTCAAATTTGAAAAGGAGGGTTAGTTTAAGGACTAATGATTGGTGTGTACAACCTATTTTGAAATCACTTAATCCAAGGGATGAAGCCAAAAATTAGGTAACGAGTTAAGTACGATCAATAGACAAATATTGAGTAAGCAAAACACATATCTAGAAAATAAAAAGAAACCATAGAGGAGAAACAAAAAGAAGTTGCTACCAAGGTTGAGGCTATACTAATACCCTTAGCCTAAGTGTCATAACCATTTATAGTAATCAATTCTCTCTCACCTATTACATTGAGTGGGTTTGATGATTTAATTAATAAAATGGATCAACTAACTATAAACCTTCTTAAAGGGAATAATTTGTATTCTCAATGCTCCCAAGGAGGAGATTGAGGGCCAAGAATAAATTTCTTTGAAATTTTTTGTAATGAGTTTAGGGATAAGGGAACTATAATATAATTTGAAAGAGAGCATCTACCTCTGGGATAAAAGATAATGATAAGAGTAAAGCACATGTTAATGTAATTGATCTTGTTGATAGGATAAATGTTGATTAACTAGATGTGTTGGTGATAAAAATAACTAAGGAAAGATATACTAAAAAGAACAAAGAGCCTCAATAAATGAAAGAGGATACTAGGAAGAACCATAAAACAAGAAATATGGGTGTGTAAATTTTTATAATATCGTAGGCACAAATGTCATACTCTATGCTTGAATACCTCTCCAAATATACTATCAATATCACATATGGCTAGCTTGTTGCTTTATCTTCAAAAAAGAAGAGGGAGTTACGAATAGAACTTAGAGTTAGACAATGGAATAAAGTTTAATTCCTAGTTCTGGAGGTAGAGGTGGATCCATATGCTTTATAAGTTAAGGTATTGTACGATGGTATCTTTATTCTTGATGTTCTAGTTGATAGTGGAGTTGCATTCAATGTTATGAATTATTTTGTAATGAACATGTTAAGTTTTAAGCTTGGTTGAGATATTTAAATAAAGAAAAAACAAAACCAAAAGGTGTTGTTTTAGATGCATAAATTATGTCATTGATGTTGTATGTGTAATTGAATCTCATGTGATATAAAAGGGCATTGTTGGATACCCAGTGTTGTTAAAAAGCACATGGTTGAGAATAGTCCATACAATAAATTATTGGAATGAGTGGTTCATGACACTTAGTCATGGAAATGGAAAGGAAAAAAAAATGTGGTTCCTTAGAGTTAGATTAGGGAACCTATGAAGTCCAGCAATGAAAGTAATGATTAGATGTCTTCTGATCATTTCAACACAAGTTATGTGGACATTGATGATGATAAATTTGATATGGATATGTATGTCATGGACATCCTTCCAACCTCTCCCTTTGATGCACCCATGAAAAACACAAATAAGTGTTGAAAGAATAGTTATAGTAGCTATAAATCATAGATGTTGTACAGGAAGAAGAAAGATAAGGTCCTATCTTCAACTCTTTTGAAGGTATATGTACTTCTTTACTTTTGATTACAAGGATAGTTTTTAAGTTATTTAGGTATAACACACTATTGAATTAGAGGATAACATAAAACTAGTCAAACGTATGCCTTATAGAATGAATCTTAATTTTTTTAATGGTAAATGAAAAGGTAGTCAAGCTTCTTGATGCAAGATTTATATTCCAAATAAATAACTCATGAAGGGTCTCTCCTATTGCAATAGCAAAAAATAAGAATGGGAAGTTTCATATTTGTGTTGATTATAGGAAGATCAATAAGGCAACAAAGAAGGACCACTACCATCTTCACTTGTCAGATTAGATCTCAGATGAGGTAGCTAGTAATGAGTGTATTTACTAATGGTTATAATGGGTACAATTAAGTTTGCATAGATGAGAAGTAAATATAAAGACTACGTTCACTACTCCTTGGGGAGAGTTTAGTTATATATATTCCATTTACATTATGTACAATGCATATACAACCTTATACACTTAATGATTAGAGTGTTTGAACCCTATATTGGAAGTTTTGTCATGTTATTTATTGAAATTTTACGAGAGCAAGGTGGATGATTTATACCAGATGGAGAAGGCTTTTGAAAGGTTGGATGAGGCCTAAACCTCATTAAATCTCGTAAGGTGTGTGTCTAGATGCTCTAAAGGTGTCCTTTAGGACATGTATTTATAGATGGTATCAATTACAATCCAAAAAAGGTTAAAAAATCAAGAAATTACCATTTTATATGATTAAAAGTAAGTTAAGATCATTCTTAAGATGTCAGATATTATAGAAGGATCATTAGGAAATTTTAAAAAATTACATAGCCATTAACACAATTCTTAAATAAAGATTTTTATTGTGAACCAGAGGAGAAGGCACTTGAATCTTTTGAGTAGCGTAAGTGATCATTGGTAACATCACCTATTTTAAATAATCCAAATTGAAACAAAATATTCATTGTGTATATTGATGCTGCAGAAACAACACTAGGGAACACAATAAGCCAAAGAGATGAGAATATGGATGATCATCCAATATACTTTGAGAGCAAGAAAATGAGTAGTCAAAAAATAAGAGTGATGAAAAGGCACACATTTAAGCAACTTAATAATAAAATATAAAATGGGGTCAACTTAAGTTGAAAAACATCTCTTAAATATGCTCAAACAAACTCCACCATTTGGTTTGGACAAAGCCTTAAGGATTTCATAATTTTCCTTATGGATGAGTGCAAAAGTATTCTCTATCTTTTAGGTTTCATTTTGATCATTTTTTTTTGCACATTGGGCTTGAATTTAGGGAGGAGACACTAATTTTAAAGACATGATGTTTAGTTTTCATTGTTTTTATTTTGTGCATTTTGATATACATAATATGAATATTTTTTCAATATATCTAGAATTAGAAAATATTTATAGGTTTCAATTTTATGCCTTCAAATATATACACATTAGCGTATACCTAATGTGTATTCAAATTAATAGGTTTTAGGTTTTGTGTGTATATGTTTAATTATGACTAAGTCAAAAGGGTGGGTGGTTGGAATGTGCAGTCCATCACACTTTTATATGGTGGCTAGTTGCACATTTGTCACCCCTTCCCTTGACATGGGTGGGGGGCAACATCACCCACCCCCTGCTATGATGCAATAGGTGGGGATGACTATGTCGTCTCCACCTAACCATTATAAAATTATTTTTTTACTTGTATATATATATATATATATATATATATATATATATATATATATATATATATATATATATATATTAAAGACATGATGTTTAGTTTTCAGTGTTCTTATTTTGTGCATTTCAATATATGTAATGTGTATATCTTTTAAATATATGTATATATATTTGTTTTTAAATATGTCTAATTTTCCATTTTATGCCTTCAAATATATACACATTAGTGTATACTCAATGCATATTTAATAGAATAGATTTCAAGTTTTATGTGTGTGTATATCTATTTATATATTTAAAAGTTTAAAAAATAATTATGAATGTGTTAGAACATTTAATTCTAAGTGGGGTTAATTGACCCTTATCCTTGGTTATTAATTAAATAAATGGCAATATATTATTTATTACCACGAGGTGGAAACCTCATGGAAATAAATAATAAAGTTATAATTATTTAATTATTACCAAATTTAAATTATTATTTTTTATCAGGATAGATGGACCCATTATTTTTAGCACAGTCACATCTCTTGATTTTTCATTATAAATAGGCTGTTACCCTCATTGTGAAACCAACATGTGAATATGAAATTATTTATCATATTCAATATGAGGATTTTGTGAAATCATATTTGAGAATAAGTTAGAGGTTAAAGAATTGCATTGAGTACAAAATTGAGTTTCTCAATTATTTGAGTAATTATCATTGGTGGGGTTTTACCTCTTTGAGGTTCTCCCACAATAAATAACTACGTATTGTGTTAACTAATCTGTGTGCTTTGTTCATTATTTACACTTCTATATCTTTTGTGTATGTTCATTAAATATTATATATTTTTTCAATTTCTTTCATGGTATTAGAGCAAAAGGGAGTGTAGAGAAATTATAAGCTTAAGTCAATTACGGTTATATATATTTAAGCTTATAATTTCTCTACACTCCCTTTTGCTCTGATTCCATGAAAGAAATTGAAAAACTATATAATAATTAATAAACATACATATAAGATATATTATATATATATAAGTTTGGCTTAGTACGATACAAGAAAGCAGGAAAAAATTTCCCTAGTCATCTTGAGTCCTAGTTGGCTTGGTATATGCATTGATATTCATCCAAAAATATTAGAATCCCTTTCAAGATCAACCAGAGGGAAATTAATTTTTTTTCAACTTCCAACCTATCTAGAGTGCACTTGTACAGCTTGGGTGTCTGAGAAAATTAAAAATTTAATCTTTTGGCATGAATTTTGTGTTATGAGGGTTCTAACTTCTTAGTTTTGAGGATTGAATACTTCTTGAAAAGTTTTAGGAATTGAGAAGGCCATTCAAATCCTCTATGATTTTGCATGAGCCTCTTATAATGCCCCTATATGGCTTAGAGTAGTGAATAGGTGAGATTATTCATCAAAAAATTAATTTTGAAGATTATATCTGCCTTGTAGCAAGAGTTTAAGAAGGCCGACAAATTTTCAAAGCTTCTAGTGGTTTATCCAAATAATTATGGCTCTCCAAACTTTTGCTCTTGTGTCATTCTTCTCCCTACACATGCTATAAGTAAGTATATTTTTTCATACAGCTTGTGAAAATATTGAAAAATACTTTATTTTTTAAAATATATTTTCCATGCAAAAATCTAGTAGCCCCCACCTTTAAATTCTTTTAAGAGTTTTGTAACTAAAAAGTAAATTTTATTTTGAAAAAATTGCATGCACATTTTATATATATATATATATATATATATATATATATATATATATATATATATATATATATATATATATATATATATATATATATATGTTATAAAATTAGTTAAAAAATATATTTAAATGTAAATTAGTGCATGTAAATCTTTAACTAGTCATTTAGAAGGGTTGGCAGAAGTATTTTAACTAAAATCTAGTAATACTGAGGTCTTGTGTTCAAATCTCACTTTTTTTTTCATTTTGAAACTCATTTAAATTTAACTTAATTTTAAATTTCATTCTTGGCTTGCATGCCTAGCATCATGCATTCAAAACCCTAATTAATTTGTCAATCTTGTTTTGAAATTTAACATATTAAATGTTTTGTCAAATATAGTTATATAAAATGTTGATCCTTAAGTTTTTCCACCTTCTAGACACATCTATGTGGTTAATTTTATGTTTTGAAACCTCCTATTACTAATTTTATATATTTTTTAATTATAGTGGCTAGGTAGTTATTCTAGTGCGACTCTTTCGACACTTAGTTTAGTGCAATTTTGTTTCATTTTTTTGTATAATTTTGTATTAATTAGATTGATAATTCTATGTGCATTTTTAATAAAAACTCATTAAAAAGGTTATTTTATTACAATTATTCTTACATTAACATATTTTTGCGACACCTATAACACCTTATTTTATCATAATCTTTTATAATTTTTTACTTTGTCTAGCATTAAATTAAACAATTGTTGTATGTTTACACCTACAATCTATTTTTACTATCAAATAAAGTTAATTTCACACTAAAAAAAACATTTTAAGTATATTTTTATTATCAATATTAAAGGGAAGTTATGGCTTCGCTTCATTTTTCTTAGATAAATCTTAAATGCTTAATGAGAATAACTATAATATAAGAAAAAACCCTGTGAAAGTAGAATTTATGGTTAAAAAATTATAGAATATTATCATTGAAATTGAAAAAACACTTTCTAGACATGTGACCTTTGATCTTACAAATGTATTTCAACAGAAATCATAGGAAACCATTATTATTTTGCAGAGTGTCAAGGATGAATTTATCCTCTACATTGGTAATCAAGAGTCTTATAGCGATGCTTGGAAATTCTTTGAGTCCATGCACAAGGGCACTCATCTCTTGAATATTATTAAGTTAATCTTTGAATTACTAACTACACCTATAAAAGGTGATTAAAAGGTTGTGAATTTTCTTACTAAAATTTAGAATATTAAAGCTCAATTAGATGGTTGTAATTGTAATTTGATTCAAAATCAACTGATTTATTTTATCATTCAATTAAATATTCATGAAAAATTTAAAAATTTAATTTCAATTTTGAATTGTAAATATTAAACTAAGCAAGATATCCCTGACCTTAACACCTTGTGTGCTCTTTTGATTTAAAAAGAGTAAGTTATGATAAATTTTAATTCTAAAGAGAATGCCACTCAATCACTTCTCACCTTAAATATTATTTTTAATAATAATAAGAACAAAAAATTTAACCCTAATTTTTATTTTGAATAAATGAGTAATAATAAATATGATAATAATAATCATAAACTTAAATTTAATAAAAATTATAAGCTATGTTGCAAGTTTGATCATAAAAAATAAAATTGTTATAAAAAAAAATACAGAGTTAACAATCAAACTTCTAAAAATAACAAAGGGAAGAAATCTAATCAAAACAAGTAGAAGAATCAAAACTCTAATCATAATAACAATCAAGTTTCAAATGTTATTGTTTTATATGTTTTATTTGTTTCAAATGAAAATGAGTGGATTTTAAATAGTGGTGTGTCACACCATATGACTTGTTTATCTAATATTTTATGTGATTTTAGAGATATCTTTGAAAATATTTAGGTAGGAGATAATTCTTTATTAGAAGCAATTAAATAGGGAAAAGCTAAATTTTTAAATGTTACTATAGATGATATTTTCTATGTACCTAAGCTTAAAAATAATTTGTTATATTGTTCACAACTTAAAAATGATAATTTTATTGTATCTTTACTTAAATATAGTTGGTCCATTAAAAATAAATTTGGATTATTGAAGATGTTCAAAAGAATATTTTATACATTTTGTCTCCTTCTATACGTTTTCTTTCATTGCATAGTGATAATGAATTTCAAATATAAAATGAAAGATTAGGACATGTCAATTTTAAAAAAAATCATGATGTCTACAAATAATTTTCTTGTTGGACTTGTTTTTATCCCCTCTTATCATGGTGGTGAATATGTTAGTAAAGATTCTGATTCTTTTTAAATGAATAATTGTAGTGAATATGTTAGTAAAGAGTTTGATTCTTTTTATATTAATTGTGGTATTCAAAAAGAATTAATAGATCTTTATTCCCCTTGGCAAAATGGTATTTCTAAAATAAAAAACCACACCATTATAGAAATGGTTAAAACAATGTTGTAATTTATAAATGTTTCTAAGTTTTTATAAATTGAAGCTATGAATATTGATGTGCATATTCTAAATAGAGTCCCTACCAAAGATTTGCATCTTTTTACTCTTTTAAAAATGTGATCTAAAAATAAACCTAGTGTAGCTCATCTTAGAATCTTTGGTAGTCCCATTTTTTTGTTCCTAAAGTTAAAAGAAAAAAGTTGGATCTAACTTCTTATTCTTTAATTTTTATAGGTTATGGAGGTAAGACAAAAGGTTTAAGAGTACACGATCCATCTAAAAGATAAATCATTAAGAATATTGTTCTTATTATCAAAAAAAAATTGTGAGACTTCTTTGGATCCTTCTCAACGTTCTTCTGTTGATGAACCTAACTCTCATGTCTCTCTTTGTGATAAAATGGATTCCCTTGAGGAAGTTGATCTAGTTTTAAATAACTTAGAGTCTAAGGAACCTCCTAAGTTTTAGGTTCAATTTAAAAGACTTAAATGATTAGAATCCCTAATCCAATCTTATAATGTTGATAACTTTAATAAATTAATTAGAAGTCAACATTCTTATCATGTTTTAATGATTATGTATGAATGTGTTGATATTGTAGATTGCACCCTTGAAAGAAGGCTTGGCTTCTCTCTTTCATGCGGCAACATGGAGACTCTCCTCTTGCTGTGAGTTTGGCAAAATTGAGGGGAGAATCTCTAGATAAGGGCTATCTCCCTTTGATGCATCTCTAAGGTCTTTCAATACTACTAATAATAATGGGGGGTGAAAAGGGAGAAGGATATAACCAAAATAGAAATTATCTAAATGGTGATGCACCAAATGATTTTGATCTACTCAGCTATTTTATCACTTCAGACCAAAATGGGGTGAATAGATACTCTATTTGACAGAAAGACCAGACTGTAAGAATCTTTAACAGGGATATTAATGAAGACACACAGAAAATGAAACCACAAGCGTTGTAGAAAACACACTATGAGATAACCACTCTTCTATCTCTGCACTCTAGATGCAACACTTCCTATTAACCTATAGAAATGGTACTTTAGCTACACTAGGTATGTTGGTGTCAATCTATGAAATCATCAAGCTAAAAATGACTGAGCACAAAATTGATACATAGACACACTCAAAAATATATCCAGCTAGATAAAGGTAAAATGCATTCTTATTGATCAAAGGTAAAATTTTGGCAGGGATTCGCTTTAAAAAATGAGAGATATCATTCTCAACTGAGAGGTTACAATATATATAGCATGAAGAAAAATACTTTGGCACTTTCTAAAATAAGTGGCCCATGCTATGTTGAATACATTAGAAAGAAGAAACTTTTGAAGGGACCATGATATGGTAATCGCAAGTCTTGACTTTTGGTGCTTAACCCATATTAAATGTCACTACAAAAGCATGGGTCTCATGTGACTGTCTGCTCATTAATGTAAAATGAAGAAAAAATAGGACATTCTATTGAATGCTTTTGCTCCCCTTGGTGGCCACTTGTTTCATCTACAATAATAACTCCTTGTGTCGATGCTTTCTGTGCCACCTGGACTATTTTATCTGCTCCTGCACTTGGCTTTTATCTTTTTCTAGCTCTTTGGCCCTCAAGGCTATTTTCCATCATTTCTTAGCTCTTCAATCTCTTTTCTCGATTGTCCATTCCTTTTGGCCTTAAGGCCTTTGAATTCCTTTGGATTCATGCTTATGAATTCTTCCAGCTTCTCTTCTAACCCATTTCTATGTGCGGGCTCGTCTTTAAACATTTGAGAATCAACAACTATTTCATTGTCCTAAATTTGACATTCACAGAGATGTCACCATATGTTTGAACCTCTAATGGTTGGTTTGCTATGCTGAATTTGACATTCTTGAGCCCATCACCCCTTTGGTAATTTCTTCATCCTTTTGTATTCCTTCAGCCTTTTGCAATTGAACCTTCTCGAAGGGAAGGTGTCCCTTCAAAGCTTGGAAAAAGTCCCTTTTTTGGTCACTGAGAGCCCTCTACAAGGGCACTTGCCCTTCAGGCTCCTTCGAGCTCCCTTGGTCATCTCAATTCTTTCAGAAAAAATGTTCGAAAGAATTCCTTCAGACATTTTTATCGAAGAAAAACCTGCCTTCATGTCTCGGTCTTTTTCTTTCGGTCTTTTCCTTTAACAAATTCCTTCAGACTTTTATTTGAAGGAATTTATTTGAGATTTTTGTCCAAAAGAATTTATCTTTTTTCCTTCTTTGTATTTTCCTTCAGACATTTTTTCCAAAGGACCTTTGCCTTTTGCCATGGATTTTCTTCGGACAAAAGTCTGAAGGAATCATTTGCCTTACTCACTTTCTTGAATGTGTTTATTGCCCTCCGCAAGGGCATTTTGGGTCCATAATTGCATTTCAGATCCTATTTGAATGGTCTAGTTTGCAACCTGACTACCCTCTATAAGGGCACTTTGTCTTTGGAGATTTGTAAAAGACTTGAATTCTTTGAATTGGCCCATCCCTTTTCCAAAAGGCTTGTCTAAGACAATTGCCCAAAGCTAAATAATCCCCATATCAAGTTGAGAACCTACAAGTCTTAGATATTTCAAATTTTCACAAAAACAGGGCTATTGCAAAGGGAAATGGAGAATTTGTAGTAAGGTGGATGCATCCAAGATTGACGCACAAGACAACTAGGAAAAAAAAAGAGCAATTTTTTGGCCTACAGGACAAAAATGGTCAACAAATTTGGTGATTCCCAGGGGAAGCATGCCTACTATGCTTTAGGAAAATCGGTGGCTTATAAGTTCATTAGGCATGGAGTCAAAACACGTCCTGAAAGGTTGATAATAACCTTGAGAGATCAAGAATCAATCATGAATCTTTTACCCCAAATGGTAAACAAAACACACACAAGGCTAAAAAAGTATGAATATGTGCAAGAGCACTTACAAAAAATAAGAAAAAACAAGGAAAATGTATACATGATGAGAGAAGTCTCAGTGACAGTGCTTAAGATAAATCCCATTAACTGGAATATGTAGTTCTTTACCATCCAACTTGGAGAGTTGGAATGCATTATGTTACTTACACTGAGTGATGACATACAAACCACTCCATAGGGCATCAAATTTTGTGTGTTTTCTAGGCTTAGATTAGTCTTCATCCCATTTTAAGATGATGTCACCTTCAAAGAAGCCTTTTGATGAGAATTTCTTGTCAAAGTGCTTCTTTGTTTATTGTTGATGGCTGGTCATAGAAACCATGGCTTGGTCCCTTGTCTCCTAAAGTATTTATAGCGATGCTTGGAAATTCTTTGAGTCCATGCACAAGGGCATTCGTCTCTTGAATATTATTAAGTTAATCTTTGAATTACTAACTACACCTATAAAAGGTGATTAAAAGTTTTTGAATTTTTTTACTAAAATTTAGAATATTAAAGCTCAGTTAGATGGTTGTAACTGTAATTTGATTCAAAATTAACTAATTTATTTTATCATTCAATTAAATATTCATGAAAAGTTTAGAAATTTAATTTCAATTTTGAATTGTAAATATTAAACTAAGTAAGATATCCCTGACGTTAACACTTTGTTTGCTCTCTTGATTTAAAAAGAGTAAGTTATGATAAATTTTAATTCTAAAGAGAATGTCACTCAAGCACTTCTCACCTTAAATATTATTTTTAATAATAATAATAAGAAGAACAAAAAATCTAACCCTAATTTTGCTTTTGACTAAATGAGTAATAATAAATATGATAATAATAATCATAAACTTAAATTTAATAGAAATTATAAGTTATGTTACAAGTTTGATCATAAAAAATAAAATTGTTATAAAAACAAATACAGAGTTAACAATCAAACTTCTAAAAAAAAACAAAGGGAAGAAATCTAATCAAAACAAGTAGAAGAATCAATACTCTAATCATAATAACAATCAAGTTTCAAATGTGATTGTTTTATATGTTTTATTTGCTTCAAATAAAAATGAGTGGATTTTAAATAGTGGTGTGTCACACCATATGACTTGTTTATCTAATATTTTATGTGATTTTAGAGATATCCTTGAAAATATTTACGTAGGAGAAAATTCTTTATTAGAAGCAACTAAACAGGGAAAAGCTAAATTTTCAAATGTTATTATAGATGATATTTTCTATGTACCTAAGCTTAAAAATAATTTGTTATCTTGTTCACAATTTAAAAATGATAATTTCATTGTATCTTTACTTAAATATAGTTGGTCCATTAAAAATCAATTTGGATTATAGAAGATGTTCAAAATAATATTTTATACATTTTCTCTCCTTTTTCTATACGTTTTCTTTCATTGCATAGTGAGAATGAATTTCAAATATAAAATGAAAGATTAGGACGTGTCAATTTTTAAAAAATTCATGATATGTCTACAAATAATTTTCTTGTTGGACTTCCTTTTATTCCCTCTTATCATGGTGGTGAATATGTTAGTAAAGATTTTGATTCTTTTTAAATTGATAATTGTGGTGAATATGTTAGTAAAGAGTTTGATTCTTTTTGTATTAATTGTGGTATTCAAAAAAAATTAACATCTTTTTATTCCCCTTAGCAAAATGATATTTCTAAAATAAAAAACTACACCATTATAGAAATGGTTAAAACAATGTTGTAATCTATAAATGTTTCTAAGTTTTTATAGATTGAAGCTATGAATATTGATGTGCATATTCTAAATAGAGTCCCTACCAAATATTTGCATCTTTCTACTCTTTTAAAAATATGATCTAAAAATAAACCTAGTGTAGCTCATCTTACGATCTTTGGTAGTCCAATTTTTTTGTTCCTAAAGTTAAAAGAAAAAAGTTGGATCTAACTTCATATTCTTTAATATTTATAGGTTATGGAGGTAAGACAAAAGGTTTAAGAGTACACAATCCATCTAAAAGACAAATCATTGAGAATATAATTATTCTTATTATCAAAAAAAAAATTGTGAGACTTCTTTGGATCCTTCTCAACATTTTTCTGTTGATGAACCTAACTCTTGTGTTTCTCCTTGTGATAAAATGGATTCCCTTGAGGAAGTTGATCTAGTTTTAGATAACTCAGAGTCTAAGGAACCCCTTAAGTTTCAAGTTCAATTTAAAAAAATTAAATGATTAGAATCCCTAATCTAATCTTATAATGTTGATAACTTTAATAAATTAATTAAAATTAAACATTGTTATCATGTTTTAATGATTATGTATGAATACATTGACACTGTGAATTGCACTCTTGAAAGAAGGCTTGACTTCTATCTTCCATGCAGCAACATGGAAACTCCCCTCTTGTTGTGGGTTTGGCAAAGGGAGAATCTCTAGATAAGGTCTATCTCTCTTTGATGCATATCTAAGGTCTTTCACCACTACTGCTAACAATGGGGGTGGGTGAAAAGGGAGAAAGATGTAACCAAAATAGAAATTATCTAAACAATGATGCACTAAATGATTTTGATCTACTCAGCTATTTTATCACTTCAGACAAAAAGGGGGTGAACAGATACTCTATTTGACAAAAAGACTAGACTGTAGGGAGCTTTAACACGGGGCTTAATGAAGACACACACAAAATGAACTTACCACATGCACTGTAGAAAACACACTGTCTAATAACCACTCTTCTATCTCTACGCTCCAGATGCAACACTTCCTGTTAACCTGTAGAAATGGTGCTTTGGCTACACTAGTATGTTGGTGTCAATCTGTGAAAGCATCAAGCTAAAAATGACTGAACACAAAATTGATACATAGACACACTCAAAAATATATCCATCCAGATAAAGGTAAAATGCATTCTTATTGATCAAAGGTAAAATTTTGGCAGGGCTTCACCTTACAAAATGAGAGATATCCTTCTCAACTGAGAGGTTACAATATATATAGCATGAAGGAAAAGACTTTGGTGCTTTCTAGAATAAGTAGCCCATGCTGCATTGAATACATTGGAAAGAGGAAACTGCTAAAGGGACCATGCTGTGGTAGTCGCAAGTCTTGACTTTTGGTGCTTAACCTATATTAAATGTCACTACAAGAGCATGGGTCTCATGCAACTGTCTGCTCATTAATGTAAAATGAGAAAAAAGGGCCATTCTATTGAATGCTTTCACTCCCCTTGGTGGCCACTTGTTTCATCTACAATAATAACTCCTTGTGTTGATGCTTTTTGTGCCTCCTAGACTATTTTGTCTGCTATTATGCTTGGCTTTTGTCCTTTTCTGACTCTTTGGCCCTCGGGGCTATTTTCCATCATTTCTTGGTTCTTTAGGCTCCTTTCTTGACGATCCTTTCCTTTTGGCCTTAAGGCCTTTGAATTCCTTTGGGTTCATTCTTATGAATTCTTTTGGCTTCTCTTCTAACCCATTTCCATGTGTGGGCCCATCTTTAAACATTTGAGAATCAACGGCTATTTCATTGTCTTGAATTTGACATCCACTGGGACATCACCAGATGTTTGAACCTCTAATGACTGATTCACTACGATAAATTTGAAATTATCAGGCCCGTCATCCCTTTGGTAATTTCTTAAACCTTTTGTATTCCTTCGGCCTTTTGCAATTGAACCTTCTCAAAGGGAAGGTGTCCATTTAGAGCTTGGAAAAGGTCCCATTTTTTGTCACTAAGAGCCCTCCACAAGGGCACTTGCCCTTTGAGCTCCCTTGGTCATCTTAATTCCTTCAGATAAAATGTCTAAAAAATTCCTTCGAACATTTTGCCCAAAGAAAAACCTGCATTCATGTCTTGGTCCTTTTCTTTCAATCTTTTCCTTTGACAAATTCCTTTAGACAAAAGTCTGAAGGAATTCCTTCGAGATTTTTGTCCGAAGGAATTTGCCTTTGTTCCTTGTATTTTTCTTCAGACATTTTGTCCGAAAGACCTTTGTCTTTTATCATGGATTTCCTTTGGACAGAAGTCCCAAAGAATCATTTGCCTTGCTCACTTTCCTAAATGTGTTTACTGCCCTCCACAAGGGCATTTTGGGTCCAGAATTGCCCTTCAGATCTTGCTTGAATGGTCTAGTTTGTGACCTAATTACCCTCCACAAGGGCAATTTATCTTTGGAGCTTTGTAAAAGACTTGCATTCTTTGAATTGGCCCATCCCTTTGCCAAAAGACTTGTCCAAGGTAATTGCTCAAAGTGAAATAAGCCCCATATCAAGCTGAGAACCTACAGGTCTTAGATATTTCAACTTTTCATAAGAATAGGGTTATTTCAAAGGGAAATGGAGCATTTGTAGTAAGGTGGATGCATCCAAGACTGATGCACATGATAATAGGGAAAGAAAAGAGAGTAATTTTTTGGCCTACATGACCAAAATGGTCAACAAATTTGGTGATTCATAAGGGAAGCATGCCTGCTATGCTTTAGAAAAACTAGTGGCTTACAAGTCCATTGGGCATAGAGTCAAAACATAGCCTGTAAGGTTGACAATAACCTTGAGAGATTGAGAATCAATCATGAAGCTTTTACCCCAAATGGTAAATAAAACACACACAAGGATAAAAAACTACGAACATACGCAAAAACACTTAGGAAAAATAAGAAAAAACAAGGAAAATATATACATGATGAGAGAAGGCTCAGTGGCATTGCTTAAGATATATCCCATTAACTGGGATATGTATTTCTTCACCATCCAACTTAGAGAGTTAGAATGCATTGTGCTACTTGCACTGAGTGATGACATACAGACCACTCCATAGGGCATCAAACTTTGTGTATTTTCTAGGCTTAGCTTGGTCCTCATCCCATTTTAAGATGATGTCACCTTTAGAGAAGACTTTTGATAAGGATTTCTTGTCAAAGTGCTTATTTTTTTGCTACTAATGGCTGGTCATAGAAACCATGGCTTGGTCCCTTGTCTCCTGAAGTTTCATCAATTCACACAGCCTGACCTCTATGTTGTTGCCTTCTTCTAATTGTAGCTGGTGAGCAAGATCCAAAGCTAGAAATTTAAGTGAAATAGGAAGTCTAGCTTCCCTTCCATATACAAGTGTGTATGGTGAATTTATAACTACCCTCTTTAGAGTAACCCTATCTGCCCACAAGGTTGTTTTCAACTTGGCATGCCAAGTTCTTTTATTCTCCTCCATTATCTTTCTGATAATTCTGATCAAATTATTATTGGTGGACTCATCTAGCCCATTTTTTTGTGGGTAGTAGTTGGAAGAACTGCTAAGGTAGATGTCGTATCCTAATGCTCACTCACTTATTTTGGTTCTCAAGAAAGCCAATGCATTATCTGAGATGATGGTAGCTGGGACTCCAAACCTTGTCACCAGGCCTTCATAAAAGTCCAAGATTACACTTTCATTGGCTTCCTTCAAATCAATAGCTTCTACCCATCTTGTGAAGTATTTTGTAGTAGTCAAAACCCATTTGTGGCCAACACTAGAAGGAGGGTTGATCATCCCTATGAAATCTAGGCCCCATTGCATGAATGGTTGTTCTACTTGAATAGGCTATAGAGGCATTGCAACCAGTCATTGTTTTCCATCAAAGAGAGCACAATTATATCACTTTCATACCCATGCATGGGTGTCTCTAAATAAAGTGGGCCAAAATTAACAAGCTCTCATAATCCTTGTAATTGTAGGCTTAGGAGCAAAGTGACCACCAGCTGGCCCGTCATGGAACTCAGCCAACACCCTGATGACCTGACCTAGGTCTATGCACCTCAAGAGTACTCTTAAAAAATCACTTTTGAATATCACCCCATCAATTAGGACATAAGAGAGAGATTGGTGTCTAAAATATCTCCTCTTGGTCCTATCAAGGCCCTACGCACACTCACTAGTGAGAAAGAAATGTTTCATGTCTGATGCCAAATCCTTCACGACTGTGGTTCTTCTACTCTAACTTCATCATGGATTAGAAAAATGTCTTCTTTTTATTTCTTAAGGTCTATATCAAGGTGTTCACATAGGGCTTTTCCCCTTATCAGCTTGGTGGTTTTAATGTCCATGTTATATTTCATTACTTTGGTGATCCATCTCGCTCTCTTTTCATTTAGATCACGGTTGATCAAGAAATTTTTGATGCTAGGATGTGGCACCATGAGATTAACTTTGCTATTGGATAGCATATATCTAATTTTCTTCAAGCTTCATATGACCGTAAGGACTTGCTTTTCAACACATGTATACCTGATTTCAAAACCTTCTAGACCTTGGCTAAAAATGCAAGCGGTTGTTCAAGGTTTTCATCATTTGCTTGGGTAAGCATAGTAGAGATTACCTCTTCATTTTTGAAGGTGTAGAGGTTGAAATCCTTGGTGAATTCAAGACTAATCAAGGTAGGAGCCTGGTTGATATCCTACTTGATCCCTTCAAAACTATCCTTCTTTTGTGTTGTCCACACAAATTTCTCATCTTTCTTTAGCATGGAGGTCAATGGCTTGACTATCTCGACAAAATTTGGGATAAATCTCCTGATGAAATTTATTATACCAAAGAAATTTTTTAGATGTTTCTTATGCTTAGGCAAGGACAATGCTAGGATGGCATGAACTCTTTCTGGATCAATGGTCAAGCCCCCTTTCAAAACAACATGGCCAAGGAGTTTACCTTCATAGATAGTGAACATGCATTTATTTGGGTTGAGAGAGATACTGGCCAAGGTGTTTTAGATGTTAGCCTACTTCTTTAGATAATATTGTCACATCATCAAGATAGACCAGTACAACATTATTTATCAGGCCTTAGAAATCCATGTCCATGGCTCATTGAAAAGTGGCTCCAGCATTGGATAGTCCAAATGGCATTTTATGGTAAGCAAATGTTTCCCACTTAGTAGTAAAGGATATCTCGTATTGATCACAGTCTTGGACTAAAATCTAATTGTACCCTGAATACCCATCTAGGAGGGAGAAATGTTCACTGCCTATCACCATTTGGAGGATTTGCTCCTTACTTGGGAGATTATAGTGATCTTTCATTGAGACTCTATTGAGGTCTCTGAAATCTGCACACAATCTGATCTCCCCATTCTTTTTCCTAATAAAGACTAGATTGACTAGCCAAGAAGAGTGTTCCATCAAAAATATGATCCTGGAATCAATCAACCTTTGTTTTTGTTTGATGGGCTTGGCACCTTCCTCCATCTCAATGGTATGTTGGGCCAAACTTGGGTCAAAACCCTTCAATTTTTTATAACTCCAAGTGAAGACATCGGTAAATTCTTGGCACAACAAGATGAAAGCTTGCCTTTCATGATCTGTACATACCTTTCCAAGTGCAAGCAACCTATTCTTGAATATTTCAATTTTTTTATAGTTCTCTTTCTTCATTGTGATACTTTGTCATTTTTCAATTAGTCATCCTCATTAAAAATAATTTCAAGAGTAACCAAGCCTTTGGGAAGTTTATTGTTCTTCAACTGAACAATCTGGCTGCCATACTACTGTTGTAGCTTGGCTTGATTTTTAGAGGCAAACTCAACCTCCTCTTGCAATAAGAATGTTATCTACTGATTTCTATCAAACACCTATTAGTTGGTGATGTTATCAGGTAGAGAGGGTCTGATTACCACTTTTAAATGGCATGGACTGCTGTCTCGACCTATCTCCTTGGGGATGTCAAACTAGGTACCAACTACTGCTAGTCTGTCCACTTGATTATTCTGCTCTCTTGGAATGAAAATAACATTGAAAGCAAGGATACTCTCCACTAAGTCCCATACCCTGTACTTGTAAGACTTAAGAAGGGAATTTTTGGTCATATTTTGGCCTCTCACCTGATTTATGATCAACTCACTGTCCCTAAAAACCTATATCTCTTTAATTCCTCTTTTCCTTGCCCACTTCAAACCATGGATGAGAACTCATATTATGCAACATTGCAAGTGCAAGAAAACTAGAACCTAAAAGTCAAGAAGTATTTCTCCTTTGAGGGGGAAAATTAACACCACTCCACCACCAACTCCCAATTTGCTTCTTGAGCCATCAAAAAAGAGTTGCCATAAACCCGAGCTTTCTTGGTTTACTTTCATCAAATTTGGCACAAGGGTACCTTCTTCATGCATGCAATAAATTCCAAACACTACCTCTTCGCTAAAATTGTATGGGTCATGTTTGAAGTTGTCACTTCCCCATTCATCTAAGAGCAGGTCAGCAACTCTTTTAAGGGCAGAGGGTGGAGATTGATCCACTTGGAATTATTCTTCATCAATAATGGTGTAGCCGACATTCATCACTTTGAGTGAGTACAGCTCCAAATGATCTCTATGGATTGGTTCTAACTCAATCTTGACCTTAGTCCCATATTTGGTTCTAAAAACCATGTAAGACCAGTTTGTTGCTAAGTACCCACCTATTTTGGATGTAAAATCCCCGCACAAGCAGATAGAAGAGTAGAGAAGAATACCTACCACTGTTATGTCATAGGGAACTGAGAAAGTGGGATAGGTGTGTAGCATTAGATTCAAGCCTCACACCACTCCTAGTGTCTTGGACGGTGATCTATCTAGCTGCAGGACTCCCTTGGTCATCTCCTTGTATTTGAGTCCCAGCTTATCTACTATGCATTTGGGCATTACCTAGGTACTTGCCCCATTATCAATAATGTAGTTGTGTACCAAGAAATCTCCTATGACTAAGGATAGATAGAAATGGGGAACCTTTTCATCTTTATTTTCTTGGTCTAATGTGGAAGGATGCCCATTCATGATCAAATTGTTATCATCTTTTGTTGGGACAGTTGGTTCATTTAGCTTGTGTAACTCCTTCTAGAGTATGTCCTTTTGTCTTGGCATTGCTAATGAATCCCACAAAGAGATATTCATGTGCAGCTTCTTCATCTGGTCTACCATGTTGATCTAAGAGTTGTTGCCTTTTAAATTTTCTTTGGGGGTGCTTGTAACCTGAGGCGTAGGCTGAGGAGCTGAGGGTATAATTGACGACCTATAATTTATAAATTTTTGGTTCATATGTGATGAAGAAGATGCTACAGACATTTGGGTAGCTGCCTGAGTTTCTTCCATAGCTCTCCTTTTAGACCTTGTGTTGGTTGCAACATAATCACCTTGGTTGTCCATATTATCCACATAATTGACTGCACAAAATTCACCTTCCATGTGATTCATGAGAATGTAATTAGACTGAGCCTGCCTGCTATCCATGCCAGGTTGTACTAAATTTTCAAATCTTGGGAATTGGATAGCTGCCTGATTGTCTTGTGCATTCATATATTGACTCAACATCTCATTTGTATAAGCAACCTATTCTTGACTATATCCCAAGGGTGGGCAGTTTGGTTGTTCTTATACTAGATTATTTTGAGTGGGAGTAAGAGATTTAGACAATGAAAGAGCACCTAGATTATACCCTTGATAAGGTCTAGCTTGTGCAAACTAACCTTATCTTTGATTATAATTTTGAAAAGGAGGTCTACTTACTTGTCCAAACTACTGACATCCCTAATTTTTTTGATAGTTTTGAACCTATTGCCCTTTGAGAGCCACTAGTTCATTGGTCATGCTTTGTAACAAGCTTTTAACTTCATGAAGGTCATTGGGTGAGGTAGTAGTCAAATTTTCTACTCTAGGCATAAGAGCTAAGGTGGGTGTAGCAGTTTGAACTAGAGGTGGCAATTCAAGAAAGAGTGGCATATGAGGTCTAGGGGCTATCTTTCCTGCTTGCACTAGATAATTTTCAGTGGCTATGAAAATTTCATAGGTAGCTAGCAACACTTGTCCTCCCATTGACTATATCATGATAACAATGTCGTTATTCAAAGCTTGCAAGTAATAGAGGAAAGCATAGCTTGGGGTTAGCCTTACCAAAATAGGGATTCTGTCTTAGGTCTTTTGAAACTTGGTATTGAAATCTTGCATGAATTCATGTGGAGCTCTTTTCATGGTGGTTAGCTACTCAACAAGCAAGAGGTGGTCACTCTTCTCCCTGAATCTATTTGTTAAGAGAGTGCCTAATTTTTTCCATGTGCCGATTGAATTCATAAGCAAAGTTCCATACCAGTCTAAAACTTTACCCTTAAAAGACAATGCCAGCAACCTGATAGCAATGTCATCTTTAGTGACATTGTGAATATTACAGATATTGGCAATATTTTTGATGTGCTCAATAACATTAATAGGCCTCTCTCCATTAAAGGGAGGAACACTCTTAAGGGTTGTACCTAGGATTGTGTCATAATGTAGAAGGTTTAAAGGGCTATGACCATGAAAGTCTACAAAAGGTAAAGCCATGGTGATAATAGGGTTTTGTCAGGGTCTTCTTGTGTAAGTATATTTTATATTAGGTCTGAAAAATGAATTGTTGTATAGGGATGGGTCCTTACAAATCTCACTCACCTTATTGAGTTTAATGGTAGTTCAATGAATTCAAAAGAGACACCATTGGAAGAAGATCTTGTGGTGACCTTAGGCATGAGATGTAAGATTGATCTTTGACCAGAGACTAATGTTCTTGAAAATGGAGTCACCAGATGCTAGATTAGTGGTTCATTCTTACTGTAATAGGACCAACACCAATCCTAAAAATTTTTTGACCATTAAAATTTTATCCCACTAGGCATGCCAAAAACTGTTGACGTTGTGGATTGTACCCTTGAAAGAAGGCTTGGCTTCTCTCTTCCATGTGGAAATATGGAGACTCCCCACTTGTTGTGGGTTTGGCAAAACTAAAGGGAGAATCTCTAGATAAGGGCTATCTCCCTTTAATGCATCTTTGAGGTCTTTCACTACTACTGCTAACAATGGGGGGTGAAAATAAAGAAAGATATAACTAAAATAGAAATTATCTAAATGGTGATGCACCAAATGATTTTGATCTACTCAACTATTTTATCACTTCAGACCAAAAGGGGGTGAATAGATACTTTATTTGATAGAAAGACCAGACTATAAGGATCTTTAATAGGGGGCTTAATGAAGACATAGAAAATAAACTTACCATATGCATTATAGAAAACACACTGTCAAATAACCACTCTTCTGTCTCTGTGCTCCAGATGCAGCATTTCTTGTTAACTTGTAGAAATGGTGCTTTGGCTACACTAGGTATGTTGGTGTCAATCTATGAAAGCATCAAGCTAAAAATGACTGATCACAAAATTGATACACAGACACACTCAAAAATATATCCAGCTAGTAGAGGTAAAACACATTCTTATTGATCAAAGGTAAAATTTTGGTAGGGCTTCACCTTACAAAATGAGAGATATCCTTCTCAATTAAGAGGTTATAATATATATATATAGCATGAAGGAAAAGACTTTGGCACTTTCTAGAATAAGTGGCCCATGCTGCATTAAATACATTGAAAAGAGGAAACTAATAAAGGGACCATGTTGTGGTAGTCACAAGTCTTGACTTTTGGTGCTTAACTTGTTTTAAATGTCACTGCAAGAGCATGGTTCTCACGTGACTGTCTGCTCATTAATGTAAAATGAGGAAAAAATGGGCCATTCTATTGAATGTTTGATCTCTCCTTTGTGGCCACTTGTTTCATCCATAGTAATAACTCTTTGTGTTGATGCTTTCTATGCTACCTAGATTGTTATGTCTGCTCCTACGCTTGGCCTTTGTCCTTTTCTGGATCTTTGGCCCTCAGAGCTATTTTCCATCATTTATTGGCTCTTCGAGCTCATTTCTCAATGGTCCTTTCCTTTTGGCCTTAAGGCCTTTGAATTCTTTCGAGTTCATGCTTATGAATTCTTTCAGCTTCTCTTCTAACCCATTTCTATGCACGGGCCCATCTTTAAACATTTATCAAAGAAACTGTAAATTAGCAAAAAAAATACTTAGGTATTATCAAAGAAACTGTAAACTATGGTTTATTTTATTCTTCTATTAAAAATACTAATTTACATGGTTATTGTGATGTTGACCATGTTAGTGATATTATAGATTATAAATTTTCTTGTGAATATATGTATAAACATGGTGTAGGTGCTATCACTTGGAGCAATAAGAAGCAACTTACTGTCTTTATCTCTTCTATAGAGGTAGAGTACATAAGTGCCACGAAAGTTGTTAAAGAATCCACGTGGTTGTGAATATTTTTAGGAGAATTTAATTTGGATATTTTTCATAATAACATATTTTATTGTGATAACTAAAGTTGTATAGCTCTGGAAAAAAATCTAGTGCAACATCAAAGAACTAAACATATTGAAGATTATATACATTTTATCCAAGAGAAAGTCCTCAATGGTGATATAGATCTGCAATTTTATCTTATGAATGAACAAGTGATATATATCTTCATAAAACCATTTAGAGTTACCAAATTTTATCAATTTCATGCAATGTTGGGCCTCTCAAAATTGTTATTGAGGATGAGTGTGCATGATAATGCCACTTCCTAATGGCCATGTATTTTTCTTCTTCTCTATACTTATTCTCAATTGTAAAGTATTGTAAACTTTATTTGGAAGTTATGTTATTGTAAACTTCCTATGAAAGTTTTAATTTTGTATCCAATACAGAAAAGTATATTTTGTAATGGATTTTCTTACATTATAAAATGCTCTAAATATGCTTACATGATTATTCAAGAGAAACTATGAGATGTAGTCTCACAATTGTGATAGCCTAAACTTACTTTCGAGTAGTTTATGGATTATAATTTCTTTGGTTTCAAAAATTTATATTTGACATGATGAATATTTTAAAATCCTTCAATTGTGTATATAATATAATTCCTTTTAAGGTGACTATGACATTTATCCCCAGTTAACATTAAGGGGGAGTGTTAGAAAATTTAATTTTAAGAGAGTTTAATTGACCCTTAGCTTTGGTTATTAATTAAATAAATAGTAATATATTATCTATTACCATGATGTGGAAACCTTGTAGAAATAAATAATAAAGATATAATTATTTAATTATTATTAAATTTAAATTAAATTTTCTTATCGAGATGGATGGACTCATTATTTTTACAATGGTCATCTCCCTTAATTTTTTATTATAAATAAGGTGTTACCCCTATTATAAAACTAATTTGTGAATATGAAATTATTTTTCATATTCAATATGAAGATTTTATGAAATAATATCTAAGAAGTGAGAGGTTGAAGAATTGTATTGGGTACAGAGTTGAATTTCTCAATTATTTGAATAATCTTCATTAGTGGGTTTATTTACCTCTTTTAGATTTTCCCATGATAAATACCTACGTGCTATGTCAATTGATCTATGTGATTTTCTCATTATTTACACTTCTAGATCCTATGTGTATATTCATTGAATATTATATAATTATTCAATTTCTTTCAAACTAAGCCAGAAAGGCAAGTGGTTGGACAATGCATTCCATCACCTTTTTATAGGGTGATTGGTTGCACAATTGTCACCCCTTCCCTTAACATGAATTGACCCCCCTGATAACACACCAGGTGGGTACAACTGTGTTGTCCTCATTCGATCACTATATTAAAAAAAATACTTTTTAATTGTTATCTTTATTATTATTATTATTATTATTATTATTATATATGTATATATATATATATGCATGTATGTATATATGTATAAATATATACATATATACACACACACATGTCTGTGTGTGTGTGTATATGTGTGTGTGTATAAACATCACACACACACACACACACACACACACACACACACACATATCCAAACATTAGTGCTTTATTTCTTTTATATAAGTGATTTTTTTAATATAATTATTAATTAAGTGAAGTGCAATGAACACATCAAAGATATTATTTTTAGTTTTAGTTATTATTATTATTTTTATAATTTTTTAAAAATAAATAAATACAAAATATATCTCATAATCACAAATTAAATTAAATACATCATTTTATATATATTCTCTCATGGAAGAAACCTTAAAGTGCAATTTTCCAATAATTAGCTAAATGACAAAGAAGAAACACTATTTACCTACTTCTGATAAGAGGGTAATGCTTCTCAATCATAACACCATTCATAATGCAGCTACAAGAACTATTTTCTTCCTATCATCTTCACTTGTAAGATCTTGCATAATATAAACCTTAAGTTATGCTACTATTAAAACATAATTCTTCATTAAAATATAAAACAACATTGCTTGCAATAAGAGTAAAGATAAACATTTTCATTGATACATAATAACTTAGTGTTGACATGAAAATTTGTATAAAGTAAAAATGAATGTTTCTTGTCGACAGTCATGAGATAAAGTCCCTCTCCTACTAGCAGGTGGAGCTACCTTTATTGAAAACTTAAAAGATTGTAGAAAAGAAAACTATTTATAGCAAAAATGGGTTTCAACGGGGTAGTACTTTTAACCATAAAGTGAGAAAAATGTGATAGCAAGAGAATATGAAAATGGAGTGACAGAAGAAATAAGTACGCTTATAAAAGTGGAAAATAATAAATTCAATGAGCCAAACTCAAAGACTTACTGGAAATGTCAAAGATGTGGGTAATTTCTCTAAAAGAAAACCTCTCTCATTAAATGGATAGGAAAGATATATATGTGCCCATAAGAACACATAACATACACCAAAATAACTACCTATAATTGATAACATAATATGATAATCACTTTATATTTCCTTGTAAAAATGAATAAAAATATTGTTTTTACTCCATTGAGATTTCACGATTATAGAAACTCTTAATGTAGATTCAAGAGAAATTCAACAATAAAAATTCATATACATTGACTATTTAACAATAAAATTTAACAACATTCGAAAGAGGAAGAGTAAAAAATATCAACGTACACATATACATTATCCATTTATGGAAATTTTAGGCATAAAGTCTATAAAAATTCTCCTTATATTGATTCTTCCATGACCTAAAAATACAAACTCTGCTCTCTACCTTTATAAAAATATGTTCAATTGTCAAAAATATCTTTGAAGAAGCTCAAAACTTCTTTTATAGGTTGAAATGGGTGGTTACAGTGTGCAAAAACTTTTTTGGCATTTTTAGGGGTTGGTAAAAGTACATTAGCTAATTTTCACAACTTAAATTTTGAAAAAACATGTTGAGAAATTTGCACAACTTGAAAAAGTGCATTGGTTTTTTTGCATGACTTGCAAAAGTACAATATCAAATTTGCATAACTTGCAAAAACATATTTATAAATTTATATGACTCAAAATTACAAAAAGAACTCAGTACATTTACATGACATACAATGTGCAAATTAATTATTACAATAAGATGCAATGAAAAATTGCATGAGTGATTCAAGAAATACAAATCTATGAGAAAGATCAAAATTTGATATAGAACTATTTTTAATCATCTTCATTTAGTACGATTTTGATCTTCACTTTTTCAAGCTGCAACTTCTTCTCTTGATATTCATCAAACTTCTACATGACTTCTAGTACTTTATTTTCATCTGGACAATCGAAATATGTATAGCCTAGTTTTACATCACAATATAGATCCATCATTTTTTTTGTTGTTCCATATAACCACTTTAGCATGGAATTAAGGTTATCCAAATTTTTCTCAAATTTGATCAACATTTGATTTGACTCATAATTGAATGCAAACTTAAGAGTTAAGATATCCTTGATATTCTTCTTGAATTGATAAACAATGGTTTCCTTAGGAAACAATTTCTCATTATCATCAGTGAGCTTGGATTTCAATTTTCCTACTTCTCTCATTATTTTTAGGAGAGCATCACTTCTCATTGATTTAGACACATTAAATCTATTGAGACTTTCTTTGATAATACAAACTCTGAATCTAGCAATTTCTAAAAACTCAATGAGGTACACAACCTCTTCTTTTTAGATAACATTTTGTTGAATAAGGTCATCAAGACAATTGTTGATGCAGTGGATTGCACCCTCGACAGGAGGCTAAGCTCCTGCCTTCCACATGCAACAATGGAAACTCCCCTCTTGCCTATGGGCCTGGCAAAACTGGGGGGAGAGTCTCTAGATAAGGGCTAGCTCCCTTTGATGCATCTAAGTTATTCCAGTAAGTCATAATACACACACACACACACACACATATATATAGGGGGGATGAAAAGGGAGAAAGATTACAGGAAAACAAAACCTAATCTAAGAGGGTGATGCACCAAATAATTTTGACCTACTCACACTCAAACTCTGAACCATAAGAACACATACATACACTTTAACTGGTAAAAAGACTAGGCTGTAAGAATTTTAATAGGGGGATTTAATGGAACACACAGAAAAAAGGACTTACCATAGGTGCTATAAGAAAAGCATATTGCCTAGTAATCTCTTTCTGCCTTTGCACTCCAGGTACAACTCTTCTTGTCACCTATAAGAATGGTGCCTAGTAGATACAAGATGCGTTGGTGTTAACTCTATGAAAGCATTAGGAAGCAATGACTGAACACAAGACTAACACTCAGACACATTCAAAGATATCTAACTAGAATAGAGGTAAAAATGCATTTTTATTGATTCCAGGTGAGAATTGTCAGGGCTTCACCTTACAATGTGAAAAGATCCCTTTTCCAAATGAGAAGTCTACAATATATAGAGGAATAAAAGAGGCCTTTTGGCACCCTTTTTACAAGTGACCCATGTGCATTCCGATTATTGGGAAGAGGAAGACGCTTAAAGATAATGTTGTGTTGGCTCCTATTTTGATCTTCAATGTTTTAAGATATATTAAACATCATATGTGAAATTATGGGCACACCGTTTGTCTACAAACAAGACTGCTCCTTCAAGGCAATCACGCGGCTTGTCTGCTCATCAATGCAAAGTGAAGAAAAAATGGGTCGCACCGTTCACCGTTCGCACCTCTTTGATGATCAATTCACAGACACTATGTCAACCACTGGAGTAACTCCTTGAGTCGACACCTTCCTTAGCCACTTAAACCGCTTTGTCTATTTCTGCACTTCGTTCTTTTGCCCCTTCCTGGCTTTGTCTTTCTTCTGGCCTCAAGCCCTTTGAAATATTTCAAGTTCACGCTTAAGTCTGCAAAAATAAATAGCTACTTCATTGCTGCAAATTTGACATCCTCGAGTCTGTCATCCTCCTTAGCAATTTGTTCGTGTCTTTCCTGCTTGCTTTGGCCACTTTTTGCTAGTGACACATGGCATGTTCTACTATGAAATAGGTGAGGACACATGGCATCATCTGCTTAACTTATAGAAGCTTTAGGCACCTTTTGAGAGTCCTACAGAAGATGACATGTGGCGGCTTCTGCTAAGCTTTAGAAACAATATAAGAACAACTAGGACTCATTCATATTCCCACAAATGATGACACTTGGCAGCTTCCACTCTCTTTAGCAATTCGTATGGGGGCCACCATAGTCTTTACTGAACAAAAGGGATAGACCATGGATGTTGACACTTGTTGGCTTCCACCAAGCTTTACAAGGGACACATGACACATTCTGCTACTCTTAGATATAATTGTCAAATCCATCCACAGTTGCCACTTGGCACCCTCTGCGAAACTCTAAAGGAAGCCTATTGAAATAAGCTTTGAAGCTCAGATGCAGACACTTGTCATGCTCTATCAGGTTTTTCAAGGGACACGTGGCACATTCTACTACTTTTAGAGACAAAATATCATGTGTCCTGGCAGATGACACTTGGCAGCTTCCACTCTCGGGCCTTTTTTGGTGTAAAATTGACATTCACGGGCCCGTCACTATTTGAAAACCAATGGCTAGTCCATTTTCCTAAAATTGATGGCTTCAGAGACGTCACCATCCTTGGCAATTCCTTTAGTTCTTTTCACCTAGCTATTTTCCCATAGATTTTCTCTCGGCCACTTTTTTCTCGCAGATAAAAAGTCCACAAGAATTATTTTGATTGCTTTGCTTGACCTTCAGAATTTCTTCGAGTTTTCCTCATGCGGCCTTTTCTCCAAATTTCTTCAGACATTTTGTCTGAAGGAATTTCTTCAGACAAAAAGTCTGAAAGAAATCAATTTCTTCCTTTGCCTTAAGTCCTTTTTCACAGGATTTTTTTGTTCATAGTCCTTCCAAATTTATTCAAAACTTTTGTTCGAAGGAATTATGTCCTTATCTTTTCCTTCAACTACTTTCGAAAGGTGCCCTTCGAGAAATCTGCTTCGGTACTGTCACCAACCAAGTGCCATCCGCAAGGGCACTTATCCTTCGGGAGACTCTATTAAACCGTTCCTTTGAACTAAGGAATTGAACCAACTATTGAACTTTGATGATGAGCTTTGCCATTGAATCAAAGTGATGAACCAAACACTTGAACCAAACCGATTGAACCAGACTAATTGAACCAGACTATTGAACCAAGCACTCATCCATTTTGCACCTAAGTGTTGGGAACACATTTATTCTCTGCAGAGTCCATAGAAAACATGCCTACAGAGTCTGTAGAAATTCTTTATAGAGTCTATAAAAATGGGCCTAATTTGTGCAAAATAAAAATATGAACTAGCTCAAGATAGTAAGGAAAGAAGACCAATTTTTGGCTTGTTGGACCAAAAATGGTCAACAAATTGACTCCTAAGGGAAGCATGCCTGCTATGCTTAGAAACCAGTTGCCTTAAAGTCCATTGGACACGGAGTCAGAATGTAACTTTGAGAAAGTTAGCAACAACCTTGAGATATCCAATAATCTATCATGAAAGTTTACCCCAAAAAGAAATGAAAACACACACCACACTAAGAAAACTAATAAAATGTGTAAAAGCACTTAGGGAAAGCAAAAAAAAAACAAGGAAAATATATACATGATGCGAGAAGGGCTCAATGATAATGCTTAAGATGTATCCCATTAACTAGGATATATAGTTCTTCACCATCCAACCTAGAGAGTTGGAATGTATTATGCTACTTGCACTGAGTGATGACGTATGGACCACTCCATAAGGCATCAAACTTCGCATGCTTTCTAGGTTTAGCTTGGTCTTCATCCCATTTAAAAATGATGTCTCCTTTAGAGAAACCTTTTGATGAAGATTTCTTATTGAAATGTCTCTTCGTCTACTATTCGCGGTTGGTCATAGAAGCCATAGCCTGGTCTCTTGTCTCTTGGAGCTCCATCAGCTCGCATAGCCTAACCTCCATACTATTGCCTTCTTCTAGTTACAGATGGAAAGTGAGGTCCAAAGCTAACAACTCAAGTGAAATGGGAAGCCTAGCTTCCCTTCCATATATGAGCATGTATGACGAGTTACCAATTGCCCTCTTTGGTGTGACCCTATCTGCCCATAGGGCTATTTTCAACTTAGTATGCTAAGTCCTCTGATTCTCCTCCATTATTCGCTTGATGATCCTGATTAAATTCTTATTGGTAGATTTAGCTAGCCCATTCCCCTGTGGGTAGTAATTAGATGAAGTGCTAAGATAGATACCATATCTCAATGCCCATTCACTTGTTTTAGTTCCCAAAAAAGCTAACGCATTATCTGAGATTATGATAGCTAGAACTCTGAATCTTGCCACTAGGTCTTCATAAAAATCTAGGATAGCACTTTCATTGGCTTCTTTCAAAGCGATAGCCTCTACCCATTTTGTGAAATAATCTATGGTAGTCAGGACCCACTTGTGTCCAGCACTGGAGGGAGGGTTAATCATCCCTATGAAGTCAAGGCCCCATTGCATGAATGGTTATTCTACCTGAATAGGCTATAAAGGCATGGCAGCCAACCATTGCTTCCCATCAAAGAGTGCACAATTCTAGCACTTTCGTACCTAGGCATGGGTGTCCCTGAATAGAGTAGGCCAGAAGTAACTAGCTCTCTTTATTCTTGCTACTATAGCCCTAGGAGCAAAATGACCATCGGCTGGCCCATCATGGAACTTAGATAGCACCCTATTGGCCTGACTTGGGTCTAAGCACCTTAAAAGGACCCTTGAGAGATCCCTTCTGAATAGCACTCCATTAGTCAGGACATAAGGGAGACACTAGAGTCTAAAATATCTCCTCTTGGTCTTATCAAGGCCTTATGGGCACTCACTAGTGAGAAGGAAATGCCTCACATTTGATGTCCAATCCTTCATGACAACTGGTTCTTCTACTGTAGTTGCATCATGAATTAGCAGATTGTCCTCTTTTTGTTGTTAAAATTTGCAACAAGGTGTTCACATAAGCCTCTCCCTCTTACCAGCTTGGTGATCTTGATATCCACATCATATTCCATCACCTTAGTGATCCACCCTGCTCTCTTTTCATTCAGGTCTCGATTGATCAAGAATTTTTTTATGCCAGGATGTGGAACCATGAGGTGAATTCTACTATTGGACATCATATGCCTAAATTTTTTCAAACTCTGTATGACTGCAAGGACTTGCTTCTTCACATATGTGTATCTAACCTCAAAACCCTTTAGGCCTTAGCTAAAAAATGCAATTAGTTGCTCAAGGTTATCACCATTTGCTTGGGTAAGCATGGTGGAGATTACCTCTTTATTGCCAAAGGTGTAGAGGTTGAAATCATTGGTGAAGTTAAGGCTAATCAAAATAGGATCCCGGGCTATGGCCTGCTTGATTTCTTCAAAGCTATCCTTTTTTTGTGCCGTCCATGTGAACTCCTCACCCTTCCTCAGCATAAAGGTCAATGGCATGACTACCTCCATAAAATATGGGATAAATCTCTAGATGAAATTTATCTTGCCAAAGAAGCTTTGTAGGCCTTTCTTGTGCTTAGGCAAGGATAGCTCTAGGATGGAGCAAACTCTCTCTAGATCAATAGTTAAGCCTTCCTTGGAAATAATGTGGCCAAGGAGTTTCCTCTCATGGATAGTGAACATGTATTTATTAGGGTTGAGAGAGATACAAAACTTTCTACACCTCTCAAAGATTTGTCTGAGGTGTTTCATGTGTTGGCTCACCTACTTGGAGAAAACTATCACATCATCAAGATATACCAGCACAGTGTTATTTATCAGGCCTTGAAAGGCCATGTCCATGGCTCATTGGAAGGTGGCACCAACATTAGACAGTTTGAATGGCATTTTTTTGTAAGCAAATGTCCCCCATTTGGTAGTGAAGCCTGTCTTATGCTGGTCATAGTCTTGCACCAAAATCTAGTTGTATCCTGAACACCCATCTAGGAGGGAGAAATGCTCACTACCTGTCACCATTTGAAGGATCTACTCCATGCTTGGGAGAGGATAATGGTCTTTCAAAGAGACTCTATTGAGGTCTCTGAAATTAACGCATAGTCTGATCTCCCCATTATTTTTTTGGATAAGAACAAGATTGGCTAGCCAAGAAGAGTGTTTGATTAGAAATATTATCCTAGACTCAATCAACTTGGTGAGTTCCTTCTGCATGAGAGGCTCAATCATTGGGTTGACAGGCCTTTTCTTCTACTTGATTGGCCTAGCACCTTCTTCCAGTTCAATGGTATGTTGGGCCAGACTTGGGTCAAAACCCTTCAAATCACTATATTCCTATGTGAAGACATTAGCAAATTCTTGGCACAACAAGATGAAGGCCTACGTTTCATAGTCTGTGCACACTTTCCCAAGTGCAAGCAGCTTATCTTTAAATATTTCAACCTTCTCATGGTGCTCCTCCTTCATTGTAATGCATGCCTTATCACTTTTCAACTGGTCATTTCCATTGAAGATACTCTCTAGAGTGACCAAACCTTTGGGGAGCTTATTGTTCTTCAGTTGAACAATTTGGCTGCCATATTGTTGTTGTAGCTTAACCTAGTTTTTGGTAGCAAACTAAGCTTCTTCTTGCAAGAAGAGTGCTATTTTCTGGTCACTGTCAAATACCTGCCAGTTGGTGATGTTGTCAGGTACAGAGGGCCAGATTACTACCCTCAAGTGGTGTGAGTTATGGTCTCGACCTATTTTCCTAGGGATATCAAATTGGGCACCAACTGTTGCCAGCCTATTTGCTTGCTTGTTCTACTCTCTAGGAATGGAGGTAATATTGAAAGCAAAGAAATTTTCCACTAAGTCCCATACCCTATGTTTGTAGGACTTTAGTAAAGAATTCTTTATCAAATTTTGGCCTCTTACCTGATTGACAATCAGCTCACTGTCATCAAAAACTTGCATCTCTTTGATTCCTCTTTTCCTCACCCACTCCAAACTATGGATGAGGGATATATACTCTACAACATTGCATGTGTATGAAAATTGGAACTAGAAAGTCAAAAATTATTTTTCCTTTAAGGGGGAAACTAGCACCACTCCACCACCGGCTCCCAACTTACTTCTTGAACCATCAAAGAATAACTGCCATAGACCTGAGCTTTCCTGGCTCACTTTCATCAAATTTGGTATAAAATTACCCTCTTCATGCATGTAATAAATTCCAAGGCCTACCTCCTCTATGAATTTGTAAGGATCATGCTCAAAGTTGTCACTTCCCCATTCATCTAAGAGCATGTCTGCAACTCCTTCAAGGGTAGAGGATGGAGATTAGTCTACTTAGAACTCTTCTTGGTCAATAATGGAGTAGCTGATATTTTCTGCCTTGAGCGAGTATGGTTCCAGATGATCTCTGTGGAGTGGCTTAGATTCAATCTTAACTTTAGTCCCATACTTAGTTCTAAAAACTAGATAAGACCAATTCATTGCTAAGTAGCTGCCTATCTTGGATGTAAAATCCTTAGATAAGCAGATGGCAAAGTAAGGAGGGACATCCACCACTACCACATCATGAAGAACTGAGAAGGCTGGGCAAGTGTGTAGTATCAAGCTCAAATCTTTCACTACCCCAACTATCTTTGCTGCTGTTCCATCCAGCTGCAGGACTCCCTTAGTCATTTCTTCATCTTTCAACCCCAGCGTGTTAGCTATGTATTTGGGCATTACCAAGGTGCTTGATCCACTGTCAATGATGCAATTATGCAAAAAGAAATCTCCTATGACCAAGGACACATAAAAAGGGGGAACCTTTTCTTCTTTCCTGACCTAGCCTGAGGTGGAAGGCTATCCATTCATCATCAAAACATTATCAGCTTTTGTTGGGATAGCTTGTTCATTCAGCTCATGCAATTCCTTTTGTAGCATGTCCTTTTTCCCTAGTATTGACAGTGAATCCCACAACGAGATGTTCATGTGTAGCTTCTTCATCTAGTCAACTACATTGACTCGAGGGTTGCCTTCCTTCAAATTTTCGTTAGGATTATTTACAGCCTGAGGTGCAGGCTGAGGAGCTGAAGGTACAATTGGTGGTCTGAAGTTTGGGATCTTGTGGTTTATATGCGATGAAAAAGGTATTGTTGACATTTGGGTAGCAGCCTGAGCTTCTTTCATTGCTCTCCTTTTGAATCTTGTGTTAGATATGACACAGTCACCTTGATTGTCTGTAGTACCCACGTAATTGACTACATAAAACTCACCTTTCAAGTGATTCATGAGAGTAGAATCAGGCTGGGTCTGACTGCTACTCATGCCAGGTTGCATTAAAGCCTCAAAACTTTTGAATTGGGTAGCTGCCTGATTGTCTTACACATTTGGGTAGTGACCCATCATTTCATTTGTATAAATAACCTACTCTTGACCATATCCCATGGTTGAACAACTTGGTTGTTCTTGCACTAGATTATTTTGAACGGGTACCATAGCCTTGGATGATGAAGGGGCACCTAGATTATAGCCTTGAAAAGGTCTGGTCTATGTAAACTGACCCTGTCTTTGATTGTAATTTTGGAAAGGGGGTCTATTTGTTTGACCATACTATTGGTATCCTTGGTTTGGTCGATTGTTTTGATCTTGCTACCTTTTAATAGCCACTAGTTCATTTGTCACATTTTGCAACAGACTTTTGACTTCATGGAGTTGATTTGATGAAGTAGCAGTTGGCTTTTTTGTGCTAGGCAGAAGAGTTAAGGTGGGAGCAAGAGTCTGGATTAGGGGAAGCATTTCAAGGAAAAGTGGCGTATGAGGTCTAGGAGCTATTTTCCCTACTTGTACTAGAAAATTCTCAGTCGTTATAGCTATGTCATAGGTGGCAGACAACACATGTCCTCCCATGGACTGTATCATAATAGTGATATCGTTGTTCAATGCTCTTAAGTAATATAGAAAAGCATAGCTAAGAGTCAGTCTTACCAGAATGGGGATTCTATCCCGTGTCTTCTGAAACTAAGTGTTGAAATCCTGCATGTATTCATGTGGAGCTCTTTTCATTATAGTCAGCTGCTCAGTAAGTGAGAGGTGGTCGCTCTTCTCCCCAAAATGGTTCGTCAAGAGAGTGCCCAATTCATTCCAAGAACCAATTGAATTCATGGGTAAAGTCTCTTACCATTCAAAAAATTTGCCCTTGAGAGATAATGCCAAAAATTTGGTTGCAATATTATCCTCAGTAACATTGTGAATATTACAGAGGCTAGCAATATTTTTGATGTGTTTAATAACTGTAATGGGCCCCTCTCAATCAAAGGGAGGCACACTTTTGAGGATAGCTCTTAGAATTGGGTCATAACATGGGAGATTCAGGGGACTCTGACCACAAAAAGTCACAAAAGGTAATGCCATAGCTATGAAAGGATGTAACCGTGGCCTTCTTGTATAGGTCTTATTTATAGCGGGTTTGGAGAAGTGGTTTGCTGAATAAGGATGGGTCCTCTCAAACCTCAGTCACTTTGCTGATTTCAAAGGCAATTTAATGAATTTGAAGGGGACACCCTTAGCAATAGACTGTGTGGTGATTTTAGGCATAGGAAGTCAGACTGGTCTTTGATTAGAAATTGAAGCTCTTACCAGTGGAGTCACCAAATGCTGAAAATAGTTGATTTTGATGTAACAAAATCAACATCAATCCTGAAACTTTACTAAGTGTAAAAACTGAGTCCCACCGGGTGTGCCAAAAACTATTAATGAAGTGGATTGCACCCTTGACAGGAGGCTGAGCTCCTGCCTTCCACACGCAACAATGGAAACTCCCCTCTTTCCTGTGGGTCTGGAAAAATTGGGGGGAGAGTCTCTAGATAAGGGCTAGCTCCCTTTGATGCATCTGAGTTATTTCAGTAAGTGCTAATACACACACACACACACACACACACACACACACACACATAAAGAGGGGGGATGAAAAGGGAGAAATATTATAGAAAAAATAAAACCTAATCTAAGAGGGTGATGCACCAAATAATTTTGACCTACTCACACTCACACTCTGAACCATAAGAACACATACATACACTTTAACTGGTAAAAGGACTAGGCTGCAGGAAGTTTAATAGGGAGGCTTTAATGGAACACACAAAAAAAGGGACTTACCATAGGTGCTATAAGAAAAGTACAATGTCTAATAATCTCTTTCTATCTCTGTGCTCCAGGTACAGCTCTTCTTGTCACCTATAGGAATGGCACCTAGTAGATACCAGATGTGTTGGTGTTAACCCTGTGAAAGCATTAGGAATCAATGACTGAACACAAGACTAACACTTAGACACATTCAGAGATATCTAACTAGAATAGAGGTAAAAATGTGTTTTTATTGATTCCAAGTGAGAATTGCCAGGGCTTCACCTTACAATGTGAAAAGATCCCTTCTCCAAATGAGAAGTCTACAATATATAGAGGAAGAAAAGAGGCCTTTTGGCACCCTTTTTACAAGTGACCCATGTGCATTCCGATCATTGGGAAAAGGAAGCCGCTTAAATATAATGTTGTGTCGGATCCTATTTTGATCTTTAGTGTTTTAAGATATATTATACATCATACGTGAAATTATGGGCTGCACCATTTGTCTGCAAACAAGACCATTCCTTTAAGGCAATCATGCAGCTTGTCTGCTCATCAATGCAAAGTGAAGAAAAAATGGATCACGCTATTTGCCATTCGCACCTCTTTGATGATCAATTCGTAGACACTGTGTTAACCGCTAGAGTAACTCCTTGAGTCGACACCTTCCTTCACCACTTGGACCGCTTTATCTATTTTTACACTTGGTTCTTTTGCCCCTTCCTAGCTTTGTCTTTCTTCTAGCCTCAAGCCCTTTGAAATCTTTTAGGTTCACGCTTAAGTCTGTGAAAATCAATAGCTACTTCATTACCAAAAATTTGACATCCTCGAGTCCGTCATCCTCCTTAGCAATTCATTCGTGTCTTTCCCGCTTGCTTTGGCCACTTTCTGATAGTGACATGTGACGTGTTCTATTGTGAAATAGGTGAGGACATGTGGCATCATCTGCTTAACTTATAAAAGCTTTAGGCACCTTTTGAGAGTCCTATGAAAGATGACACGTGGTGGCTTTTGTTGAGCTTTAGAAACAATATAGGAACAACTGGAACTCATTAAAATTCTCATAGATGATGACACTTGGCAGCTTCCGCTCTCTTTAGCAATTCATCTAGGGCCCACCATAGTCTTTACTGAACAAAAGGGATAGATCGCGGATGTTGACACTTGTCAACTTCCGCTGAGCTTTACAAGGGACACGTGGCAAGTTCCGCTGCTCTTAGAGAAAAATATCAAATCCATCTGTAGTTGCCACTTGGCACCCTCCACGAAACTCTAAAGGAAGCCTATTGAAAGAAGCTTTGAATCTCAGATGCAGACATTTGTCATGCTTTGTTGGGTTTTTCAAGGGACACGTAGCACATTCCACTACTTTTTGAGACAAAATATCATGTGTCCTGGCAGACGACACTTGGCAACTTCCACTCTCGGGCCTTTTTTGGTGTAAAATTGATGTTCACGAGCCTGTCATTATTTGAAAACCAATGGCTAGTCCATTTCCCTAAAATTGATAGCTTCGAAGATGTCACTGTCCTTGGCAATTCCTTCGGTTCTTTTTACTTGGCTATTTTCCCACAGATTTTCTCTCAGCCACTTTTTTCCTATGGACAAAAAGTTTGCAAGAATTATTTCGATCGCTTTGCTTGACCTTCAGAATTTCTTCAGGTTTTCCTCCCACAACCTTTTCTCCAAATTTCTTTAGACATTTTGTCTGAAGGAATTCCTTCAGACAAAAAGTCTGAAAGAAATCAATTTCTTCCTTTGCCTTAAGTCCTTTTTCGCAGGATTTTTTCATTCATAGTCCTTCTGAATTTCTTCAAAACTTTTGTTTGAAGCAATTCCTTCAGACAAAAGTATGAAGGAATTATGTCCTTATATTTCCTTCAACTAATTTTGAAAGGTGCCCTTCAGGAAATCTGCTTCGGTACTGTCACCGACCAAGTGCCCTCCGCAAGGGCACTTGTCCTTTAGGAGACTCTATTGAACCATTCCTTTGAATCAAGCTGTTGAACCGACTATTGAAATTTGACGATGAGCTTTGCCATTGAATCAAAGTGATGAACGAAACACTTGAACCAAACTGACTGAACCAGACTAAATGAACTAGACTATTGAACCAAGCACTAGTCCATTTTGTGCCTAAGTGTTGGGAACCCATTTATTCTCTACAAAGTCCATAGAAAACATGCCTGCATAGTCTGTAGAAATGGGCCTGACTTGTGCAAAATCAAAAGATGAACTGGCTCAAGACAGTAGGGAAAGAAGGGGACTGATTTTTGGCCTGTTGGACCAAAAATGGTCAACAACAATGATAGGAGAAACATTCCAACTTGAGAAGCAATTTATTCCATTTTTTACTTATCCATCATATTTATTTTTAATCTCAATTGATTAATCATATTTTGATTGAATCTCATAACACATAGCCATCATTGTCTGAATGGTAGTGATTCCTCACAACAAAATTTTCTCAGACCATTCTTTTGTTGCCTTGCATATATGACCAATTTATTTCACAACGTTTAGTTTCTCTGTATTATAAATTTGATGAATAACTATATGGGAGAATTGAATAGGCCTTACTAGTTTCTAAGCTACTGTTTTAGTTGCTCAGCATTTTATTTGAGTTGTTCTTTAATTAATTTATCTCAGTCCCTTTTCTTGAATAATGTGTCAATTGCATATTTAACATTTTCTTTCATGGCTTCCCTTGTTGATTTTTCCAAGTGGGATTTTATGATTTGATAATCAGAGGCTTCAACATTGTCTTTATCTTTTTCAATAAGAGGAATAACTACTTCATCATATATATCTCCCTTCAGATCTATGATTATCCTAAAACTTATTTTGGGCTTCATGATCGCCAGAGGTTTAACAATTGTCACAATGTTGAAATCAATTTCTTATGGTTATACAATCATATTTATTTATTTTACTATCTCATTCAACTAATCAATAAATTCTACACTAGGATATTGTTGCACAAGGGTAATAACAAACTCCTTTTGAGTCTCAGACGAAGGGAGAGGAGTTTATAAGACTTGAGACTTTTTCAATATGATTTCATCTTCATCTTTTCCTCATATATCAATTAGGGTTTTAGGAGAAGATTCAATAGGCAATTTAACTTTTTGATCAAGAGGCAATGGTATTGAAGTATTAGGTTGAGAAGGAATATAAGATTCAAAAAATAAGGATGCATTAAAAGCTAAAAATTGTTGAGTAGTATTGGTTAAAAAATTTTGAGGTTGGGTAAGACTATCAAGAAGAACTTCATCTAAAATAAAAATTCTTGGAGTACCTGGGAAATTTTCACCTAGTCTTCTTATTTTCAACTTGAGAGGATTTTGAACTAGAACATCTTTTATAATAGATTCAATTTATGTGTATGTTTTAATTTCTTCTAAATATTTACTAGTTCTTATTTCTGAAGATGTTCCTATGTTTATTTGATGTTATATATGGGTAGTTCCTAATTTAGTCTCCTTCAAGGGAAGAGGACATCTTGTTTTATCAACATTGATAACTTTGTTTTTTAGTGATTTGAGAGTTCTGCTTATCACACCCTAGGTTCTATTAATGAGTGAAGTAGATTCTTTCTTGTGCCAATCTACTTTTGAAAGAGGTTTTAAGTCAATCCATTACTATTCGTATATGAGGTCCAATGCATCTTCGTTATCTATTATATTCTTATTGATCTCCAAAATTTTGAATATAATAACTTGTTCCAAAGTGAATCATGATAAATCACATATTCTCAAATATCTTTCATCATCACAATCTATCAAACAGTATTCAAAGTGATGAGAATGATGATATGAATAACTAAGAATATTATAAATTAAGCCTCTTGCATCAAATGAAGGTATGCTTTTGAATGACCTAATTGTGACTCGAGTCATTACTTCATCAATCAATTTTACTTTAGCCAAGGAGGCACAACTGTATCTACCAATGGAAATGGGAAACTTAATTCTAGACTTTTGATTATTATTTAGGAACTTGTGTGTTTCATTTAACTTCCTTACTAGTTTTATTAAGGCCCACTTGTCATCTACATAACTCAAAATCATGTAGGAAGCAATCTCACAGCCTCAAATTCTCATATAGGTGAAATTTAGGAATTGTATAAACCATGCTCCCCATATAGAAATATTTGTAGAAGCTTGACTTGATATCCTCAGATTGTATGGTTTTGGTTTGAACATTTGAATCACATATTGTAAAAATGCATCATTTACTTTTCAGAAAAAATGTGCACTTTATTTTAATGAGAGATAAGGATCAAAATCATATATTCTTGTAGTTTACGTAGCACTTACTGTATTCAAACCATTGTAGAATATTCTTCTATTAAAAACATAAACAAGATAAGATGTCATATATAATTTAGAATTGGTATTAACCTATGTAAGCTGCTTATGAATATAATCACTGATCAATTATACCCAATTGATGTATTCCTTGTTCTAGTGTATGTTCCATATGTATTTGTACATCCATGTTTGGAATTTTTTTACAATTGGGCTCCCCACTACTCCATGCAACAATTTGATCATATCATTGATTTCATTCATGAACTCAAATGTGGAAATATTCTTAGGAAGACTCGTTGATGTATGCCTTGATTTTGTCAACCATTTCTTGTTAATCGATTTAGAACAAGAACTAGTATTAGAATCCAAAAATTGTTGAGCAGATATGGGAGTCAAATTGACAAATGATTATTTGTTAAGTAGCTGCAGTAGATGGTCAATATGCTCTAGAGTTAAGCATAAAATATATTTTCCTTTTGTATTATTGACCTTCTCTTTTCTACATCATATTATTTAGTCATTATTAACACTAGTTCCAAGCATTATACTAAAATAGGAAAGGCAATTGATTGATTCAATCCACTATGGTGGATGCTTTGTCCATAATCTATCTTATGGATCCCATTGATTCTATTCTAAAATTATTCCATATTGATGTGTCCCAAATCAATATCTATTATTTCATGAATGTTTGAATCTAGGTGTGAAGCTAGAACTACCCATTGAAACTGATATTTCATAGCTGCATCTTCTTCTAATTGGAGACTCTTTTTGGGAGGGGTATTCTTTATAGTACTTTTATTAGGAGTCTCTTTGGTTAGGGTCATAAATTTTGACATATGATGAATATCCCCTACTTGAGAGAGAAACCATAACTTGAATTAGCCTTGTGAGAAGACTGGGAAATCTGACCTTGTTCAAACAAAGAGAGAGTTCTAGAGTGTGTTTATGTAAAAGGTAAATTTTGAGGAATGCTTGAGTAGACTGCAAAATCTAAGAGTGTATCTAACAAAGAGCAAAATTTTGATGATGTACCTAGTAGGTGGTTGGGTTTTGGGTTATGTTTGGAAAATCATCAGAATATGATGATATATTTGACAAGTGATTAGATTTTGATATGGTTTCTAATAGGGTATCAGATTTTGACAAGTGTTCAAACAAGGACTAGAGTCTAATGGAGGTTCAAGTAACTTACAAAATCTGATGAATACTTGGGAAAAATTTAAAATCTACCAATGTGTGAACCAAAGGGTTAGGATCTGGGATGGTGTATGAACTAGAAATAAACCTTAACTAGTTGCACCATAGAAAATTGAATCCTATAAAGTGTTTTTGGGATGTTTTATAAAAGATTATTTAAAGTAATTTGATCAAATATTGAAAAAAATCAAAAAATAACAATGCCAAATCAAACAAATGCAAATCCTAACTTCCATTGATGTTAACAAGCTAAAATGAAGAGTTATTCAATTATAAATATCACACATAGGTAATATGCAAGTGAGGGTAGGCATAAATGTTTGTAAATGATATAAATAAATGGATTTAAAACTATATTTTAAAACCCTCATGCCTACAAAGGAAGTCCAATGAATTAATGGTAGAAAAATTGGAATGCATGAGCTTATGTCGAGATCTAGAGATATGTTTAGTAGCTTGTCAATATTTGGGATATGCTTATGCAAAAGGAGAGATATGAGGTGGTACTTTTAATAACATTGGGTTCCATAGTGTGTTTGGGCAAGGATTAGGTTCCAATGTGTATTGGAGCAATGATTATAATTTGATGATATGCTTAGTAAATGGCTAGGTATTGAGATATGTTAGGACACATCAAATTATGATAGCTCTCTAAGTAACATTCAAACATATGATGTGTGTTTAATAGATGTTCAAAACCTAACAAGGCTAAGGACAACCAATTTTGCATTTTTCTATTTTATTTTCAATTTTTTGACCAATTAAAACCTCAAGTAGTAAATTTCAACTTGGAGATGACAACTTGGACCATATTTGAATTAAATTGACCATTTGGTATCAAAGGACTTAACATTCCTAGATTTTTGACCTTCTTTCAAAAATTGGGATAATAAATGGCTTCAAATGGGGACCTCAAACTATGAGAAAGGAGAGAAGAATTCTAGACTCTATTTTCATAGACAAGTGTATTTTCATTAGGTTACATAGTCATTTGTCATTTGATAGAAATACCAACTTAAGACAAAATATGAGATTTCAAATGTATGAGAACTAATCAATAGGGAGAAAGACACAAAATAAAACAATGCAACACAAAATAAGCTAAAAAGAACAATAGAAGGGGAAATGCAACCAAAAATATTATATACATACTTACATGCATGGGAATACTTTATTTCACTTGAAGTGATGCTTGAGATATTTCCCACTATAGGGTAATGGTAAATGTGTGTAATCACAATAGGCCAAGTAAAAAGTTTTGTCTCCACAAAAGTGCCTAATTTTGAAGGGGGCCATCCATAAGGATTCAAATTTTCCATGACTTCCCTTTGGTTCTCTACACTTATCCCTTAAAAAATAAGATTTCCTATTGAAAATCACTCCTCTTTATTTTGTTATTAAAAAGAACTCTGACCTGATCCTGATGTTTAGAAATGATTACAACAAATTGAGATCTATCTTTTTCAATATTTCTCAAATAAATAATTATTTTATCCAAGGAACTTTCAAAGTTTCGATTCTTAATGGCCCTAACCAATTGAAGTGTAGGAAATTCAAGAGTTATTGGAATTACCACATCAATCCCATAGAGAAACTAAAATTGAAACATGCCTATTTTTTTTAGTGTTATATGATTTGCCCATAATGTATCATACAACTTATTATGCTAAATCTTTTGATTCTCATCAACCAACTTGTGAATGATGGTGACCATGTTCTTATTACTAGACTCAACTTGACCATTTCCCTATGGGTAATAGTATGAAGAGTAGGACATTGAGATGTCATAGACATAGTATAATCCAATCAACTCTGAAGAAGAAAAATTTGAGGCATTTTATGTTATGATCTTCTCTGAAACACCATATCTCATCAAGAAATTCTCTTTGATGAAATTACAAACAACTTCTGAAATGATATGTTTAAATGGAATGGATTCTACCCATTTGGTGAATTAATCTATAGTAGTGAGAATGTGTGTATGTCCTAAATTCTAATGAGGATTCATAGTTCCAACAAAAACCAACACCCATTATTGAAAGGGTTCTTCTATCACCACTAGCTTGATAATAAATGTTACAAGTTTTGGTCATCCAACAAATTATTTATAAGCTTCACATTTCCTTACTGAATCATAGGAGACTTTTAAAAGTGTAGGCTAGTAGTAATGGGATATTATAATTTTACATGATATTAGTGGAATGGAGAGGTGTCCTCCACAAGCTTGATCATGAAAATCTTGTTAGAGCTTCTTCTATTGTTCACTGTCAACACACCTCATGAAAAATCTATCAATACACTTTTTTAATAACGTACCATCATAGATTATATATTTTCTGGATTTCAACTTGAGTGTCCTACATTGTTTGGTATCCATATGAAAAGGACATTCTCCATATGTTATAAAAAATCAATATCTACAAACCATTCATTAGTATAATCTACAATAAAGACAAGTGGAATATCTTTTTTATTTTGATCATCAGTATTTGTTGAAGAGATTGGCTAAGAATCTTTCCATTCTATTATGAGATGACACATTACTTTTCCTTGAACTAATTTTATGCATTTATTTTGAGATCATATTCTTGAACCTTAGTTATCTAGTTACCTCTCTTAGATCCTGGTTCAAATACATGCTTTAGCCTTGTTTTTGCCTAAGATATTTCAAATACATGGACTTCTCTTACTCGTAACAAATAGGATAAAATTACTTCTTGATGAACATATTAAAATCATCCTACTTAGTAATGGGAGGAAACTTCTTAACAACCAAGGTATGCACATAAATTTAAAACCAATTTAAAGTATGATTGGTTTGTTTTAACCTCGAAAAACAAATTTATTAGCTCTCATTAACTTGTTTCAAAGTTAAATATACATATAGATGGGTTGGCTAATGGTCTAGCCTCTCCACATTCACATATTTGTCATATGTTTGAATCTCTATTTTTGCTGCAGCCTTAAATGAATGTGAAGCTTATGTGATGCAAAGATGTTATTGCACCTAATCATTCTTGAGAGTGTCCACCTTATTTGATTTCAATGCATCCATATCAATACAAAGCTTCTCCATGAGGATCCACATGATGGAATCCAATCAATCAAACTAGCTCATAGAAAGAGATATGTTAATTACTCTTTCAAGCTTGTGAAATCACTCTTATATTGTATGAGCATCTTATTCATTGTAATGAACCATAATTTTGATCTCTTACATCCACTTTCTTGTGGAAATGTCTTATTCAAACGTAATTATGATACATTGACCACTAACACTACTTGATCTAGTGATGGGCATATACTTTAATGTAGATGCAAACACACAAAAACACATAGAAAGATTAAAATTGATATTAAATGAGTTATGATACCAATTTTTGACAACATGGATAATATACTCCTAGCTTTAGAAATAATTGATGATGATTATTTTATAGTATTTTAAAATGCTAAAATAGAGATAAACAAGGGTTGTAAATGAAATGTAAAACAAACTAAACATCGTAAATAAGCATAAATTGAGGTAAATCATAAGATGAACACAAGATATGACCTAGATAAACTTGACATGGGAAAAACTCTAGTGGGTGAGGAAATTTCACTCCCTTCCACTATGTAACTCAACAATTGTATAAGTTACTACCAACCATGGCCTTCATGGATAGAGTTTTCACTACTACACTATTCAAAGCTCATGCACAAAACTAATTTTCACTTCTCAGACACTCAAAAATGATCTAACACAATTGGAATAACCTTTAAACAACTAGAAATAAATGGGATAACATGAACCAGGACCCAAACTTGAAAACTACAATGTGAGTCCTACTTTAATACTTTTCACTAACTTATTTGATGTCATTTATCATCCACAGAGGTTGTATTTATGCCCTTCCACCTTAGAACCTGATAATTAATCAAAACTAATGGTCACCAAGAAGTGGAAAAATTTGCAACCATTCTCATTCTAATGTTTTTGTTGTTGGTGAAATCACCACTTTATGTAGACTAGTATAAGGTCATTTCACAACCATTACCTCTAGAATCTAATAGCTACACAACCATAAATTAAAAATACCAATAATTATGTAACAACCACCTATAAACACCAGTGGTTTCATCATCTATGATAAAACCTTCAGTTTCAAAGTCTAAAATCTATTGATTTTATCAATACAAGAGTACCTGCACCATCCCAACACTGATTCTGCCATTACAACTTAACTAAATAATTTAATTTACATGAAAACATTTGAATAAGTGTCTTACATAGTGTTTTACATACATGAATTACATAATTGATTATAGTGGAAATGAACTAGATGACATGTATTATAAATTGGATCAAACATTATCCAACCCCCAAACCCAAATGCACGCATATCCAACCACTAACACAAAAAAAAAATGGGATTAAGCAATCAAGGAGGTTTTAAATTAAAACACAACACTTTAAACAACACAAACCACCATATTGTTGAATAATCCAAACACAATCATCAATTTTTAAGGGTCCAAAAGGCTCACCCTAAAAATTAATCAAGAAATTTGAAGGGCCAAAGGATCTCCCTAAAACTCCAAGCAAGAACACAACAAAAAGAGATTTTAAGGGCTAGAGGCTCTCCCTAAAGGACACGAAAAGAAAGAAAAAAATTATTTTAAGGGCCAAATGCTCTTCCTAAAATCACAATCAAGGATAAGTAAAAGTGTTCCTAAATAATGAACATATACCCAAGAAACTCTCCCATCTTTCACTTTTGTACATAATGTATACATTAATTTCTTCCACTTCCCTTATCAATATCACCACATCAAATACCACAATCCTCATCCAAAAAACCACACACACTTTACCATTTCACACAAAAAATATATCCTAGACTCCTTATAAAAAATAGGGTGTGTTGGCCACATGGCTTACCAATACAAGTCCTACCCTTACCAAAACAAACATGTGCCTTAAACATAAATAAAATGGGTTGAAAACCTTCCTCACTCCTTCAAAATATTTAGCATTATCAATGTATACCAAGGAATAATAGAATACACCATATAATGTTAGAAAATAATTAGTAAATATTCCATGGTAACTATCAAAATAATTTAGGGGGGTATTTTGAAATGGTGATCTATGGTAAAAATTAATTTTTTTTAGAAATGCTTGTCGTAATGTCAAAGTATCACTATCATGATAAGTAGGTCACTAGGGTCAAGGTGGTCCCAAATAAATTATTTTTTATTTATAATGATTCCAAAAGAGTGATGTCCATGAAAAAATTTCTAAATAGGAATTCTATATTAATTTCTTATTGGATAGTTGTGCCATGTCAAAAGTTAATCCTATCTTAAGTGATAATCATATGTGTAAAGATGTAAGTTGAACTATGTATTCTAATTGGTCAAAGGGGATTTATTATCCTATATTCGGATGAGGTGGAAGGCCTTGAGATTATATAAAAAATGCATGCTCATTTTATACACACATAAGGAGACACATATAGAGTTGAATAATCTTAGAGTCCTAGAGATAGAGAGTTAAGGATGGGTTGTGTGAATGTGTAAATTCTCCTAGAAATATTGTCGAAAGATATAGTGAGTGGATTAAATGTGGAGGTGGTCACTAAATAGAAGCTAGGTCCACATTTTGAGTGATATTGTAATAAATATAATTACATTGATACAATTTTTAACTATATTCTATTATTGTGTAAATTGTTTGTACTATTTTCCTATTACCTGTGTATTGTGCTTGTTGAGTTTTCTTCTGACTCACACCATCACAATAAAATTTGTGTATTATTAATAAAATCATAGCATAAGGAACTCCCAATAAAATATTTATTGAGTTCTGGATTGGGTCAATAGTTCACATTCTACACTAAATGAGTATGGCCACCAAACATTATATTGCATTGAACTTTCCTTCCAAATAACACTCACATGAGGCATGACATAAAGCACCAAGTCCCATTTTTGTTACAAGTTAGTAATTTTTGAAATATTAAATGGTTATGTAAATGTTTACCCATGCAACGAGATTCCTTGGTACACATGCCTAAACCAATAGTTAATACTACTGAGTAACGAAGAAATAGATATTTCCTTCCAAATCTATTCTAGTTATCCATCATGTGAATCATATTAGAAACAAATAGACATTCATAAGACATAATAATGGAAACCACACTTAATTTTATTGATCATCAAGAAAATACATACATAGGAATACCACATTTGCAAGATAATGGTTGTCATTCTATGAAGTACAAGAGATGTTAGTTCATTGTTAGTTATTCAAACAAGAAAAATCTGACAAATTTAACATCAGAAGCATGATACCTTTGATTAGGAAAGGTCTAAGAAAATGAAAACAAATAAAATTGTATACACCGAAAGTTATACCTTTCCAATGGATTCATTTTCCAAGATGAATTGTAAGCATATTTATGCTTGAATTGTAGAGCTAGGGGTCTTTATCAATGTCATTTGCTCATTTCGACGACTTCTCCCCTTGACTACTAGTGATATATTTTATCAATGTGAATAATGTTAAATGTTTTTTCTTGATTTTTGCATGGTAATTTTAGACTAAAATTCTTGATTATAATGTCAAATGGACCTTGTAGTTACAAATATTTTAGATTGATTATGACTGTCAGATCAAGATCAAGATGTGTCTCCATAATTTAATCTAATTAGCTAATAAATGTCATTAATATTTGGGGTTTGGGTCTACATTTACTAGCCATAGATTCAATTTTTTGATATTTCATACATTATGTTAATGGTTGACAACTTTATGTGTGATGTCATGATTTTGATATTTGTTGAATTGTTTAATATTGCATAATTAGAAATTTAGCCAAATTCTGTAGATTTTTTACTTAGCCATTTGATTTGGTTTGATATGATAATTAATCCAAATTAGCTTCCATGTGATTTATTCAAGATTAAAATTTGAATATTTGTTCTAGTTAATTACCCCAAATGTCACTTATAAACTAACAATTTGACTGAGGATGAAGTAGTTGAATCTAATAATTAGTTACAGTGCATTCCCAAATCAAGGATGCCCCAATGTGTTTCAAAATATGCACATTAAGTGTATGGATAAATTTGGGTGTTTCATTGATCCCTAACCTTATTTAATTATTATTGTAGAAAATCAATCTGATTACAAATTCAACATAAAAGTGATGAGAATTGAGTGTCTACATTTTACCTCTATTTGAAAGGGTGTTGTGAGACACCATATGAAGCAATGACTTTTCAAAGATTAAGAATAAGTTTTTAAAATGATTTGATAAATATTAAATAATGATATATTCACATTTTGTTGATTCTTGTTCAATTTCTTGAAAATTAGTTCACACAAGGTGTCCCAAATGTTCCAGGATGCCCCCTCAAGGGATTGGCCAAAAAGTAATTTAGATGGAAGGGCCCTTAAAAATAAGAAAACATGGCACTTCATAGTAGAAAAGTTTGAGAAATGGAGAAATTAGAAGAAAACATGAGGGAAAATGGATCATATAGCTAACTACAAGCCTATAAGGAAGAAGAATGAGGCAATGGGAGGGTGGGGGTAAAAATTTAAAATTTTGAGCTTTATATTTACCCATAGGGGGAATGGTTCATTTGCACCCTCCCCTATTGATAATTTGATATCTAGATTTGGATGCAAGAGTCTTGAGTGAAATGACATGTATCCCACGATAGAGACACCTTAGTGAGTGGGTCCATGAGTACTAATGACTAGTTGGGAGTGAGCTAGCGGTAAGTACTTTCTTTTGTAATCTTGATACTCTAGGATTTTATTAGGAATGACATAATTAGAATACTAATAACAAGAGGTGAAATTGTTATTGTATAACCATGAATCCTCAAAACTTCTAGGTTGGTCTTGATCTAACAAATTCTTTTTGACAAATAAAATAGGGCCCTTAGGATGAGACCCAACCTTTTTTTCACCATACCATATTAGGCTTATTATGATATTTAGTAGCCTTGGGTCTAACATGGGACTTGGGATATTTTGACAACATAGAAATGTGGAAGGCATCTTTGATATTATATGTAATGATACCCTTATCTTCAATAGTGAAGTGGGAGGAAATTTGGGGAGGTGGATGAAAGGAAGAGGATGCAAAGTCACTTAAGTCAATGTAATTTGATTAGGGAGATTCAATAGTTTTGGCCTTGTCTTTTTTAGGTGCATGCTAAATGCTAGGACAATAATCATATTGGTCATACTTAGCTTCCAAATGTTTACAATATTGGTATGGTTGTAAGTCACCAAGAATAGTGATCTTCATTCCAGAATGGAGGATTTTTAGGCATTAATGAAGTGTTGAAGGAATTACACATACTTCATGGATTCATGGGCATCCAAGAATCGAGTTATAAGGTAATTCCATTTTAATGGCATAGAAAATGGTATCATGGGTGATAGACCTAACAATGACTAATAAGCAAATAGTGCCCTATGAGTCTCTCTCTACATTATCATATTCCTTGATATAATGGTATCTAGTTGTAAATCCACTGAAGTATATCTCAATTATTTTATCAATTTTAATGAGGCTATATTGAGGCCCAAACCATTATAAATGAGAAGCTACTTAATCTTGTAGCAGGAAATTATGGCTTCAATATGAAGAGGATTATTATGGAGGGGACCAGGGGATGACATGCCACTTTGGTCAAACATAAGTTGTTGACCCAGGGATAGATGCCCCACAAGTGCTTAGAATGTGGTAGGCTCAATGTCATTGAAAAACTTATATTAACATAGGAGGTCATATAATATCTCTTTATGAACTTCAAATATATGTAAGACATCTAGAATTTAAATATATGTTGGTGTCTTATTTAATTATTCCACAAGATCGTAACTATTTTTGGTAGAGGAAGAAGGTTTAGATTTTGAATACAAGGTTTTTGGAATGGGATTTTCATTGGAAGGAGGTAAGGGACCTTGAAGCATAACCTTCATATTTCTAGTTGTGACATTATAATTTTGGTCTGGCAAAGGACTACTTAAATTAGAAGAAGATGATGTAGGACCTAGAATAGTGACCCATGGGCATTGAGGCACAACAATACTATTGAATGTCAACAAAGGGCCACTAGGTTATGAAGGAGACCCTAAAATAGAAGGGGAAACACTCTGAGGTATGTTATAAGATTGGTTTGGGTTGATTCTAATGGTGGTTACATGATTATTGATAATACGACCTACAACATTGTTGTAGTTATATGGTACATTATAGTAGCTAATCTATTTGGCTTGGGAATCTTGAGCTTGATTATGATTTCCATGATTTTGATTATGCCCTTAATTTTGAGTCTAGTTTTAATTCTTATTCTGATTACCAAATTGGTGTTGGTCATTAGAATTGTGTTTCAAAAAGGGGTCTTTACAAATACCATGTTTTGATTAGATGTAGAAGCACCATTATCCAACTCAATGTCACTTCACTCCAACAAATTATGGATGAAGTGCCTTAATTATACATATCTATGAATTTCATGCTCTTTGACATGGTGGAAATCATAACACTTGTTGTCTTTATACCATTGAGGCTTTGATTGGTCTTTTATAAAAGGTTTTGGAGTAGGTCAAATGACCATGTTAGCTACAACTAACTTATGAAATATAACCTCAATAGGTTCACCAAAGTTGTTGACGAACCTATTTTGATATTGATTCTTACTTGGAGGTGGTCTTTGTACTGTAATGGTTAGAGTAGAGGGAGTATTTTGGATAGGCAGTGGTTGCATTTTCTGTATGTGTTTTGATTCTGTTACTCCATTTCCTATGACATTCATATTTTTATAAAGGGTTTTGGGCTTCTCAGATGTACTTGCCTATGTTTGTGGTGGACATTGAGCATGCCCTTGATTTTGAGAATATATCTTAACTAGACCTTTGTCTATAAGTGCTTTTTCAATCTGCACTCCTTTATCTATAATCTCCTCAAACTCTTTCCCAACCCTTTGCATTGCTCAAACTCAATGTGAAATAAAACATGAAAATTCTATAATCTCCTTTGATTTTGAGAATAGAGCTTAACTATAAAATTATTTGTATGGCCTTTCCCTTTCCCAACACTTTGCATTTCTTAAACTCAATGTGAAATAAAACATTTCCTTGTTACATAACTCATTACTATATGAACACATAAAATCATTTCTATTGTCACCTCTACCAAAAATATCAAATTATTATTACTTAATACTTAATTCACAAAAGATAATATGTATCAAAGTAAACAATGATGATTTTCAAGTGAGGTATGACTTTCAATTTACACTCTTTTGTATTAGAAAACCCCTCTTTACCAAAACAAAAAATTATACCCCCTTTCGACTTAACTTGCACTTTTGGGGGCAACTATCTTTTGGGAGCAATTTTTAATTAAAATCTCTCTATCACTCTTTATCACTCTTTCCTGATAGAGTCTCTAAAAGGTATGTTTTTATTGATGAGGTAACAATAAATTATAGTGGTTGACTTCACTTGCAATTTTTTTTCTTTTTTGAGAATGTGTACTTTTGAAGGTAATTATTTTTTGGGGCAACTTTTAATCAAAATCTATCTTTATTACTCTTTTATGATATATTCTCTAAAAAGTGTATTTTTAGTAACGAGGCAAAGTATATTATAATCATTTATAAAAAAATTTGGTTGTGAATATGATATTTACTTTACATTATATTAATCACATTCGAATTATTTGATTCTTATTTTAATCGATAAGATTAATTAAATAAATTTAGACTTCCTTTACAAATTTAAATTAAAAGTGTTTATTATTAATATTTAGTAAAAAAGCTATTTTAATTTTAATGCTACACAATATGGTCAGTGTTCATGGTAAAAGAATTATAATCTACCCCGTAAAAATATAATCACTTGACCTGTATTTACAATCGCAAGTATAATAAAATGTTAGCTTTTTAATTTACAATATATAATAGTAAATCAATTTTTAATAGATATTCAATACATTATTTGAATTCTGATTATTCCATACTTTTATCGATAGTTTTTTTGGTGTTTCTTTAGAATGGAAGTTTATAATAGTTGTCTATTGTGTTTGTAGTTTTGATCATGGAGGGTACAAAGACTGCATTCGACAAACCCAAGGATATAAAACTAAAGATAAAAAAAAATGTAGGAAATCCAAGATAATTGATGGTACATGAATGAGATGTACTTGGAAATTTAGAAAGTTGGGGTGACAAATGCTAAGTTATACCAAATGACCACATCAAAATGGAGTAAATCAGGTAACCAAAAATCCAAGGCTACTAAAAATTGAAAAACTCAAACAAGTAAACCTCAATGGAGAAAGGAAAAGTCACCTAATCAAACCAAGGATACGTGTTAAAAAATTGGTAATCAAACATCAATGTAAAATTAGTAACAATACTTTCTTAAACAAACATGGGAAAGTAAACAAATGGTAAAACAACATTGATGAATGAGCAGTAACACTCCTTACTCAATCATCAATTGAAAAAGTGCATAAAAGGGAAAACAACACTGGTGAGTGAGAAGTAACAAGCCAACCTCACTCAATAATGGAAAAAGAACATGAAAATATAAATGAACTCAAGTGCCTGAAAAAAAGGAGTACAACAATGGAAAATGGTAAGAAAAAACAAATCAATTCTAGAGATGTAGAGTCATGGTATAAAAATAATAATTCATAGTCATTCAAGCATATTGTTTTGTTCTAAAGATAGATAAAACTAAAATAAAATGGTGCTAGCATGTTTTTAAGATGTGAAGAAGAGGGAATATATAAGGGAAAATATATTTAGAATCACATTTGCCTATCAAGGGGAAATGAAATGGGTGGAGGGGATAATGAAGTAAAAACCAAGGTAGAGGAATTCTTTATTGAAGTCAAGACACTCAAATTAGGTTTTTCAAAATAAGAGGACTTCCCAAATTAAGGACTCTAAAGAACTTCTCCTAGCCACACAAATCTTAGGTCAATAAATTAAGTATGTAGATCATCCCATGAAGGCTATATTCATGAAAAGTAAAATAGACATACCTTCCCACAATGTGTTCTCCATTCCTCAATACCTCTTAGAGAGTTGGTAGTCTACTATGAAGATTAGGCACTGACATAAGAAAGAAGGTAGCATCATAGAGTTTTTTGAATTCTCCTATTCTAATCTACTAGCCAACTGCACCTCAATGGACCTCAACTCTATCATGAGATCAACTATGGAGTTTAAGCTTCAACTAGATATATGATATGTGTTATGAATCATGTATTTTAGTGTGATTTTGACTTGTGAATTTGTATGTTACCTTTTGTATCATTGCCTTTTGTTTCAAATTATTTGGCTTTTAACTTTTTTGATGGATTTTTTTATTCCTCCTCCATACGGATTCTAAGAACCATACATGGGTGCTGAAGATGAGTATCATTTAAAAACTTTGGGATTGGTTGCTAGGAAAGAGAATTTAGAGAGCATGGTGTCTAGGAGTCTTGTTAATTTAGGTGAAATAATAATGTTATCTTGACTTTGACCTTGGTTAAATTAAATTTGGAATGAAAGGAAAGGAAATCAAGAGGAATGAAATATTAAACGTTTTGAATTACTTCAAATCACAAAAATTGTGACAAAGGTTAAAAAAAGGATGTAATGATAGTGAAGTGTGATTCCTTATCATAAGAATGAGGGAAATGTAGGAAAACATACTAGCACCTTATTGTTGTGCAAATTTTATCTACAAAAAAAGCAAAAGTTAAAGCTGAAATCAAAGGATCATAAACTTATAACCATTGCTAAACACATTCTAGAGAAAGAACACTAAATTTGAAGCTTGTGATTTTATGAGAAATGCATGGTCCTATCCATGGTCTTACACTATAAATCATAAAAGAAAAACCCAAGAGGGTGCATAAAGTCTATGAAAAATGAATGAAAAAGATGGTATTTGTGAGGAAGGCTAGGTCTTAGCCATGGTCTTACACTGTAACTCACAAAATAAAAATCCAAGGGGTGATAAAAGCATTGGAAATTAAATAAATAGTGAGAATAAAATAAAAATCATGAGGAATACTGGGTCTTATCCGTAGTTTTACAATGCAACTCATGAGAAAAGGAAAACCAAAGGACCAAAAAGAAGGAACTAAGGTTTGTGAAAAGAGTGACTACTACAGAGGGTGAGACCCATGTAGATATCCTAAAAAAAGTATTAGAAATACAACATATAGAAATCATGATAAGAAGGAAAAGATCTAGGCAAAATGCTTTTTTAAAAATTGCACATTGGTAGGCTCTTTGAAAATATGGCCTTCATTAGTTTGAAGGTGATAAGTGTTTGGACCAAGGATGTCTTTGACTAAATAAGAGCCCCACCATTTTTGTGCATATTTACCTTCTTTATCATGAGTATATCTATCTAAAGGATAAGATCACCAACATTAAAATTGTGAACTTTAATTGTTTTACTATGTTGTTTGGCAATGCGGGCCTTGGATTGGCAATCATGTTGTAGGTCAAAAAGATGGTGTTCATCAAGAAGATCAAGAGCATGAAGGTAAGCTTCACATAATTATTCATCAGGTATGATACCATGAAGAGAGATACATATAGAAATAATCTTAACTTCTAATGGAAGGATAGATTCAGAACCATAGACAAGCAAAAATGGTGTTGCCCAAGTGGTAGTGTGTATGCTAGTGCGACATACCCAAATAATGGGATATAGATGGTTATTCCAATTCATGCGAGTGTCACAAATTGTCTTTTGGATAATTTTGTTAGTGGCCTTGGCTTGGCCATTTCATTGGGGATGGTAGGGTGCAGAAATTTTGTGACTAATTTTGAATTTAGTGTAGAGTTATTTGATGTCTTTATTTTTGAAATTACCACCATTATTTAAAATGATAGTATGAGGAATGCCAAAGTGGTAAATGATTTGGCTGAGGATAAATTTATCAATGGTGGTGCTAGTAACATTGATGAGGGGCATAGCCTCGACCCATTTGGTAAAATATTTGATGGTCGTGATGATGAAGACATGCTCATCTTAGGATCTAGGTAGTTTGCCTATGAGATATAATCCCCATGTTGAGAATGGCCAGGGAGACTTCATAGTTTGAAGCTCGATTGGAGGTAAATAGATTATATCATTTGAAGCTCGATTGGCAAGGATTACACTTTTCAGCAAATTCGATGACATCTTTTTTAAGAGTGGGGCAAAAGTATCCCATATGTAAGCATTTACAGGTTATAATATGTCCGCTACAGTAGCCACTACAAATTCCCCCATGTGATTATTCAAGAAGAGGAGGAACTTATTCTTTCATAACACAACATATCAAGGTACCTTTAGCATTACAATTATAAAGGATGTTATATCGAAAGACGTATGTGAAAGCTTGTTTGCAAATTTGAGTCTTTTCATGGGAATCAATGTTTGGAGGATAGGTTTGGTGTTCGAGGAATTTAATGATGTCTTTGTAACATGGGCTCTATCAAATGGTGAGAGCCTCAATGTGGTAGATAAGTGTATATTTTGGTTCAATGAAAGATGAAGAATTTATTATTTGGATAAGAAAGGTAGAATCGGTAAGAACTTGGTGCAAATGAAAAAGAGATTGTGAAGAAATAAGTGAATCAACAATATAATTTTGATCTCGAGGGATAAGCTCGATGGTAAAATAAGTGAATTATTTGTAAAGGGTAGTGTTTATTTGATGGTAAAAAATGATATTTTTGATTTTACATTGATAATAACCATTAACCTAGTGGTAGACGAGTTTGGAATTACCCAAAGCATGCAGATATGTAATGTCTAAATCAAGGGTTGCTCTCATGCCTATGATTAAGGCTTCATATTCTACCATGTTGTTAGTGACATCGAATGTAAGTCAAAAATTTAAAGGGATAATTTTACCAACAGGACTAGTGAGGATATGACCTACTCCAGCTCTTTAAAGGCATTTGGCACCATCCAAATGAAGGGTCCAAGTATCTTTGTGTAAATTGACATTAATTTTGGGAAGTTTTTCAATGACTACTTTTGGTTTAGTAGTATTGGGGAGGACAGAGGACTCTTCAAGATTACATGCTTCAAGATCAAAAATGAAATTATGAAAGTAATATTTAAGAGATATGGTTTGATTAAGACCTTTAATATAGAGAATATTGTTATCAGGAAGATTATCTTGAAGGTGGTCAGCAAATGGGATGGGAGCTATTACAATTTGATCGACAATGATTTATCCTTTGACAAATTTTTGCATAATAATTTGGAGATCAAATTCCATGAGAAGGACCATTCACTTTCCAATTCTATCTCTAAGAAGAAAGGCTTTGGAGAAGAAGTGATGGAGTGAATCAGAATGAATGATAACGTAAGTTGTTTGATAAATCATATAATGTTGGATATTTTTAGAGGCAAAATATATGGTGAGGCAATCATGTTCCACTTTTGTATAACATTTTTCATGGTTGATGAGGCTTTGACTGGTATAATAAATGGCATATTCCCTTCTAGTGTTATCTTGTTGGGAAAGCATTACCCTGACTGATACAGGTGTAGAAGAAGTATATAATATTAAAGGATGATCATTAGAAGGTGGATGAAGATTAGGTAGATGAAGCAAATATTATTTCGTATTTTCAAATGCTTTTTGACAAGGATCCATCCATTCAAGGGTATTACCTTTCTTTAAAAGAGAATTAATAGAATAGATATGGTAAGCCATTTCTAGGACAAACCATTTTATTGACCTAATATTACCAAGGTAAGTGAGAATATTTGGAATGGAACAAGGGATGGGCTTGTTGACAATACTATTGATCTTGGTGGGATCGACATCAATACCATGAAGAGAGACTAAAAATCCCAACAATTTTCCAGATGTGACACCAAAAACACATTTGTAGGGATTTAGTTTAACTTTGTATTTGATGAGGTGAATGAAAATGATATCAAGATTTGAAAGATGAGTCTTACGACTTTCAGACTTGGTAATCAGGTCATCCACATAGGTTTCCATGATATCATGTATAAGGTCATAGAAAATGTGCGTCATTGCATGTTGATAGGGAGCTCCAACATTTTTGAGACTAAAAGGCATTTTAATGTAAAAATAGGTGCCCCATTCCATAGTGAAAGTTGTCTTATGTTGGTATTCAAGGGCAATGTGAATTTGATTATAACCTGAGAAACCATCCATAAGGGACAACATTTCATAACCAATAGTGGAATTGACAATGGCATTTATAATAGGTAAAAGAAAGTTGTCCTTGAGACAAACAAGATTGAGATTATGTAAATTAATGCAAATGTGAATCATCATGGTGACTTTCTTTCGAATGGGGACAATGTTTGAAACCCATTCTGAATAGTCTACAGGTCTGATAAACTTAGCAATGAGAAGTTTAATGATTTCTTTGTGGCATATATTATTAACTTCAAGTGTAATTTTTTGTTATTTTTGTTGCACGAGTTTGGCATTGGGATAGGTGATAATATTATGCACCATGATGCTAAGATCAATACCAAGCATGTCTTTGTAGGACCAAGTGAAAGTCTCATGATATTTATGAAATAGTAAACTAAAGTTATCATGTTTAGTTGGTGTAATTTATATAGAGATTGTGATTGGTCGAGGGCATAATAGGGTACCATATTCAATTATGGTAGTTTCCTAAATAATCATAGCATTCCCATCTTGGAAATGATATGGTGCATTAGGTAGAGAGTAAAGAAGATTTTATTTAGGATCAATTCTAGCGATGAAGTTATTGAAATGCGGGGCCTTCTTGAAATTCCCAAGTTTATGATGTCGTCGAGGTAGTTGAGGTTCTCGGGCATGGAAAAATTAAAGAATGGATTCATCACTAAGAAAAGTGGGAAGATGACCATAATAATTGACATATAATTTGAGATCAATACTTTTGTTACCATATAAATAATATTTATAATGTATTTGACATGCATCTGTGGCCTTGACATCTAATTTAATCTTAGGAGTAGGTGGAGTAGGGGAAGAAAGTTGATTGGATTTGATTGGGTTATTATTAGCATCATTGATGGGGAGAGAATCATATGAAATTATTGGTTCTATAAGAGGTAGAGAAGATGCAATAAGTTCCAGAGGTTTGAGGGGTAAGATTTGCTCTACCACACAAGGAGTATCAATGAGTGGAGAATTAACAAGAGGTACATGACCTTTACATGTTAACATAAAATTTATGGAAATGGTATGAACATCTTGATTGAAATCATGTATTTGAACTAGAGTTTTTTTATAATGTTTAACATCCAAGTTTCATTATTGAGCTTGGGACATGATGTAATTATCATCATAGGTTGGATAAATTGTACATGTTTGAGATTCAAGAGGAATTTCAAAAGGGGAGATGCCTAGATCACTAAATTTATGTGGAGACATGATTAAAGGATCTTGTAATAATTTGGACACTCTATAATCATTTCATGTAAATTCATATCCTCTATAAGAGGATTATTGAGAATTGCATGGAGGGGGGAAATCAGTGATCTCATCTATGAAAGGAATGGTGCGATTGCAAGGCAATAAAAAAGGAGGAAGCCACTCTGATATGTAAGGAGGTAGCTTGGTAGTGTTGTAGGTATTTTGTAAGTCATTTAGGTTCATCATCATAGGTATTTTAAAAGTCATGTAAGTTTTAAATCATGTTGATGAAGTTAGGTAAGGGAGTACTATTGATCGTTAGAGTGGTGGGAATGTGATATTGAGATTTGGGATGCAGAAGTTGAATAATCTAAGGGTTAAGATTAGCCTCATGTTTATACCTTTTTTTCCATTATGAAAGAACTTGATACATTGGCTACCAGAAGAGGAGATATCCCTCATTCAATGAGTCCATGGGTGTTTTATGAACATGTTGTAAGATAAGGGTAAATTGAGGACCATAAGCTTAGTCTGAATGGTTTTAGGTCTAATTTTAAGACGGATCCAAATGCAACCAAGTGGTTTTGGATTAGTCTTGTCAAATCCATGACATGTTAAGTAGGTTTGCTTGAGATGATCTTTACTATAGTCAAGTTGCTGGATGAGCCACAAAGATGTCACAATAATACCAAACCCTTCATCTACTAATACTTTGTGAACAAGGTTGGTATTAATGGATATTTTAATTAATAGGGGTGGATCACTGGATCAAAATAGGATCTCATCATTATTCATGTGTTCTTTGAGTAACTCTATGGAGGGTTTTGAATAAGGAAAAATGGATTTAATGGTATGCACTTCGATTGGTTGAGGCTCATGAGAAGGTGGTTCTGCTTCTATGGAAGATGGATCTTCAATTTCTTACAAAGAGGAACTTGTGATTATAAGGGGAAGTATGAACTAACTCTAAAATAGGTATTTTTAAAGGCATGAAATTGAGTTCTTCTAATAATTTCCAATGGGTTTTGGAATAAGAACCAATATAAGGTTTAAAAGGTAAATTAGATTTTGGAGGAATAGAAGTGGTTGGGGGTATGGAAGGAGGAGATGGTTCCTCATTAGTTTTCAAAGCTAGGTGGGTGGTTTTAGTACCTTTAAGAAGTTTATATTTCAAATATGGTTTCTTAGGTTTGGTAATGGGAACTTTGTGAGCCAATTTTCATTAATAATTTAACTTATCCGTGTTGACATATTGAGAATTATTATAATATTGGTCATAGTCAGTGTCAATGACATAAACATCCTTGTTAGCTTATTGAGCGTTAGATGTGGAAAAAAAAATTTGGTTATTAGAATAAGAAGCTTTGGGATCTTGTCATTTTTGAGAAGCAGTGTTGTAATCTTGATGACAGAGTTGAACCATGGATTCATGATTGAATGAATCGCCAAGTGTATAAGAGATAATAAATTTAGTAATCCCTCTACATTTTTCATGGGAGTGACTGATGTTGGCATATAAAAAAAAATTTATTAGGTTCATACCATTTGGGAGGATTGTTGGGATAAGTAAATGGTTTAGAGGATGCTAAAAAGTATTTCATTTATTGCACAATTAATGGTGTGTGAGAAAATGGGGGATTATCAGCTTTGGTAACTCCTGGCTTGGTTTGAGGAGTATTACTGGTTATTGCATTAGTGGAATGTTTAAAATATCCTTTAATGAATTAGGTATTATGTTCAAACTATTTTATTAAGAAGTATTGATTCTTGGCTTAGTCAAGAGCTTCATTGGACATTTGAGGGGAAAAAGTTTGAACCTTATATCGAAAAGAAGGAGTTAAGGTAGTTATAAAGAGTTTAAATAAATTATCATTAGTCATGTTATGATCTTCCTTGTGGGCCAAATATTTCCATCACTTGATAAAATCATGAGATGATTCAATGGTAGATTCATTAGCATTGATGAAATGGCTAAGGCAATTTTCAGGAAGAGCATTGTGTTGAAACTGTTTAACTAAAGTATTGACTAAATCCTCTAGTTTCCATATGGAATGCTAGGGAAGTTGGTTGTACCATTCCAATACATCACCAATGAAGGTTTTAAATAAGAGTTTAGTTGTGGTGAAAGTATTAGTTTGGATCCATTCCTTATAAAGATTGTCAAAGGTCTTAAGGAAAGATGCAGGGTCTTTAGTCCCATCATACTTAATAGTTGGAGATATGTTACCAATATCAATAGAAACAATGAAAGGGACTAAAGGCTCATTTTGAATGTTTTGAAGCATCTTGTTATTCATGATAGGTTTGGGAATTACATTCTTTGTGACATCTCTAAGAGGTGGAGGAATAAACTTTTGGTTATTTTGAGGGAGGAGAACAGGAGGTTGATTAGCCATATTGATCAAATGATGTTTTAGTTACATCATTTGGGAGGTGTTAGATGTTTGTATTATGTTCATTTGTTATAAAATATGTGTAAGAATTTAGGTTGTATTAGTTAGTGGGTTGGTGTTTGTAGGAAGACTCGCTGAATTGGTATTAGGGGGAGGGTTATTAGGTAGTGGATTACCAGTGGGGTTGTTAGATAAACTTGTGTCAATTGACCCCACATTATGATGAGATGATTGAAGATGGGAATTGTCTTGATAGGTGTGGAAAAGATCTGATCCACCTATCTCATCTTGTTACATGATTTGAACCATGTTACAATCCAAAGATGAGGGAGGGGAAGAAGTACTCCAAGAGTGAAGATTCTCTTGGGAGGTAAAAAACAAGAACACCGCATATAGTGTTTAAATGGATTTAGGTTTTCCAAGAAGATTATGATAGGGGATTTCATGATGTTCAAGGAAAGAAATAAAATTTAGGAAATAAGGAGAATCAATGATAGATTCGGCCAAATAGAGAACAAATTCAGCTAGATAAAGAATAGGGTCATCTAACAAAGAATAAGATTGACTAGTAGGTACAAAATTGACTAGGTCGATAAGGTACTATTAAGATACAGGCAAAAAAGAATACACAATCATATGGGTCAATTGTATACTATTGGATAGGAGATATAATAGAGAGATAAGAATACATGGTCATGTAGGTTGACTATGTATTGTAAATAAGAAGGTGAAAAATAGTCTGTAAGAGATTGTATCGAATAAGATGATAGTGTTTTTAAATAGGGAAAAAAATTTCAAGATAGTTTAAAACAAGAATGAAATAAAAACACAAAAATAATTGGATCAATGTGACTAATCCAATTGGAACACATAACACAAATCTTATATCAACACTGGCTAATGCAAATTTTACAATACAACATACAATGATCAAAGATCAAGAAATAAATAAGAATTAAATACTAACTAATCGGTCACCTTAAGTGTTAATAGATTATAACAGAGTGTGATCTTAGTGTGATAGGAAAGTTGGCTAAAATAGGGAACTAGAAAGCAATCTAAAGTTGGTTTCAAGAAGTTTGGGTTGAAAGGGATCTATATTGGCAATGATACTAGCTTGGTATTGGGGCCTACCCCCTCACTTCACAATTCCATAAAAATAAAGGTGTCAGGTGCTTTTACAATATATACCATTAACCATGTATTTATAATTGATCAGAAAACCAAGTTGGCTTCGCCCTTGGTGATGAAATCCAAGTAGGTAGGTCTTGGGAAGATAAATATTTAATATTTTTTGAATGTTAAGTGGTTTGGTAGTGTGTGAAAAAGAGTAAAATAATGTAACTAAAATGGTAATTTGAATAACCACCTATTTAGACTATGTGAGTTAATCCAAACATGCAAGCAATTGAAAAAGAAATGTGAACTAATGACTAGCAAATAGATGTTAATTCCTTGATTAATAGTAATACACAATCAATTTAGGTGACACTATATGCAAAAATATAGAATAGAGTTGATTGGGTCATTATTATTCTACAAAAGCAAGGTCTTTATGAAAAAAGTTGAATAGGTCGACCATGTCTCTTAGACAGAAGACAAATTACATAACTAAGTCGACCAGGTCAACCTAGTTAGTTGTAGGGTTGTAGTTTTGTAGACTGTAAACTTATGAAAAATAGAATTGAAGGAAAAAAATAAAATGACAGAGAGAAAATAAAGAAACCTTGGTGGGCTTGAAGATGATTTAGATTGTAATTTTTCATGTTGTGATGCTCAATTTCTACTTTCAAATTCTGCCAATTAGGTCGACTAGTTCAACCAAGTTTGCAAAACCCTATATATTGAAGACAACATAATGAATAAAGTCAACATGTTTGATAGTATTTATTGACCTATATGTTGACAAAAAAAATAGCAAATAGAATTGACCTATTCGAATATGTATGCTAATCTAGAACTAAAGAAGAATATTATGTTAAACTGCTTGATCTAGTAACCTGTAATAGATGAAGACCTACACAAACAAAACATAGACATTTTGAAGTGACTGTATGTTAAACATGTGCACAAAATGTTATAACCATATTGACTAGTTTGATACAATATTACAAATATATAAAAATATAATATAATTATAAAAAATGATAGCATGAAATAAAACCTACAAGGGTTAGATTCATGTCGAGTTCACCAAAATGTATGCAAAGGGAAATGCAACTGATCTATAAATCAATTCTAGTTTAAAGAATATAAATCCTACTTATACATCCAATTGTTGATATATTAGATATTCAAGGTCTTGACCAAGATGGATCTGCTAGACCTAGCCAAGGGATCTCTTACCATAATAATATCACAAGGGAGGGTTCCAAAGCCTCTAGTCAAGCAAAATTATGTAATAACCCTAAGTCCTGTGTTTTCATATTCACAAATATAGATGACAAGTAAAGTAAAAATCCTAATCTAATGCTCCCCAAAGCTTATGGCACACATGGGGTAAGAGAATCATATTTAAGCTATGTATAGGTAAAACCCTAATGCATATAAAGAACAATATATTCAAAAGCCATTACTTATACTACTTCTATCTACCAAAAGAGAGGAGCAAAGTTAGAGATACTTACCTTAAATATGATCCCATCAAGGCTTAATCACTCCCTTAGCTGAAGGTGCTTTGCAAGAGGTTGTTGTGGTTTGTAAGGATTACTAAGAAAGGCCAAAACATCTAAGACTTTTCCACAAGACAAGATTCTTCTCCAAGTAGAAACCCTAAGACAAGACTCCTCAAATAAAATGGCAGAAGATCATATTATAAATAAGCATAAATGAATAAGTAACTCTTGTTATCTCTCTAAGAATGGAAAAATGAATGTGTTAAATAACTGAATCTAACCCTAGTCCTTTCTAAAAGTTTAGCTGACAAGGTTGGCCCATTCAACTTTGTATCATTATTGACAAAAATAAATTAGGTTTTGGTCTAGGTCAACTAGGGTCTAACCTAGACCCTAAATGAGTTTTGTCAATTAGGGTATAGGTACGATGGGGCTGACATTATATCATAGACTATTAAAAAGGAGTTTAGGCTAGGGAAGGGATAATAAAGGTGGAAAATGACTAGAGGAGGGTACAAAACAGGAGGTAAATCTTAGGGTAATGTTTTTAAGAGATGGTTGTGTAGATAACAAGTGGTAATATAGGGACAATAATCCTACGAAGCAGCCATGGTCTGCCCACCCCTTTCTTGGTATACCCCTTAAGGCATGTGTTGATGTTGTGGATTGCACCCTCTAATGGGAGGCTCAACTCTCTTCCTCTATGCAGCACAATGGAGACATCCCTCTTGTTGTGGGTTACAAACATGAGGGATGAATCTATAGGTTAGGGGATAGCTCCACTTGATGCACCTTGAGGCCCTGGATTTCTTATTGCTAACAATGGGGGGGGATGAAAAGAGAGAGAAATACTAAAAACAAAACCTAACTAATGCAGTGATGTACCAAACTGGTTGGTCTACTCAGCTTTGACATACACTTTACACCAAAGAGAAATAAACATACACTTCATTCAAATGAGAACCTTTCTTGCATCAGTGTTTCAATAGGGGATCTTATGGAGATACAGGGAGGAAGAATTACCAGAGGTGTTCTAAGAGACACTATGGATAGCCTGTTCACATGCACCTATACTCTGAGTTGGACACTTCTTGTTGACCTTCAAGAGAAGAACTCACAATACACTAGATATGTTGGCATAAGCTTATGAAAGCATGAAAAGGAAATGACTTAACATAAGATAAAACCATAGACATATGCAAAAGTGCAAGCTCAAATGGAGGTAAAAATGCTTCTTTTGATTCAAGGTAAATTTCTTCAGGGCTTCACCATACAATGCTGAGAGAGATCCTTTCTCAAATGAGAGTTACAAATATATAGAGAGCTTGGAAATAGATAATTGATAAGTCAAGGGATGGAAACCCATGCTGAGTTAACACTTTTGTAGACACCACAAGCCCATGCTACTACCATATCCTTCCAATTTACATGGGAGAGCCATGTTGTAGATGTCCAAGTCACTACCCTTGTTGTGTTGGGCCTACAAAAGCATGGGATACTCCTTCTAACAACTAACAAGGCCATCCCCAAGTTGTGTTGACTAGGCCATGCTCTCTTCAATGTTGAGCGCAATTGGCTGTATATTAATGGCAAAACATGAAAACATGGGCTGCTCCCCTCTATATTTTAAAAACTAATCCTTTTATTGGTTTTTGGTAGAGACTATTTCACCTAAGTGCATTTACTCTTCCTGTTGATGACACCTGTGCCACCTGCCTTAGTCTGGTTCATCCTTGGGTCTGTGCTTTGACTTGTCATGCCACTTGGAACATTTTGAGCTTTTACTTTATTGTGTTGTGTGGCCGCATTCTGGGTTACCCACCTTGTTTTCTTTTGCTTTGTCATTTACCTTTGCCATGGCCTTTTCCCTTTGTTTTTAACCATTCAGGATTTTGGGTGCTTGTTATAACTCGAGCCTTCAAGATTTTAGTAATGTGAATTCCTTAGAAAAAATGTTTGAAGAAATTCATTTGGACATTTTGTATGAAGGAATTCTCTTTTGGGCTTGCACTCTTTAGCTTTCTTTTGGCAGGCCTTCAAGCTTTTCCAGCTTGATGTCTTCAGGTTCTTCCAGCTTGATTACTTCCCAACAACTAGTTTATCACCTTAAAGTTGAAGTTCATGGGCCCGTCATTGGACATGTGAATCCCAAAAGCTAGTCCTCCATCATGTAATTGACGTGCATACAATCATCACTCACTAGGATAATTCTTTTGGGTCCTTTATTACTTCGAGTCTTTTCTCAGCACTTATCCCAAACAATTTCCCCATGGACACTTTTTTCTGAAGGAAATGGTCCTTCGGCATTTGAAAATGATCTTTACCTTTAGAAAAAATACCTTTGGAAAAGTTGTAATGGTCCACTTTGAAAATAAAGTGACCCTTTAGTTGCCCTAAAATGACCTTTCAAAAAAGTGAAAAGAGTCCTCTTTCTTGACCAAGTTCCCCTCGAAAAGACACCTACCCTTCAGACTTTTTGTGATCGTCAAATTTCTTCAGACAAAATGTCCAAAGGAATTCAACCTTGGATTTTCTTCTTTGATTTTCCTTTAGACAAAATGATCCAAGGAATTTATTTGGACATTTTGTCCGAAGGAATTCTTTCCACTTGTCACTTTTTTCGAAGGGCAAGTTCCCTTCAGGCTTCTTATCTTTGCCCCTTTGCTTTAATTGATTGCCCTCCACAATGGCATTTTGAGCCAAAAGTGCCCTTCAATACTTTTGAACTGGTTCTCACGTCGATGAAAATCCATCCACAAGGTCCATTCTACCTTCCAACATACCCTTCAGAAGTTTTGTAAAGGTCTATTTTATCTTTGAAGTGCCTCCAACAAGGGCACATACCCTTCAGGGAAATTGCAAATGACCCTATAGAATGTCCAGGTGCCTTCCATGAAAAAACACTTGCCTTAAGAAGCGTTTAAGACTAATTTAGGATCTTCTAAAGGACTTACTCAAAAAGCTTTGAAGTAAAGACATCTAAAAACTTGATTGCTTCTTCCTTACCCTTTCGGGTTTGTGAATGACTCCAACTCATGAAAATTAGCAAGTAAAAGACCTTGCAAAACCTGACTTGCACTAGAACTAGCCATATACCCCTTCAGATTTGTCAAGTGCTCCTTCTTGTTGCTTGTAAAACCTACAAGTAACGTTGTTCTGAGAACCCAATTTACTCTGTGAGTGCTAGAAAAGACCAATACTTGATGAGATAACACCTACACCTGCACAAAAGCAACTTTTTCTTTGATTTTTAAAGGGTTAAGACCTAGTTTCAGGGTAAAAGTGCATGAATAACAAGGATTCAAGGCAAAAGAAGGGGGGGTGCCCATTTTGGCATGTAGGATTCACAAAATGGTCAATAACATATACTCAGAGAGATTAAGATTCGATAGGTTCTTTCAAGAGAGAAATCATCAATAATTGATAAAGTTTGAAAATATTATGTGTATACAAAAGCAAAAGATATTGCTAGACATGAATCCAATAGGAAGAGAGAGGCTCAGTGTGCTTGAGTGCATTGAATATGTACTTGTTTGAGTTGAATGTGCACTTGAACTAATTGATGCACTTGTTTCACCTATGAACAAGGAGAAATATGATATATTGCACTTAGGGTTTGGTCATGCAAGATTATTTATTTGACTTCTCTTATCTTTGAAACCCTTAGGGCACTTTGATAGCTTGAAAACGTATAAGAAAAAGAGGGGAATGTAATGGGTTGAGCCAGCCTTAATCACCCTTTTGATGATTACATGTTGTCTATGTATCCAATACTCCAAGAAGGGAAAGCAAGCCCACGTAGTTCTCCCACCTAGAGTGAATGTGCGATTGTGCTCCTTTGACTATATGTATGTAACTAAAATATGGATTTTGATACTTGATAATGATAGGTCTTGAATTGTTGTAAAGGGATCTTGAATTGGATTATGACTACTCCTTATAAATTTCAAGCAATATAGGGTAGATTTTTTCAATGTGCAGAAGTGTATATGCTTTTACCAAGTGAATAACAAGTAGGGATAATTAATGACTCTTAATATGTATTTATAGGTTAATATTTTAAATTTTTCCTTTAACCAACCTTATAAAATGTGCAAAAAGACCCAAAAGGATAATTTCAAATTTAGAAACTAGCAATTACTTGGTACTAAAGATGACAATCTCAAGTGGACAGGACCATAATGTGCCTCTGTCTGCATAGAACGGACTTGTCTAGGGAGATTAGGGACAACTACCTTTTACAAAGGACAACCTAAAGGTGATTTTAGATAGTTTTAGCATTTAATATTGAGATTTATGGATAGTAGTAATGACAAAAAAAGGGTTAAGCCCACATATAGACAAATGACTTAGAGGAATGACATATTAGAGTCGAGTAATTAGGTACAAGTCATGTTGTTAGGAATAAATCAAGAATTGGCATTGTTAAGTTTATGTGACCAAATTTATGTGTCTATAAGTACATTGTTAATGTAAAATCACTTTACATATCACAACCTAAGCTAGTAACTATATATGAAACTATCTAGATGCTAAAATGTGATGTAACACACCACACATCAAAACTCCATTTAACTTAAATGAAGCCATAGGTTTAACCTAATTATGGTTTTATACAAAACAAAGGAATAAATTGACCTCTAGATTGTCTTGGAAATAATTTTACTCTGCATGGTTCGACCTAGTATACTCACATAAGATAAATTCACGTTGCTATGTCTATCTTTGTTCCACTGAGTCTAACATGTCCAAGGTTATGCTACTTTATTTTTAGGTCACTAGTTCGAATCATGTTTTTTGATTTCCCTATACATATGCTTCCATATTTTTTTAGCATAATGCACCGAATTGATGATTCCTTTTCTTTGACCTAGGTTGAAACTCAAAACAAATGATGGGTTATAGAGTCAGGAAACTACCAAAGTAATGTTGTAAGATATGTATCCCACGTGTTGGAATCATACATACACATAGTTTTGAGTAAGTATAAATGTAATATCTCAAGCAAGGGGTTTTAACATCCTCTTCCCTAGAAGTGATGATGTAATTACATGAAAGATAAAACCTTCATTTGGTATAAGGGTATAATGAGAGGTAAAGATAGACAACTCTATCATAAGTGTGTAAGATATAACTCAATGAAGCTCAATTTGAAGTAAGAAGAATAAAGTAACTTGATGATTGGTTTTATTTTAGGTTTAGATCTTGAAAATTTTATTATCTTTTATGATCCATCCTCTCTCTCCCTCAAATGGTTTATGATGATTTGTATATAGGAAACTCTGGGACAATATGGGTGCTTTATCCAACTTTAAAAATGATATGGAGCTAAGTTAAAGGCACAAGATTAGTGAAAATGGGAAAAAGGACCCACAAATACAAAAGGTACAAACATGTGCAGGGTGCAAGTTTGACCTAGAGTAAACAAAGGGTTTCATTGAGGAGCATGATAACAAGTGATAATTAGTCCAAACATGCCAGTAGATATATTTTGATAAGTGTTAGGTTTGATTTTAAGGTTGAAGGGATAAACACAAACCAAAGTGGGGTCAAATAAGTCATAGAAATATGCAAATATATGCAAGTACATCAAATATGATAAATAAGACATAATACATTAGGGAAAAGGGTCTTGTACCAAATTTAGGTGTCTACACATTCTCAACATATCATTTCACTACTATGAAATATGTGTCAGCTCATCAATATCCCCTCTTTTCCTACCAACATATATAGATCATTTGATAGCCTTTAAAACTTTTAAAAAGAGGTCAAAATGCAAGTCAACACTAGCAAAAATAAGCTTTTGATCTTCTCCTATCAAAAAGATAAGAAACATATCGGTTTCATATTTGAGGAACCTCGCTTGGGATAATATTATAATATAAGTACCTATGGTTTGATTTCATTAACAAGCTTAACTGGGAAACATGCATAACAAAGATAATCCAAGCAGTGTGGAGAGTGATATGGTTTCTTCAAAATGGGTGCAAAGACACTAATTTGTGGGATTGGAAGACCACCAAGGCCCTGTTTACACTATTAGTAGTTCTAATGGTGCTCTATGCATGTGAAATTTGGGATAATGGTATGTTAGGTTTAAAGTTGATGCAAATTCAGAGAATTAAAAAATATTTAATCACACATAACTTAAAGATTAGTGCGTATGTCTCATATGAGATAATTATAGTAGAAATATGTACTTTTCCAATTTAAGCAACAAATATGATACATTCCATACGATACATAAATTAAGTATAGGGCACGAAGGAGGATATGTGGCAAAGTAAACAATGAGAGAAGAATTGAATAAAAATAAGAGGATATGGATGAGAAAAAATAAACCATAGATGGATACATCAGGTATTAACCAACATGAATGTCCTACCACAAATCGAGAGTTAAAAAAATATATTTAGTAAAAGTTTAAACTAAGCATGTAGATAAAACAATTCGGGAGGGAAAAAATTACTACATGATCGAGTTTAACCCTGATGATAAAGATGACCAAAAAACTTAAATAGGGGTAAACATCAAATGGAAAATGAAGATGCTCATTCTAAAATAAAATTGGAAAGAGTGAATATGTCTTTAAGGTAATGGAATTATATCATGGAATTATTTGCTTATGATGACATTTGATGCAGATACCTTATGAGATGACATGTATATGTCCACCAAGTATTCAAAGAAGAAAACATTGAAAAAATGAGAAACATTTTACCAAAATTGAGAAGAATGCACATTCACAGGCAGAACAATAACATATCTTTAAACTTAGGTTCCCAACTCAAATATTTTTTTTCCTAAGGGATTTTTGAATCCTTTAATTATGTTTTTTTTCTCTTGGGATACCATAATTTCTTTTAGAGTTGCAGAGCCTATTACGCTAGAGGCATTTTCATGGTGAGGCCCTCCCCTTAGATTTATCTCCAAATATTGTATATCCCCTTATATTGTTTTCTACTGGTTTATTCGATAGCGGCTTTCCATTAGTTCATTCACTATGGATAGTGATAATTGCAATTTTTTAACCTAACGTAGCCACCACATTTCCTTCAACGTGACAACCAAATTTTAGTGAAGGTTCACATAGATGGGTTTGCATGAGTTAGCTCTATGGTAGGCAAAAAAAAAATGTGGCACCCATAATATTACCCAACATAACTAGAAAAACCAACAAAATATATTATTATTTAGCTGCAAAATGCATATCTGTGACTGCATTTTTGCATCTACAAAACGGGTTCAATGAGGAGAACACAAATCCATTAAATACTCTTCAAATGATAAAAAAGGACAAAACTTATATATAACACATCATATTTTACTTTAGGAGAAAATTTAGTATTTGAAAATCAAACCTGTTTATTTACATATATCATATATTGTGATCACAAAATATGATACAAATAAATATTCATCACTTTCTCCATACATTTGTTTCTATAAATAAATGTGGACCATGGAAGTCATAAACCAGGGCTAGTGCAAATTGAATTCGATAAGTAGAATGTATATGATAGGTGTTACATAGAAAAAGTGAAGCAAAAAAATTACAAAACTAAGAGAACTTGTCGAGAGTAAAGATGATGTCATTCTTTTGAGATAAATACGACATATATAATAGGGATTGTCAGGCCTAAACAAAATCTATGTAAATGTGATTACAATTCTAATTGACAAAACATGATAAATATCATCATACACATTAATACCAAATGTTTTATCATAAACGCATCAACGGTGCCCACAAACCCTCAACACAAACATCTAAATTTAACATTGCTTATTATTTTTTCCTCCGAGTTCCTTCAACACCAATTGTGAAACAATGATAACAATTCGAGCATGTTTAATGTGATGCAGAACATGGGCAAGACGTGGAGAGAAATGTCACCCCATTAGCAATATCAATTATTATATATGTATAATATATTTATAATAAATTATATATTATTTTTTTAATATAATAAAATATATTAAAAGGGTTGTAATATGATTGGGGAGGATGATGATTGTTTATATCCATTTATTAAGGTATAAATCCCTTTAGATATGTAGTATAGAGAGTCAAGCAGTTAAAATCAAAATATTATTCTAGGTAATTTTGATGAGTTGGATGCCCTTTACTCATAACTACTTACAAATGTCGACATTTTATATAATTTAATAATTTCATATAATACCTTCAGATATTAAATAAAATATATTGTCAAATAAATATAATATTATATAATATAAATTTAATATCAAATAATAATATATTGTTAATATTATTAATAATAGTATATATAAATAATATATAATGTAATATAATATATTGTTAATTATATAAATACATTAATACTATATATTATATTATACTATCAATACAAATACAAATACAAATATAAATATACATATATATAATCATATATTTATTTTTATATATTAATTATTATATTTTATAATATATTTATATAATATTATAATTTAAAAAATATAATAATTTATTTAATATATATTATAACAATATTATATATAATTGTATATAATATTAAATATTATTTATTTATAATTATATAAAATTATAATATATCATGTATTACATCTATTCTATATTCTATATATAAATATTAATAATTGTATTATAATATCTTCTATTAAATATATATTAATAATATATATAATATATTATAATACTAAATATATATATTATACCTATTTAATATAATTATAACATATATATTATTATATAATACATATATTAATATTGAATATGATATTTATTTTACAAGACAATTGTATATTATAATAATTTATAAAAAAAAATTGGTTGTGAATATGATATTGACTTTATATTATATTAATTACATTAGAATTGTTTGACTCTTATTTCAATCAATAAAATTAATTAAATAAATTTAAACTTCTTTTATAAATTTAAATTAAAAATTTTCATTATTAATATTTAGTAAAAAAAATTAATTTAATTTTAATGCTACATAATATGATCAGCGTTCATGGTGAAAGAATTATAATCTGCTCAGCAAAAATATAATAGCTTAACCTGTATTTACAATCACAAGTATAATAAGATTTTAGCTTTTTAATTTACAATATATAATAGTAAATCAGTTTTTAATAGATATTCAATACATTATTTGAATTCTGAATATTCCATACTTTTATTGGTTTTTTTTGGTGCTTTTTTAGGATGGATGTTTGTTTTAAATTTAAAGTTGGTGCTTTTTAGGATGGATGTTTATTGGGATCGGTGATGAGGAGCGTCAGTGATGGTGGTTTTAGTCTGTAAATGGAAATTTGTCGGTTGCAGTCACACCTTTATATATTTTATCGTGCTCCGTCTCTTCTATTCATTTCCCTTTGTTTTTATTTTTCTATATTGATTTGTGTTCTGTCTTCGTTTTCTGCTGTGGCCACATGTTGTTCTTCTATTTTCCTATCTGATTATTCTATTGCCCTGTGATTTATTCGAATGTTTTCCTGTGTGATTATTAGGTTGCCCTGTATGTGTATTACTTGTGTGATTTATTTGAATGTTTGTCTGTGCTTTTTTTTTTTTTTTAATTTTGCTTTGGTTATTGTGGGTGCATTAGCCATGAAACGTTGTTGCTTTGCTTCACAGGTAAGGTGAGCTCTGTAATTGTCTCATTTTAAATTTTGTTGTGGGTATGTTATACCTGTTTAGATTTTGATGGTGGTTTTAGTCTGTAGATGGAAATTTGTCCGTTGCAGTCACACCTTTATATAGTTTATCGCGCTCTATCTCTTTTGTTGTGGGTCTTTTATCCCTGTTTAGATTTTGAATAACATTGTTATATTAAATTGTATTCATGCTTTTAATTTTTTACTCCCAAATCTTGTGACTGGATTTATTGTAGTTTTAGTGTGCATATTACATTTTAACCCTTGATTTTATTTTTGCAGGGCAGTTTAGCTGGACACTCCTCAAATTTACTGTGCTGCATTGAGTAGCAGAAAATTGAGTTACTAAGCAGAGGAAAGGTACATGGATAATAGTGTTTCTTACAAATTGGAATGGGTTTTTAGCTATTTTGTTTGGAATTGGACCTAGTTGGTTTTTTAGATACAATATTTTTGAACAAGTTGTTATTCCTGTTTAAATTATGAATAACATTGCCATATTAGGTTGTATTCATGCTTCTGATTTTTTACTTCCAAATCTTGTGACTCTGTTTATTGTAATTTTAATGTGAATATTACATTCTAACCCTTGATTTTAATTTTGCAGGGCAGCTTAGCTGAACAGAGAGGTTTACTTTTGAAAGTAAGATTACTCACATTTACTGTCCTACATTAGGGTAGCAGAAAATCAAGTTATTAGGCAGAAAGAAAGGTACATAGATAATAATGTTTCTTGTAAATTGGAGTGGTTTTTTATATTTTGTTTGGAATTGGACTAGTTTATTTTTTAGATACAATATTTTTGAACAAGTATTTATATAGGAATTTTAAACTATATAATAAATAAATATAAATTATGATATTTGTAGAAGTTAATTGATTAATGGAGTTATGAGGTTTATTAATTTATTCCATCAAGGTTAATACCTTATTTAAGGTTTTAGTTTGAAATTATAGAGATCTTAATTTGGTGTCTAGATAATGCTACATAACTGCAGCATTTCATTTGTTTGAAATTTTTTTGGTAATAAGTTATTGGTAATTGGGGTTTAAACAAAAGTATAAAATCAAAGGTGAAGATAAAACTCCTACCATACCCGGTAGTAGTGATCTATATCACAGACCAAATGAATTACCATAAGGTTGTTTTAGCTTCTTCAATGCTATGAAATTTAGCTTTTATATCTACCGATTCTGTATGGCTTGTGCAAGGTTTGGCATTTTAGTAAATCGTTTTTCTGAATTTTATGATACACACCTTGCAAAGGGATGATTGGTATAAAGATCATTCATGGATTCTCAACTCACTGTTTGTATTCAAAGGTTTCAGACACCTTATCCATGCTTTTTATGGTCCTTTATAACTCTTTACTCAAGCACAAACCTCTCAGAGCATAAACTCACTCTTATCCCAAACTTTGCACACCTTGGCAGACAGGGCTACTAGCCTTTTTTGGGACATTTATGGATTGTACAGAAAATTACACTGGCATATTAGAAAAAAATGATTAATTTGGATACCCTCTATCCAATTCTTCCCTTTCACCAAGTCTCAGACCCTGAATCCATTCTTAGATAGCTTTTTGAAGTCATTTTTGGTCACTGTTAGGCCTCTTAAGGTTTCCAACCCCTGTAAGCACACTCTGTCCCTTGTATATGTACGGATACGTACCTTATCAAAACACAAATCTCTAAATATATTGAAAAATATTGAATTATATCAAATGGAAAAATTCTGTAAAATTTTAACGGTGGAAACGTCCTAAAATGAGATTTCTCCCTTGAAACCCTAGAACAGGGTTCTTGCTGCCTGCAACTACCCGAGAGGGTTTAAAATTCATTTCCAATTGTTTCAAACCCTTTCAAGGAACTGTGAATAATTTTATAGGTATTTATAATTATTAGACACCTCCTCCAATCATTATTTTCTCTGTAAATCACCTCTGTTCAAGATTTTTATGACATTTTGGTCTCACTGTGTGTACAATTACAGTCTGCAGGGGTTGCTTGACAAGATTTACAACTTAACCTTTCAACTAGGGTTTTTCAACTCTGTAAACTATTGATTATTCTCTGTGAAATATTTACACACCTATCCCAAGAAATTATTCTCCTCCTTTACCCGTCTGCAACCTCTTTCCAACAAACTTTGCATGTTGACAGTGTATAATACACAAAACTGTATTAGTCCTAGAAGGGTTCTCTTAGTTTCCTAGGGTTTCAAGGCAAGTCCAACCTCTTAAAACTATTATTCAAGGACTTAAAAGTCCCTATACACTTTCTAGAAGCCTTGGATACTCCCCTTTCATGCCACTGTCATGCATATTCAACATACTTTGTCTTGACTGTGTAAAGACACCATAACCTACAGGCTTGAATTGCAATCCCTTCACAAACTTACATAATAAGAATGAATCATGATTACATGGAGAGTTTTACAGGATTAGAAACAAGGCTTACCAACTAGCAATGTCTTCCAGAATACCTTCTTAGGACTCTCTTTTAAACTAGTTGTTTACTCAGTTTCCTTTGTTCACCTCTGACAGAGAATACAGAGTTGTAATATTTTTCAATGACAATCCTTTTCAAATACAAAAGACACTGATTTGAAGTACGTTAAATCCTTGATCACTAAATCTTATCTACATTTGAGTGTGACTAAGACACTTTCACAAAGTTTGCTATTTAAAACAAAGTCCACTCAGATTTCTTTAAAAACTCAGAATACAAAAGACACAGTTTGTCAGTTGATATACCTTACCAATAACCAGCTGATCTTCTTCTTATTAATAACACATATTCCAATTCAGTGAACTATCTCTGACACATTGTTGTCTAATGCACATAAATACATCATCACGCTCACAAGCTTCCAATCCACAGCATAACTCAGTCTCATAAACACAGTTTGCAAGACAAACAGGGTCTGCAATACAATTATAAGAAAAACAAGAAACTTCTACTTCATTTTGGGGTTCTTTTTACATTTATTCTTCGAAACCAAACCCCCTCTTCTCTCTACTGACTTGAATTACCACACCAGACACTTACAAACTCTTTTTATTGCCATTCAACCACCCTAACTACCTTAACTTCCTCATGTACGTTGAGGACGTGCAACTACCTAATTTCTCACTTAATCACCAAGATGACTAATTTAAGTGGGTCATGTATGTACTATAACACTTTTGACCACTTATAACTTAACTAACCAATTGAAAACTTCTACAAACATGACTACACCTCAAAACCTTGTCACAAGATTCACATTTTCAAATAGAGCAATTTGGCGGGAAAATGCCACTTTGACTTTAATTCAAATTTGATCAAGTTCTAGCAAGTAACATGGACTTCTACAAACCTCCTAGGACCAAAACAACTCCCTAATGACTCCAAACATGAAACTAGACTAATATTTACAAGGAGGTAATGATGCTCCTGCATTAGTCTTCAACTCTACTTTCAAAGGGAAATTTACAAACAATGTAAGTATAGACCTTGCATTGTGACACTTCCAAATTTAACTGTCCTAAAAGGTCTAGTTTTTAGACATTATGATCCTATCAAATGATATTCCATGTATGTTGTGGAGTACATGTGTTATTTATCTTTTTCAACAACATGGTTTGTAGGTTGAGTTCGAAGAGGAGGTAGATAATGCTCGATAATAAGCAACCTTCCCAATTATTTGGATAAGCTTCTTAAGAAGCTATGAAATTATATTGTTCCCAAAATTATGCTTGTAGAGATGATGATCATCTTGAAAGGGCATTAACACAAGAAATGGTGGCTAGCTCCAAGTACTTTTCCCCACCCTTTTCCATTGTTGGCATATTGAGATTGACACAAGTGCGAAGATGGGATCTAATGGGAGGTGGTTTACATGGAAAAGGAAGTGCTCTTATATTTGTGATATGCACACATCTAGCTTATTTAGGGTAGTCACATCTAGTAGTTGGATCCCTTATGCTACTAATTTCACCATAACATTTTCTCAAAACTCAAAATATTCTATCCTTGAGGAGTTAGTCTGAGGATAGTTTACCCTATTGGTACATGCCCTAATCTTTAAGTTTTCAAAACCAAAGTTTGGAAATTTAGAAGTGGCCTGATCATCATGTAGGGCATTTTTAACCTTCAATTTACTATTGGAGATGTGTTTAAAATATTGCCTTTGAAATTGAAGAACCCAACGTTTATCCCATAACTCATAGTAAAATATTTTACTCCGCAACAAGACAATCTTTCTATTTTCTATGCAATAATAAGTTTTCAAGTCCAAATTTTTTCATTTTAGAAGTGGACTGACCATCATGCAGACATTTTGAACATTTAGTTTACTATTGCGGATGCATCCAGAATATTGCCTTGGAAATTAAAGGATCCAATTTTTGCCCTCATGGTCAAATATTTTACAATCTTTCTATTGTTGATGCAATAATATGCATGCAAATCATTGACCTTGGATCTTCCTTTGAAAACAGAGACCCAACCTTTCATGAAAGAATTTGTTTCTGTAACATGTGTTCAGTCCCCGTAAAATATCTATAGTATTGGCACATATTTGAACTTAAAAACAAGTTAAAGCCACAAGATAACTTCTTTCTCAGGCATTCAAAGAGTCTTTTCTATTGTGTATCTATTGAAATCAAATAATTACTTAGGGCTTTCTAACCATTGTTGTGGGTCTAGAACACTCCCATGCTCAAAGACATTGCTCCCTATTACCGTGTTTATGCACATGGAAATAAGTCCAATTATGTTCTTTACCCCGATGCATCAATTCATGCAATAATGTTGCCACAAGATCACCCATTGTATCATGTGGGGAGGCCAAGGGCAATTTCTCTTCCACTAATATTTACTTTCTGGGTGTCTAATTCTATTTTTTTCAGCAGTATGCAAATTGTGATGCAAAGGCCTCATCAATCTCAAAAGGTCAACAACACTGTAGGCAGCTTATGCACATAGTATATATCTACTTGAGCACCAAGTACACTAAGTTTGATTACATTCTCTAATTAAGTTTAGTTACTATATTGGAAAGGTATCATCACAGGTTGGTGCACTAAGTTTGATTACATTCTCTAATTAAGTTTAGTTACGATATTAGAAAGGTATCATCAAAGGTTGGTGCACTAACTCTGATTACATTCTCTAATTAAGTTTAGCTACTATATTGGAAAGGTACCATCTAGAGAATGTAATCAAACTTAGTGCACCACCCTTTGATTGTACCTTTCCAATATAGTAACTAAACTTAATTAGAGAATGTAAACAAACTTAGTGCACTTGGTGCTCAAGTAAATATATATTTAGTGCACTTGGTGCTCAAGTAAATATATACTATGTGCACACACGTACCCCTTTCATGATAACAAGCTATACCAATCTATTGTTGTTATTTGCATACATAGTTGATTTTCATAGATGTTATATTCTGCAATTACCTTTGATGATATTGTTGACCATTTTTGGTCCAACAGGACAAAAATCGGTCTCCTTCCTTCCCTGCTGTTCTGAGCCAGTCCATTTTTTGATTTTGCACAAGTCTTGATTTCTACGGACTCTGCAGGCTGTTTCTACGGACTCTACAGGCTATTTCTACAAACTCTGCACACTGTTTCTACGGACTCTGTAGGCAATTTCTACAGACTCTGCAAGAAATTTCTACAGAATCTGCAGGCTGTTTCTACAGACTCTGCAGGAAATTTCTACGGAGTCTGTAGGCTGTTTCTACTGACTCTACAGGAAAGAAACAAGTCCCCAACACTTAGGTGAAAAATGAACCATTCCAAGTTCAACGACTTGGTTCAGTCGGTTTGGTTCAATGCCTTGGTTCAATTAGTCAGTTCAAGCATTCAGTTCAACGGCTTCATTCATTAGTCGTTTCAATGCCTTGGTTCAACGTTTGTTTCAAAGGAATGGTTCAATGGGAAGGTTCAAGAGAGTCTTCCAAAGGACCAGTGCCCTTGCAGAGGGTAGTCAAACATAAAAGGAACCATTCAAGTGCCCTTGCAGAGAGCAGTTCCGGACCCCCAAGTGCCCTTGCAAAGGGCAGGGAACACTTGAAAAAATATCAAAAAGTGAACAAGGCCGAAAGGGTAAGTTTTCTTTAGAAATTTGTTTAAGGCAAAGGACGAGAATTTCTTCAGACAAAATGTTCGAAGGAATTCCTTCGAACATTTTGTCCGAAGAAATCCTTCGGAAGAAAGTCTTGCAGAAATGAAAAGACCAAGGCAAAGGCATTAAATGATTTCTTTCAGACTTTTGTCTGAAGGAATTCCTTTGGACAAAAAGTTTGAAGAAATTTGGGAAAAGTTGCAGGATAAAAACCTGAAGAAATTCTGAAGGTCAAAGTGATCGAGACAATTCTTGCAGACATTTTGTCCACGGGAAAAATGGCCGAAATAAAAGCCGTGGGAGAAAAACCCGAAAAAATTTTAAAGGTCAAAGTGATCGAGACAATTCTTGCAGACATTTTGTCTGCGGGAAAAATGGCCAAAACAAAAGCCGCGGCCAGAGAAAAAGCCGAAGGAAAGGAAAAGGCTAAGGAAATGTTGACGCAGTGGATTGCACCCTCGATAGGAGGTTGAGATCCTGCCTTCCACACGCAACAATGGAAACTCCCATCTTGCCTATGGGTATGGCAAAACTGGGGGTAGAGTCTCTAGATAAGGCCTAGCTCCCTTTGATGTATCTTTTAGGTCCTGGATTTCCTACTGCTAACAAATAATGAAAAAAGGGGGGGTTGAAAAGGGAGAAGGATGCTGAAAAATAGAACCTAAACCTAAACTAAAAGGTGATACACCAAAAAAGTTGATCTACTTAGCTCAGACCTACACTTTTCACCAAAGACAAGCTAACATAGACTTCATCTGATGTGGGAAACTCTTCTGTGTCTGTGGTCAGGGGTCCGTAGAGATACAGGGAGGAAGAACTACCAGAGGTGTTCTGAGACACACTTTGGTAGCCTATTCACATACACCTATGCTCTGCTAGGGACACTTCTGGCAGACCTGCAAAAGGAGAAACTTACAATGCACTAGACATGTTGAAATCATCCTGCAAAAGCATAAAGGAAAATGACTTAACACAGAATAAAGACATAGACACATATGAAAGTGCAAACTCAGAATGGAGGTAAAAACTACTATGTCTCGATTCTAGGTAAAATCTGGTAGAATTCTGCCTTACAAACCCAGAGATTTTTGGGTAGAGCTTTTCCTTATGGGCTAAGAAGATCCTTCTCAAAATGAGAAGTTTACAATATATAGAGAGAATAAGTAAAGGCGCTTTCTGGAAAAGACTTTGGTGCCCTTCTTACAAGTGGCCCATGTGCGTTGAGAGCATTGGGAAGAGGAAGCTGCTTGATAGATATTGATGTGTCAGCTCCTGCTTTGACTTTGGTGTTCAAAAATTAATGTGAAAGCATGGGTCGCACCTCTTTTCTACAAATAGACTGCTCCCTTCAGATATTCACGTGGTTTGTCTGCTTATAAATGCAAAGTGGAGAAAATAGGGCGCACCGTTCACTGTTCATGCCCCTTAATGACCACTTGGTAGGCACTGTTCCAACCGATGGAGTAACTCCTTCCCCTTTGCCACCTGGGATATTTTGTTCATTTCTAAACTTTATCTCTTCCTATTTTTGTCTTCTCTGTCTCTTTCGGCCCTCAGGGCTATCTTCGTGGCGGGTCGCTGAGTTCTTTGGGCTCTTCTTTAAGCTTTTCAAAATCATCGGCTATTTCACCACCTTAAATTTGATGTTTGTGCAACCGTCACTGGGTGTTTGAACCTCCAACGGCTAGTTCATCATGCTTGATTTTGATGTCTTCAAGCCTGTCACCCCTTGGAATTTCTTCAGCCATTTTCTTTTCTTCAGCTTTTTCTTTGGTTGGGCTTTTGTTTCGGCCATTTCTCCCACACTATTTCTCCCGCAAACAAAATGTCCACAAGAACTATCTTGATCACTTTTGGCCTTCAGAATTATCTTCGATCGAGCTTTTATCTCAGTCATTCTTCCCACGGACAAAATGTCTGCAAGAATTGTCTCGCTTGCTTCCTTTCCTTCAGAGTTTTTTTTCTCGGGTTTTTTGTCATGGTTTTCTTTGAATTTCTTCAAACTTTTTGTCCGAAGGAATTCCTTCAGACAAAAGTTTGAAAGAAATTTCTCTATGCTCTTTTGCCTTAATCTTTCTTACCTCAGCAGGATTTTCTTCCGAATAATTTCTTCGGACATTTTGTCTGAAGAAATTCTCATCCTTTTTGCCTTGTACAAATTTATGAAGGAAACTTACCTTTTCAGCCTTGTTTACTTTTGGTCTTTCTCAAGTTTCCCCTGCCCTCCGCAAGGGAACTTGAATGGTTCCTTTGAACCAAACGTTGAACCAAGGCATTGAACTGACTGTTGAACCAAGCCATTGAACCAACTCGTTGAACCAAGGCATTAAACCAACTCGTTGAACCAAAGCAATGAACCAAAGCATTGAACTAGTGATTGAACCTTATGAATTTCTTCTAACAAGAGTCAAATAAGCTTTGTAAAAACTTGCACTCTTTGAACTGGTTCTTCATCTGCCAAGAAATTTACTGCAGAGTCCGTAGAAAACCCCTATAGAGTCCATAGAAATCTCCTGCAGAGTCCGTAGAAATTCCTGCAGAGTCCGTAGAAATGCCTACAGAGTCCGTAGAAATGCTTGTAGAGTCCATAGAAAAGTCCTACAGAGTCCGTAGAAATAGACCTGTAGAGTCCGTAGAAACGCCTGCAGAGTCCGTAGAAACGCCTGCAGAGTCTGTAGAAATGCCTGCAGAGTCCGTAGAAATTTCCAGACTTGTGCAAAATCAAAAAATGAACTGGCTCAGAACAATAGGGAAAGAAGGGGACCAATTTTGGCCTGTTGGACCAAAAATGGTCAATAAATTGGTGACTCCTAGGGGAAGCATGCCTGCTATGCTTAGAAACTAGTTGTCTTAAAATCCATTGGGCACAAAGTCAAATGTAGATTTGAAAAAAATTAGCAACAACCCTGATAGATCCAAGAATCAATCATGAAGCCTCTACCCCAAACACAAAAGAAAACACACACAAGGCTAAAAACACTACTTGTGCAACAACACTTAGGGAAAACAAGAAAAGAAACTGAAAGCAAACTACTATGTATAGCTAACCAGGTATATTTGCCTCCCTCCTAGATCAAAGGGAAAATTTCTTAAGTCCCCTTCCTAGCAAGGAAACTTATGGTGCCAGACAAGTGGCTGAATGGAATGGAGATTTGGTGACCTGCTCCTCTTGCCTACCACCTCAATTGGCTTGCATCCGAGTGGATCAGAGTCAAAAATGCTTCCAACATATATGTACTCTTCTTGTTCTTGGAAGCTTGTTGAATACTGGTCCTTCATGCTGGTGCATTTCATCAAGAAATCAAAGGCTATTGGCTCATCACCATAAGCCCTTTGATATGCATAGTCCCTTTGTAATGAATCATGGTTTGACCCATTCCCTTCTGCATCATTGAGGATCCTATCAAACTCATCTTTTGCTCCCTCATGGTTTTCTTGAAAAAAGGTGACTATGGTGATGTCTGAAATGGAATCACAAACTGATTGTTCATCCCATAGAACATCACCCTTTTGTTCAAAGCTCTCTTCTTCAAGGCTTTCCTCAAGATGGACAAGCCTCTCCTTTTCCTGCTCAAGGATCAGAGTCTCTAGTTGTTCAAAGATGTCTATCTGATCCTCCTCCAACTCAATCTCCTCAGCATAGTCATCCTCCTCATCGAAACAATAAGGAAGTTCATCAAACAAAGGAGGAGAGAGCTCACCATGCTTACGTTCCTCTTCGTATTGTTGGAACATCTGCATATATGCATGCCCTGTGTCTTCTCCATTGCTGATGATGTCTTCAAAAAGAGCATCGATGATGATTTCTTCTTCTTTGACATCCATGATAGCCTCTTGGGAAATTGTAAATTGTATATTTTCTTCCTCACTCACCTCCTGCAAAATAGGTTCCTCCTTGAGAAGGGATGAAGTGGAAGGATGATGATTAAAACCATGTGGAAGAGGAGGCAGCCCTTGTGCTAGAATCGAATGATTCTCCTCCTTCCATTTGGCCAACACTTCATCTATATCAGGTGTGGCCTGATAACTCTTTTGGAGGTGTGTAGATGGGGTGTGTTCAGACATGGAGTCTACTGCATCCATCACATGTTGGCTGACGAATCTCGCTCTGGACTCCAACTCTACAATTCTCCTAGCTAGATCTTCTTGAAAAAGCCTTTCTTGGAGGTCACAATCATCATCATGATGAGTAGGAGAAGCTTTATCTTCTTCGAGGTTTTGAGCAAAATGTTTCTCCTCCTCCTTCCTGCCCCAAGATTCCACTGTTTGCTTCCAACTCATGACCTTAATATTGGCATTTTCCCTTTGTGAACAGGGAATAACTTTATTTTCTTCAAGATCCTGAACTGGTTCATGATTTTCCCTCTTCCAACTTGGAATCTAGAGATCATATTGAGAGACCTGAGGAAGTTGGGGAAGGTTAGGAAGGGTCTGCTAATGTACAGGAAGAGCTGGTTCAAGAGAGATGAGCTGGTTCATGATGTTCCCTCCAAAGAAAGATTCACAATCTAAGGAATTGAGAAGATTCATCTCCATGGGGGGTTGCTCTAGTTCCCTTTAATGTTTGAAGGCTAGGCGCACGAGGTTAAGAGCAAGATTGATTGATGCATCAGATGAGCTAGAATGAGCAAGTGATATTTGATAAAAAGGATTTGGTGCACAAGAGGGGGCTTTATTTAGAATAAGAGGGGGCACACAAGGCTGACTACCTTGAATGAATGGACTCTTCCATTTTGCTACCTCCTCCTCCATGGATTACAAGGCTTGAGCTTGCCTGAACAAACACTCCTCTTTGTACATCAGCTCTTGTTGATATCTATACCGCTCATCTAATCTGTCTATTTCCACCACCTACTTCTCAAACCCCAGTGCTACTTTCCCTTATTGTTGAAGGGAAACTAGGAGAGCTGCTTGAGGTGATTGCATGAAAAACCTGAGCTTGATTAAATCCATATGAAGGAATACAAGGCCCATGATTTTGTGTAAAGGGATTATACATACAAAAAACAAGATTTCTTGATGGCATCGGAATTGCTTAACCATTGGTGTTGATGAAAAAACCTCCAAAGGCTGGTTGGTTGAAGAACACACCAAAAATTCTTCAACTCTATGGACAAAACTTGTCCTAGTTGGTCCCACCGGGTGTGCCAACAAATGTTGACGCAGTGGATTGCACCCTCGACAGGAGGTTGAGCTCCTACCTTCCACATGCAACAATGGAAACTCCCCTCTTGCCTGTGGGTACAGAAAAACTAGGGGGAGAGTCTCTAGATAAGGGCTAGCTCCTTTTGATGTATCTTTTAGGTCCTAGATTTCCTACTGCTAACAAATAATGAAAAAATGGGGGGGGGGGTTGAAAAGGGAGAAGGATGCTGAAAATAGAACCTAAACCTAAACTAAAAGGTGATACACCAAAAAAGTTGATCTACTTAGCTCAGACCTACACTTTTCACCAAGGACAAGCTAACATACACTTCATCTGACACGAGAAATCCTTCTGCATTAGTGAGCTAGGGGTCCATGGATATACAGGGAGGAAGAACTACCAGAGGTATCCTCAGACACACTATGGCAGCCTATTCGCATGCACCTACACTCCTCTAAGGACACTTCTGGCAAACCTGCAAAAGAAAAACTCACAATGCAGAAAGTGCAAACTCAGAATGGAGGTAAAAATTGCTATCTTGATTAAAGGTAAAATCTGGCAGAGTTCTGCCTTACAAACCCAGAGATTTTTTAGCAGAGATTTGCCTTACAAGCTAAGAAGATGATTCTCAAAATGAGAAGTTTACAATATATAGAGAGAAGTAAAGGTGCTTTCTGGAAAAGACTTTGGTGCCCTTCTTACAAGTGGCCCTTGTGCATTGAGAGCATTGGGAAGAGGAAGCCGCTTGATAGATAATGTTGTGTCAGCTCCTGCTTTGACTTTGGCATTCAAACATTAATGTGAAAGCATGGGCCATACCTCTTTTCTGCAAATAGACTGTTGCCTTTAGATATTCACGCAGTTTGTCTGCTTATAAATGCAAAGTGGAGAAAATAGGGTGCACCATTCACTGTTCACGCCCCTTGATGACCAATTGGCAGGCACTGTTCCAACCACTGGAGTAATTCCTTACCCCTTGCCACCTAGGTTGTTTTGTCTATTTCTGCACTTTGTCTCTTCCTATTTTTGTATTCTCTGTCTCCTTTGGCCCTCGAGGCTATTTTTGTGGCGGGTCGCTGAGTTCCTTGGGCTCTTCTTTAAGCTTTTCAAAATCATCGACTATTTCACCGCCTTAAATTTGACGTCTGTGCACCCGTCACTGGGTGTTTGAACCTCCAACGGCTAGTTCGCCTTGCTTGATTTTAACATCTTCGGGCCCGTCACCCCTTGGAGTTTCTTCGACCATTTTCTTTTCTTTGAATTTTTCTCTGGTCAGGCTTTTGTTTCAGCCATTTCTCCCACGCTATTTCTCCCATGGACAAAATGTCTACAAGAACTATCTTGATCACTTTTGGCCTTCAAAATTCTCTTCGATCGGGCTTTTTTCTCGACCATTCTTCCCACAAATAAAATGTCTGCAAGAATTGTCTCGCTCGCTTCCTTTGGAGTTTTTTTTTCTGGTTCACTTTTGGTCTTTCTCAAGTGTCCTCTGCCCTTCGCAAGGGCACTTGGGTTCAGAACTGCCCTCTGCAAGGGCACTTGAATGGTTCCTTTGAACCAAATGTTGAACCAAGGCATTGAATCGACTGTTGAACCAAGCCATTGAACCAACTCATTGAACTAAGGCATTGAACCAACTCGTTGAACCAAAGTAATGAACCAAAGCATTGAACTAGTGATTGAACCTTGTGAATTTCTTCTGACAAGAGTCAAAGAAGCTTTGTAAAACCTTGCACTCTGAACTAGTTCTTCATCTGTCAAGAAATTTATTGCAGAGTCTATAGAAAACCCCTACAGAGTCTGTAGAAATCTCTTGCAGAGTCCGTAGAAATAGACCTATAGAATTCATAGAAATGCTTGCAGAGTTCATAGAAATGCCTACAGAATCCATAGAAAAGTCCTGCAGAGTCTGTAGAAACGCCTGCAGAGTCCGTAGAAACACTTGCAGAGTCCGTAGAAAATTTCAGACTAGTGCAAAATCAAAAAATGAACTGGCTCAAAACAACAGGGAAAGAAGGGGATCGATTTTGGCTTGTTGGACCAAAAATGGTCAACAATAAATTCAAAGGGGTGACGGGCTTGAAGATGTCAAAATCAAGCACGATGAACTAGCCATTAGAGGTTCAAACGCCCAGTGATGGGTGCACAAACGTCAAATTTAAGGTGGTGAAATAGCTATTGATTTTGAAAAAGCTTAAGGACATGCAGTGAGTGAACTCAGTGACTTGCTGAAAAGATAGCCCTCGAGGGCTGAAGGAACCAGGAAGAGACAGAGCAGAAACAAACAAAATAGTCCAGGTGGTAAAGGGAGGTGTTTACTCAAAGATTTACTCCTGTAGTTGGAACAATGCCTGCCAAGCAGTCATTAAGAGGTGTGAATAGTAAATGGCGTGCCCTATTTTCTCCACTTTACATTTATAAGCAAACAAACCACATGAATATCTAAAAGGACCAGTCTTGTTTGCAGAAAAGAGGCACAGCCTGTGCTTTCACATTAATGTTTGAACACCAAAGTCAAGATCGACGATTACACAACATGGTTCTAGCAGGCTTCTTCTAGAAGGATGATATCAACAATAACAACTTCCTCTTCTCGATGCTCTCAAACACACATGGGCCACTTGTAAAAAGGGGTGCCAAAGTCTTTTCCAAAAAGTGCCAAAGTCTTTTTCTCTTCTCTATATATATTGTAAACTTCTCATTTGACAAAAATATATCTTAGCTTGTAAGGTAGAACTTTGTCAAGATCTCTTAGCCTGTAAGTCAAAACTCTTCCCAAAAATCTTTAGGTTTGTAAGGCAGAACTCTGTCAGATTTTACCTTGAATCAAGACTTAGCATTTTTACCTCCATTTGAGTTTGCACTTTGGTATATGTCTATGTTTTTATTTTGTGTTAAGTCATTTTCTTTTATGCTTTCAAAGAATGATTCTAGTATGTCTAGTGCATTGTGAAGTTTCTTCTTTTGTAAGTCTGCCAAAATTGTCTGCAACAGAATATAGGCACATGCGAATAGGCTACCATAGTGTGTCTCAAAACACCTTTGATAGATCTTCCTCCCTGTATCTCCATGGGCCCTTGTCTCACTGACACAGAAGAGCATCCCATTTCAGATGAAGTGTATGTTAGCTTGTCCTTGGTGAAAAGTGTAGGTTCGAGCTAAGTAGATCAACTTTTTTGGTGTATCACCTTTTAATTTAGGTTTAGGTTCTATTTTTCAGCATCTTTGTCCCTTTTCAACCCCCCCCCCCCTTTGTTAGCAATAGGAAATCCAGGACCTCAGAGATACATCAAAGGGAGCTAACCCTTATCTAGAGACTCTCCCCCCAATTTTTCTAGGCCCACAGGCAAGAGGGGAGTTTCCATTTTGACGCATGGAAGGCAGGAGCTCAGCCTCCTATCAAGGGTGCAATCCACTTCATCAATAGTTTTTGGCACGCCTGATGGGACCAACTAGGACAAGTTTTGTCTAAAGAGTTGAAGAATTTTGGTGTGTTCTTCAACCAACTTGCCTTTGGAGGATTTTTCATCAACACCAATGGTGACTCCGAGTTGAATCAGCTGGTTAAGCAGTCCTGGTGCCATCAAGAAATCACATTTTTTTTGTATAACTTTGGTGAAGCTCAGGTTGTCATGGAACCACCTCAAACTCTAGCATTACTTCCCTCATTGTTGAAGGGTAACTAGGAGAGCTATTAGAGGTGATTCCACAAACACACTGAGCTTGATCAAAACTACATGAAAGAAAATAAGGTCCATGGTTCTGAGCAATGGGATTATACACGCCAAATACGTTTTCAATTGAAGCAACTCTTCCTGTGCATCAACAGACCCTTCCTAATCTTCCTCAACTCCCTCAAGTCTCTCAACATGATGGCAAGATCCTGAGTTGGAAGCAAACAGTGGAATCATGGGGCAAGAAGGAAGAGGAGAAAGGTTTTGCTCAAAACCTTGAAGAAGGTGAAGCTGCTCCTACTCATCATGGTGATTCCTATAACCTCTAAGAAAGGCTCTTCCAAGAAGATCTAGCTAAGATAATTGCATATTTAGAGTCCAGAGTGAGATTCCTCAGCCAACATGTGATGGACGCAACTGTTTCCATGTCTAAACACACCCCATCTACACACCTCCAAGAGAGATATCAGACCACATCTGATATAGATGAAGTGTTGGCCAAATGGAAGGAGGAGAATCATTTGATTTTAGCTCAAGGACTGCCTCCTCTTCCACATGGTTTTAATCATCAGCCTTCCACTTCATCCCTTCTCAAGGAGGAACCTATTTTGCAGGAGGCGAGTGAAGAAGAGAAGATCCAATTTGTAGTTTCCCAAGAGGCTATCATGGATGTCAAAGAAGATGAAATCATCATGGAGGCTCCTTTGAAATACATCATCAACAATGGGGAAGACACAGGTCATGCATACATGCAGATGTTCTAGTAATATGAAGAGGAACGTAAGCATGGTGAGCTCTCTCCTCCCTTGTTTGATGAACTTCCTTATTGCTTCGATGAGGAGGATGACCATGCCATGGAGCCCAAGTTGGAGGAAGATCAGGAGAATGTCTTTGAACAACTGGAGACTCTGATCCTTGAGAAGGCAGAAGGAGAAAAGCCAACCCATGATGCATATCAAAGGGCTTATGGTGATGAACCAATAGCCATTTATTTCTTGATGAAACACACCAGCATGAAGATCCAACATTCGACAAACTTCCAAGAACAAGAAGAATACATATATGTTGGAAGCATGTTTGACTCTGATCCACTCAGATGCAAGCCAATCAAGGTGGCAGGCAAGAGGAGCAGGTCACCAAATCTCCATTTCATTCAGCCAGTTTTCTGGCACCATAAGTTTCCTCACCATGAAGGAGACTTAAGAAGTTTTCCCTTTGATCCAGGAGGGAGGCAAATATACCTGGTTAGTTGTATATAGTAGTTTGCTTTCAATTTTCTTTCTCTGTTTTCCCTAAGTGTTGTTTGTACAAGTAGTGTTTTTAGCCTTGTGTGTGTTTTCCTTGTGTTTGGGGTTAAATTTTTAATGATTGATTTTGGGATCTATTAGGGTTGTTGCTACCTTTTTTAAGTTACATTCTGACTCCGTTCCCAATTGACTTTAAGGCAACTAGTTTCTAAGCATAACAGGCATGCTTCCCTTGGGAGTCGCCAATTTGTTGACCATTTTTGGTCCAACAGGCCAAAAATTAGTCTCCTTCCTTCCCTGCTATTCTGAGCCAGTCCATTTTTTTATTTTTCACAATTCTTGATTTCTACGGACTCTGCAAGCTATTTCTATGGACTCTGTGGCTGTTTCTACAAACTCTATAGGCAATTTCTATGGACTCTATAGGAAATTTCTAAAGACTCTGCAGGCTATTTCTATGGACTCTATAGGAAAGAAACAAGTCCCCAAGACTTAGGCGCAAAATGGACCATTCCAAGTTCAATGACTTGGTTCAGTCAGTTTAGTTCAATGTCTTAGTTCAATTGGTTTGGTTCAATTAGTTGGTTCAAGCATTCGGTTCAATGGCTTGGTTCATTAGTCAGTTCAATGCCTTGGTTCAACATTTGGTTCAAAGGAACAGTTCAATGGGAAGGTTCAAGAGAGTCTTCCAAAGGACCAGTGCCCTTGCGAAGGGCAGTCAAACATAAAAGGAACCATTCAAGTGCCCTTGTGGAGGGCAGTTCTAGACCCAAGTGCCCTTGCAGAGGGCAGGGAACACTTGAAAAAAGATCAAAAAGTGAACAAGGCTGAAAGGGTAAGTTTTCTTCAAAAATTTGTTGAAGGCAAAGGACGAAAATTTCTTTGAACAAAATGTTTGAAGGAATTCCTTCAGACATTTTGTTCAAAGAAATCCTTCGAAAGAAAATCCTGCATAAATGAAAAGACCAAGGCAAAGGCATAAAATGATTTCTTTCAGACTTCTGTCCGAAGGAATTGTCTCGATCACTTTGACCTTCAGAATTTCTTCGGGTTTTTCTCCCACGGCTTTTCCCAAATTTCTTTGGATAAAAAGTCTGAAGAAATTCGAGAAGATCTACGGGAGAAAAACCCAAAGAAATTTTGAAGGTCAAAGTGATCGAGACAATTCTTGCAGACATTTTGTTTGCAAGAAAAATCGTTGAAACAAAAGTTGCAGGAGAAAAACCCCAAAAAAATTTGTAGGTCAAAGTGATCAAGACAATTCTTGTGGACATTTTGTCCATGGGAAAAATGGCTGAAACGAAAGCTGCAGGAGAAATACCTAAAAAATTCCAAAGGTCAAAGTGATCGAGACAATTCTTGTAGACATTTTGTCTGTGGAAAAAATGGCCGAAATAAAAGCCTGACCAGAGAAAAAGCCAAAGGAAAGGAAAAGGCTGAGGAAATTCAAAGGGATGACGGGCCCGAAGACTTCAAAATCAAGCACGGTGAACTAGCCGTTGGAGGTTCAAACACCCAATGACGGGTGCACAAACGTCAAATTTAAGGCAATGAAATAGTCGTTGATTTTGAAAAAGCTTAAGGATAGGTTGCGAGTGAACTCAGTGACCTGCCGAAAAGATAGCCCCCGAGGGCTGAAGGAACAGGAAGAGACAAAGTGCAAAAATAGACAAAATAGTCTAGGTGGCAAAGGGAGGTGTCGACTCAAGGATTTACTTCTATAGTTGGAACAGTGCCTGCCAAGCGGTCATCAAGAGGTGCGAACAGTAAATGATGTGCCCTATTTTCTTCACTTTGCATTTATAAGCAGACAAACTGTGTGAATATCTGAAAGAAGGAGTCTTGTTTGCAGAAAAGAGGCGTGGCCCATGATTTCACATTAATGTTTGAATGCCAAAGTCAAGACTGGCGATTACATAGCATGGTTCTAACATGCCTCTTCTAGAAGGATGATATCAACAATAGCGACTTCCTCTTCCCGATGCTCTCAAATGCACATGGGCCACTTGTAAAAAGGGGTGCCAAAGTCTTTTCCAAAAAGTGCCAAAGTCTTTTTCTCTTGTCTATATATATTGTAAACTTCTCATTTGAGAAAAATATCTCTTAGCTTGTAAGGCAAAGCTCTGCCCAAAAATCTCTAGGTTTGTAAGGTAGAACTCTGTCGGATTTTACCTTGAATCAAGACTTAGCATTTTTACCTCCATTTGAGCTTGTACTTTCATACATGTCTATGTTTTTGTTTTGTGTTAAGTCATTTTCTTTTATGCTTTCACAGAATGATTCCAGCATGTCTAGTGCATTGTGAAGTTTCTTCTTTTGCAGGTCTACTAGAAGTGTCTACAGTGGAATATAGGCGCATGCGAACAGGCTGCCATAGTGTGTTTCAAAACACCTTTGATTGTTCTTCCTCCCTGTATCTCCATGGACCCCTGTCTCACTGACACAGAAGAGTTTTCCAGTTTAGATGAAGTGTATGTTAGCTTGCCCTTGGTGAAAAATGTAGGTTTGAGTTAAGTAGATCAACTTTTTTGGTGTATCACCTTTTAATTTAGGTTTAGGTTCTATTTTTCAACATCCTTCTCCCTTTTCAACCCCCCCCCCCCTTTGTTAGCAGTAGAAAATCTAGGACCTCAGAGATACATCAAAGGGAGCTAGCCCTTATCTAGAGACTCTCCCCCCAATTTTTCCAGGCCCACAGGCAAGAGGGGAGTTTCCATTTTGATGCGTGGAAGGTAGGAGCTCAGCCTCCTATCAAGGGTGCAATCCACTACGTCAATAGATACCTTTTCAGTATAGTAACTAAATTTAATTAGAGAATATAATCAAACTTAGTGTCCTTGGTGCTCAAGTAAATATATTTTATGTGCATACACGTACTTGATGCAAAGGCTATTGGGGAGAAGTCATCCACTACATCATTATTCTACTGCAAAATCAATTGGTCACAATGCTTCTTGATATGGTCTTCAAGATTTCCCTCTTTAGTTCAAATTTGCTCTTTTAGTCTAGATGATTCCTAGTCTCATGACTCATGTCCCTGTGCCTTGTGATCTTCAAAGCACTTCAATGATGGTCACTCATACTCTAGCTTAATCAATTCATGCTCTTCTCAAGTTGCTCTTCCATCTCCTATTGGCCTTCAATAGATATCCTCCCATTAGCTTCCAATGGCCAAATCTTGCTTAATGCTTAAAGTATCTTAAAATTTTGCTCTAAATAGCCTTTAATGCTCTTATTATACTTGGCTCAGTCCCTATCAAGGCTCAGTCACACTGTTTCATTCCCTTTGTACCACAAGATCATAATGCTCTTCTTATGCTTATAGACCTGTTTTAGATTTTTCCTTTGGTTTGTCAAAATCCAAGAACTATTTGAGGTTTTAAGACCATATATAGTGTCTCCCTGTCCATATACTTATTCCTTCAAATTTCCATGGCCTAACTCTGCCTGTAGACACCTTTTTACCAAATAGGCCTAAATTAGCCCTATTGCCACTCTATAAACCTCAATCCTATACTTTTCCATACCAAATCAAATCCAAACCACTTCCATTAGTTCAGGAATGTCATATAGGGAAATATTACAAAAAAATAGACTTTTTGGATGGTTAAATTTCTCCCAATCACTTAAACCCTAATTCTAGGGTTTTTAGACCCTGTTCACAGGCTGAGAGCCTTAAAAATTGCTTAACTTTCATTTTATGAGTTCTCAAAGACTCAATCCAATTTATTTATCTATGTATTAACTTGGCCCAACATCTTCAATAGGCTAGAATCTTGTTACTTCTATTCTATGCTTAAAATAGCCAAAACTCAGCTGACTGGGTTTAATTTCCTTGATTGAACATGATATATGTAGACTATTCAACTTAAAGAGTATGTAAAGTTCACAAAGGGTAACATAAGTATTGCTACATTTAACAACCATGATATTATTTTAGATCCATCATTTCTCACTCTTTTGAGCATTTGCAATTTCTTACATCTCTCCAATAGACTGCAAACAGGGAGTTCCATATTCTTGACAGGGGTTATCTCAAAAAATGGGGTCTGTTATGTTGGGTCAATATTTTGTCAGTCAGCTATCTAATTGAGCAAAATAGGTCTTATCATCCACAACAAAGAAGATTGGTCAGCCCAGTGTGTAGGTTTACTACATGAGAGGTGGACAAATCTCTCCTCTCATCAAGGGGAGGTTCCTTATAGGTATAAAGGCGCTATATACTATATATATAAGCTGAAAATAACACGCAAGGGTAGGATATACCATCCATCTCTCTTGTTTCAGAGATGATGCTCATAGATCAAAGGAGAAATCCTAGGTGATTAGTGAAGGTACTTCTCTTCTTTCAGAAGTAACATTCAGCCAAGAGCCAGATCCCTTCCTGGATAGTAGAAATCCTAAAAAATGATAGAAGGCACTTCTCTTCTTTCAAAAGTGTTTATTCTTACAAACAATAGGAATCTTTTTGGTAGTGATAAGTAATTGGTAACAAAAAATAGAGTAACCAACAATCTAAGATGTAGCACAAAGTCTCCACCTTGACTTCCCAAGAGTGAGATACAAAGAATAATGGGGGCACAAAGTCATCTCAAGGTCCTTTACACAGAAACATAAAATAAACACACACTGAAGATAACTATGACATCACAAATTCTGAAAGTCACTGGTTTTAGGACATCTTCCTTATCGCTTCCACTGGCTCTGCTTGTTAAATTTCATAAACAAGAATACATTTAGGAAACAGACATAAGAACAATCTCCTGGAATGATACAAGCTAAAACAACACAAAGTCTAAAAATAACTTGCTTTCTGATTCACACAAAGAAATATGATAAACAATCTGAGCTCAAAGTCTCAGTGATGCCTTTCAATTTGGGCAGAGTTTCACTTCTGGTAAAGGGGAAGATCTCTTTTTAAATGACATAAGAGAATATAATATATAGCAGCCAAGAAAGGCTTGGTGCTTTGTTCCATGGAACGGTCCATGCCGCACTCAATGCATTGAGTGCACCTTCAATTTTGTCAAAGAGGGCCATGCTGGAACAAGGCAATTGCCTTAATTGTGGCATGCTAATTCATCTCAAATGTCTTCTGTTGGGCCTGAGTCATATGGTGCCTACATAGTTGTCCATTTTGTCTTTACTCCCAAGGGGACAAACATGCAGCATCTTCAATGTTTAAGGGCTCAAATATCTATTTTTGTAGACTGTTCCACCTACTGGAATAACTTCCATGTAGATATTTCCCTTTTCCTCTTTCTACTACGATTTGAGCCCTTGGGCTATCTTTTCCCTTTCTAGTTTTGTCTTTTCCTGACATTTGAGCTCTCAGGGCTATATCCTCGACTTTGCTGGCTCTTTACACTCTTCCATCAGCGGTTCTTTCCTTTGGCATTTTGGCCTTTGAATGCATTCGAGCCCGTGCTCAAGCCTACAAAGATCAACAGTTATTTTATTGCCGCAAATTTGACATCTTCAAGTCCGTCATCCTCCTTAGTAATTCCTTCGTGTCTTTCCCACTTGATTTTTAACGGGACACGTGGCATGTTCCACAAAGCTTTAGATACCTTTTGAGAGTCTTGCAGAAGATGACACATGGCAGCTTCCGCTCTATTTTAGAAATAATGTAGAAACATTTGGGACTCATTCAGATTCACACAAATGATGCCACTTGTCTCACCTCTCTTGACCTTAACAACTCTCTCGGGGCCCATCATAGTCTTTACAAAACAAAATGGAGAAACTACAGATGTTGACACTTGGCAGCTTCCACTGAGTTATAATGGAACACGCGACACGTTCCACATCTTTGAAACTTATTAGAAACTGTGTCCCAACAGATGACACTTGGCAGCTTTCACTTTGACTTTATAAGGGACAAGTGGCGGCTTTTGTTACACTTTGAGGTTTGATCTTTCTCCGAGGGAACTTGCCCTTCAGGGTCTAGAGAAATGGTCCACTTTTCTTGGTGAGAGCCTCCCGCAAGGGTACCTACCCTTCGGGATCCTTCAGACAGCCTTCAGGCTTTAACTTCCCCGACAGGTTCTTGCATCTTCGACGGGCTTTGGCTTTCGGGATTTTCCTTCGAACAAAAAGTCCGAAGGAACTCCTTTAGACAAAATGTCTGAAGGAAAGCTTCTTTTCCTTAGCCATTTCAATCATTTCAATTCTGCAAGCTTTCTTCCTGAGTGAATTCCTTCGGATAAAATTTTCGAAGGATTTTTGCCTTAGTCATTTTCCCGAGGGATTTCCAACTTTGTCCACTTTTTCTCATTGCCCTCCGTAAGGGAACTTGGCTTGGTTCATTGCCCTCTGCAAGGGCATCTTTTTCCTTTAGATTTGGGGCAGCCCCTTGAACCTACCGATTGAACCGACTTGTTTGAATCAAGGCGTTGAACCAGTCCTAAAAATGACAAAGTGTTAGAAACTTGTTCTTTTGATTGAACTCGCCTGTAGAATCCTTTAACCCTGTTGAACCTGCTAATTTCAAGCATGTTGAGTCCATAGAAACATATTTGTAGAGTCCATAGATTTAAGCCTGCAGAGTCCGTAGATTTAAGCCTGCAGAGTCCATAGATTTAAGCCTGCAGAGTTCGTAGATTTTTGGAAAAGCTTTGAAAAATTAAGAACTTGAATGCTCATAACAATTTTTGAAAAGGGGAGAGAGGATTTTGTTCTGTTGAACCAAAATAGTTCATAGGTTGTCCCAAAAATGAGTGACATTTTTTGGGGACAACATGTTATATTTTCAAAAGGTAGAAAAAACCTTACCAAGCTCATTTCCTAACTTCTCTCCTCATTCTATATCTAAAATCCATCAAGACACCTCTTTCATGTACCTAAATACATACATCTTTCTATTTCACAACCTTTGAATGGAAGTTAAGGGTTCACAGTGGAAACAAAGTTCCAACAGTGGGTGTATTTTCAAACCTTAGAAATCTTACAAGGTTCCTTTTTAGATCTTATTAGCCTTTCTTACAACTATTATTCCTTCACACATGTGGATTCAAACAGAGGTCTCTTTCTTATACGTATGACTGTGCAACACAGTAGTGATTTATAACAACAAGGTATCTTTTGATCAAGATAAATTCTAACGTCTTAAGCTCTATTTTCCATATTACTCCATTACCCCATCTTCTCAAACTTCCTCTATCTTTCACTAGTCAGTTAACCAAATATATATATAAGGGCTTAACATAATGTTGGCTATGGAAACAAAACCCTGATCTAAGTAACAATACATGGTACTCCTTGGAAACTCTGAGCATAAGAAAAAATTACTTGTTCCACTTCCACTTAGATAATCAACTCCTTATCATGATATTGGACCCAACATACATGTGATCCTTAACAACAACATAGAAACTTTCTTGTTAAAGATTCCAACTACCTTTTTGGGTATCACAGTTAAGGACTGTCAACCTGACAATAGAGATTTCCATAAGAACACTCTCCTTTCTCTTCAGAGATTGCATTATCTAAACCATACCAATTTGCATAACGTTGATGTTGTTTCAAGATGATTTTTCATATCCCTTCTCTTTACTCCCAACTTTGCTAACCTTATCAATTCTCCTTATTAACTGTAATTTGATGTCCTCTAATTCAACCTGCATTCACACACAGAGACTATGCATTTGAAAGGCCTTTAAGGCTTATCTGAAACAACATGAGTATACAAGAAAAAAAGCCATGAACTTTTAATGGAGAGTAATTACAATAGTCATTTATCTTAATCCTTGAATCAACCATCCATACAAAACCAGTCCATGAAGGACTTTTATCAACTTTCTTATGAGGGTTTATTGTTCTTTCTTAATATTTAACCCTCCCTCTCTTCTTTGTGGAGTGCCCTCCTCTTTCTCTATTCCATCTCATCAATACAATGAATTATTTTTCCTATATCCAACGTAGGATCTCCTAGTTGGTTACAATAACTTCCTTACATAACTACCTGCTTACACACCAACCCAACATATGGAGTCAAAGCCATTTCCAACTACTCATCACTTAAATTGGGAATATTACTAGAAAAATAATTATATTATGAAGGACAAGGATAAATAACAAACATTTGGCCTATCCCAAACAAATATTCTACCTATCTACATATCTACCGGCCATCCACCAATTTGGACAAGCACTAGATCCTATATGGATATAGAGTAGCAAATAAATATGGAGCTCGCTCCTCTGCTCAAAACCATACCATACACTGAGAGACATATAAATTCACTACTTCCCAATGCATGTACGACCACCAAACTATGGTGAAGTGAAGTGTATCGCATATATAACCCAACTGACGTAAGTAGACCTCTTATAGGTCTACCCAACTAGGTATCCTAGGTCTGATTGAGGCTTTTCAACCTTCTTATTTGCAAGTTGAGACCACCTTAAGAACAATTTTAAAAAAAAAAAAATCCTGGTATACTTTTAAACGTGACCGGCGGCACTGGCTAGACACGCCTAATACCGGTACCACGGGGTGGGGACTAGACCCCGGGACCAACAGAGCCACAACGGAAGTACTTGGCTGATCGGGCTAGGTTCCGCGCCCACCTTAAGAACAATTTTAACCAAACAAGGAATTTTAGATTTATTTAACCTTTATCATATTCATTTGAGGGTGTCTCAACTCACTATACTGAATTCTACTTGTGACCAAACTGTAAATGCAAGCAAATGATCAATAATAGGGTTTTAGGCCTAGAACCTAGGACTGCAAGTCTATGTTTTGCCAATAAATCCATCAATAGGTGCCTCCAAACCTTAAAATAACTTTAATTACTTAAAATTCATCTGCATGCAACTGTCCATAAAGTTTCATAGTATTTGATAGAGTATTTTCCAAGTTATGCTACTTTTAGTGCTGTTAAACCCCTCTAAAATTCTCACTTAAAGGCCTGCTGACCGCGTGTTGGGCATAAATTTCTCTACAGGGGTTCAAAAAAAGTGGAACCAATTTATTATCCTATAAGACATCCTATTTTACATTGGTACAAAATTTCATGAAGATTGGACAATTCGTTTTCAAGATATTGAAGATTTAGTGATTGATTTTTCAAGACCTTATGTGCAAGTCTGATTTCTAAGTTTTCTTAATATCGTTCCATACAAAACTCTAAAAACCCTAAAATCACTTGAAAAAATTCATAAAAATCCTATACTACCATTATACAAAGTTTCATCAAGTTTTTAGGGTTAGTTTGTGAGTTATAAAGGTTTGTCATTCTAAACCTTATTTTCGGGTTACTAGACTTTGTGTAGACAGCGACTGAAAATCCACTAGAATCTCAGCATTTAAGACTTGTTTTGGACTCTTGATGATTTTAAGAGAATCACCATACCTCTATATTTCTCTCCCAATGGAATTTTCACCCTAAAAAATCTAAATAAATAGAAAAATACAACATTTTCTGACTATCAAAACATCTTTCTAGATTTTTGAAACCCTATATTATGATTTCAGGCCTGTAGCATGCAATAACAACATTCCAAAACATTAAATATGATTTAAAACCATCAAAAACATTCACTTCCATTTTCATAAGTCTGAGATTCAATAGAAATCAAGACAAAAGCTTATTTTATTCATACCTTTTTAAAATGCTATACAAACCTTAGCAGACTATTGAGAATTCACACCCAAAACCTGCAACTTTTTGTCTTTCTCCTTGCCTTCTTTTGGTTTCTTGGTTCCTATTATTTATGGTTCAAACTTTATCACTTGAAACAACTTTCTAAACTTGGTTCACTCTAGATTCATGCACCTAATATCTTTCAAAAACCTAAGACTCATCGAAACTTGCTTAGTTTAGCCTTTTCCCACATTGCACATGCTTCTAGTTGACTTTGAAATAGTTATAAGATGAGTTAAGACCTTATGCATACTAGGGGCACCTTCTAAGACCTATTGACCCATTAATACACATAATCAAGAACTTAGACAAACTTACAAGATGAGAAAACATTCTCCATTTACATATATAGATTCAAATATTTGAATTCCCATTTTGGTGGGAAAATGCATTGTAGTGCCAAAACACCACATTTTGAAATTTAGGAATTAAAACCTCCTAAGTGATCCTATAAGACACTCTACACCTACACATAGTCAAAATAAATAAAAATTTACATTGACTTGATGATGCTCCTGTATCGTGCTCTATTCTATCTATCACTCTCTCCCGTTGGTCGCATCCACATAGATCTTGCCTTCAGATGTCTAGGCCTTGGCCTAGTGGCCTCTTCAAAGAAAAGGAATTGAGAAATGACTCGACTAGATACCTAGAGTAGGCTCCTCAGCCTTCTGAGTCTAGTATAATTATAGACATCGATGCGAGGACCCCCATGTAGAAATAGGGGCACTCAGCCTCCCGAGCCCCTATACATTACAAAAGGGAATTGTTCTATAGCTGCACTAGCTATGCTATATATAGATTCTACCAATCCCTTATATATTTCAATGGGAAATATGGTCAATGCCCTATCCATTTATATAACCCTCTCTATATATGGCTTGACCTCTAGAGAGGAGATCTCTATAGATTGAAGGGGGGTCAGTGCCCTATCCATCCATATACCCATATCTATATATGGTTCGGGCTCCCAAGCATCTATACCCCTATACCAATAGTGTGGGGAGGTATCGGTGTGTTGACTAAAAAATTTGTAGGGGAAGAAATTGTAGGTTTTTGTTCAATAATGTGGGGATGAAGTCACTCTCTTATTAGTAGGCAGAGCTACTTTTATTGAAAAAACAAAGACAATACATAAGATGAAATTGTATATAGCAAAAATGTTGTTTCTGAGAGTTTCACACTTTTAACCTTAAAGTACAAGAAGGTGGTAGAATATAAAACTGAAAGGACAAGATAGTCTTTTAGAGGAAAGAAGGGAAAAAAGAGAACAAGAAATGGTGAAAAGGCAGTTCAAACAATTTAAGCACAAAAAAATGCTTCAACTACCCAAGACTGTATAAGATGGGTTGTGGATGTCGACGACGGAAACCATTTTCTTCGGGAAGATAAGAAAGATAGGCTTCAAACGTAAGAATGAAGCCCATACACAAAGGAGATCTTGAGACCAAAGAATTGCAAAATAACTCTGTATTTCTTGTAGGAAATAAACCACAATTTTATTTCTCTACCTTCACTTAGATTTTCTAATTTAAAGTTTTCAATATAAATTCCAATAGGTTTTTACACTAAGAACATCAAACCATTGACGATTCAACAACATTATTCTAGCAAGTTTAATAGAAGGGAACCAAAATGAATTAATATACTCACACACATCACTCATTCAGAAAAATTCCTAGCACAAAGCCTTGTAAACTCTTCTTATATTGATTTCTTGTAGAGCTGTAGATGTGAACCCATCTTTCTCTTTTGCCAAAATTTCTCACAATGTCAAAAAGCCTTTGTATGATGATATGAACTCATATTTATAGGTTAGCTATGTGGTAATACTTCCACACCCAGTGCCTTGGTCTCTTGCGCTCCATGTTGAGTCTCTGCCCCTGGTGCCCCATAGCAAAGCTTCCTCACACCACTGAGCATCCATGGGTGCACGTTTCGAATGACAATAGGACATCAAACTCTATTTATACTCATGCTCTTCCACCTGGGGGGTGTTACATCAATGCACCCTATGGATGTATCACCCTATATATCTATCTTAGCATATGTGATATAAGCAAGGTGACTCGACTAATAAACAGATAGATTTCAGTCATGGCCTACATATCTATAAGGTGGGTCACAACCCCCTATCCAATCATGGTGATCGTATACATGAGTGCCATGCAATCATCAAATGTCACAACTTATTATGGAGTGAGTGATTCATGTTATGCATATAATCCATTCTATCATGTGAAGGATCATTATCAATCGGTGATGGAAAATCTCTCATAGATAGGCCACCCTATATGTATATGGAGATTTCAGTCACGGCCTACATATCTATAGGGCGGGTCACAAACCCCTATCCAATCATGGTGATCGTATACATGAGTGCCATGCAATCATCAAATGTCACAACTTATTATGGAGTGAGTGATTCGTGTTACGTATATAATCCATTTGATCATGCGATGGATCATTATCAACCGGTGATGGATAATCTCTCATAGATAGGGGCCCTCTATATATATATATATATATGGGGGTTGGACCCTATCAAATCTATAGGCCTTGACCTCCTCGATTCGATCTCAAGTGCCCCCCATCTAGATCTAGAGGTTCCCATATAGATAGATAGTCCGTCTGACCCCGCTCTACGCCCTCGCCACCCCTATCTATCTTATATATAGGTATCTATTTGATAATAGTAAGGGCCATTCCATTTCTATAGATAGATGGCATATTAATAGATCAAGGGACTCCCCTGACTCCACTTTAGAGAAATGGGGGAGGGCACTGACCCCTTTCCTGGCCATATCTTTCTAGTTAGATAGGGGATGGGGCGGGTGTCCATTCTGGCTATCTCCATAGTGGTAGATGGGGTCGTGAGCCATAATTCATATATAGATAGGGTGGGCCTCCCATCGGCACGCACACACACACACACACAGATATATATATATATATATAGGATAGGGGTCATGAGTATCTTATATCTTCATCAGTCATATCACCTATATATAGATAGATGGCCCATTAGCCCATCAAAAATATTCTTGATAGGGCTCTGTGGTGCTCCCATATATAGTAGAGTAGGTGGGGCATCATAGACATATCCATCGTCGAATGGATATATATAGCTATAAGATAAGTATTCGATACGTTCAAGATAAGATATATATAGGGAGTGCCAAAGAAACTCCATATATATAGAGAGGGCCCACCTCTAACTCTATCTAACTCCATCCCATCCCATCCCATCTATATAGAGAGGGGAGAGGGGTGCCACCCCCAACACCCCAACCATATCGAGTTGAGTTGACCCTCTATATAATATATATGGGAGTTTAGAGTTTAGATATAAAGGGGAGGGGTATTCCCTATGCTCACCCCATCGATATAATAGAGGGGGGGGTGCCCCAGATAGATATATAGGGCAAGCGGCCATATACCATATATGGGTGCCTACCTCCAGCCTATATATCTATCTGGAGCCTATCTATATCTGAGCGGGTGGGGGAGCTTGTGTGGTTAATATATATCTATCTGGGGTGCCTCCCTCCTATCTAGATAATAGGTAGGGGAGTGCCCCTCTGTCCAATAAAGAGAAGAGTGAGTGAGGCATGGGCCATATTATCTTAATTAGTTATATATAGATAGGGGGTGGGGATTGGATAGATATATAGGGAGTGAGGAATGGGCCATATTCTATATCCTGGGGCCTCCATCAAGGCTATCTATATAGATGGGCCCATATAAAAGATCTAGGGGGCGATGGGCCCGCCCCATATAGTCCTTTTCTAGTTGGTTAACAGAATTATTCCTTGGTTAGGGGTTGGGCATATCCCAACTAGATCTAGGGAGAGATAGGGGCCCCAATGATCCTCTCGAATAGAGCATATAGATAGATGTTGGGCCCTCGACCTAGTGGCCTCCCCATAGATGCCTCCCCTAACTCGACCCTTTCATAATGCATATCTATATATGGTGAATGAAGATATAGATTTAGAATGCGGGTGATTCCCTCACCTCGACTAGAGGGATACTAAGCAGGTAAGCCCTATATCTATGTTGCCTAAGATTATAGACATGATATGAGTTGTTGACTACTATCCTAAGATAAGATAAATAGGGAGGGGGGTAGGGGGACTCGACTCCCGAAGGGTCTCTCTATTAGAGCCTCCTTCTGTCTATGTCTATAATTGGGTAACCCTGGAGCCCATCTATCTCTATCTCTATCTATATAGGGGAAGGGGGGAGGAGGTGATGACTATAGATATAGTTAGATAGCTAGGGGTGGGCGAGTCCCTCTCCCCCATCATCATGCCTATATAGATATGGGGCCCTAGTCTCCCGAGCATGAGCATAACTAGAGATGTCAACGCGAGGGATCTAATCTAGTGGAGAGTAGTCCCCAATTCCCCTATCTAATCTATATCTAGAGAATTATCCTCTCCTAGATAGACAACCACGGACTAGACTTCAGTGCCCACAACCTTTTTAGGGGATTAGAGAAAGGCTATGGGCTATAGGCTCTAGTTGGGGTCGGGAAACCCAGATAGATAAGATAGATATAGGTAGGGCAACATAGAGTTGAGTTTGGCCCTCCTCACCCCCAAATATAGAGTTTTTTTGGCCCTCCCCCCTCCCTATATATCTTATCTCTCTGCTCTCCCCATAAAGCACTCGATCGGTAAATCGGGCCGGTCATGTTACGGAATGGATATGATAATAGAGTATATAGTGATGCCATGTCATACTATACTATATCGCACTAGACTCTATATATGTGTGACATGATACCTAACATGATAGAGGCATGCATGTGTGTAGATGAACCATAGTCTGCCATACCATGCTATGGGGGTACGCCTACTCTATATCATTTGTTTAGGCTCAACCCCAACTAGATCTAGGGGTGCTCAGTCGACTTCCAACTTCCCATATAGGATATTATTTCTGAGGTCCCTATCTATATCTATATGGTGCCCCTATCTATATACACCAATGACCCCCTATTCTATATGGGATATGGGCACCTCCCAAATAGATCGATAGATAGGGGTGCCATATAGATAGGAGTCATGTGGATCCCGCCAATTGATTGATCCGATGGGAATGACAATAGAGGTGGTAGGTAGATGTGGTTGGGCAGTGGATAAAGCTCTATATCTACTCTGGTCCAGTATGTAGTATTCGCTACTCCATATATAGTTTATATGGGGTGGGGGGGACGAGGTTAATTTTATTGGTTGTTGAATGTAGGGTTGGGAGATTCCCTAAAGCCCTGTATATATAACTTCCATCTAGATCGATCGGGGGGGAGGGGTCGGCAGATCCATATAGATATATAGGGGGTGCCTGACCGAGCCTATCCTCCCCTACCTACCCTATATATCTATCCAATCCCCACCCACTAAAATTAACTATCTAGCTATATGGGATATGCTCTATCCCTATCTATATGGGAGGGGAACCAATCGCTATGCTCCTATCTAAATAGAGGAACTATAGCCTTATATGTTCTGGCCTCCACTATCTAGCTATAGCCTACTTTCTCTATATAGCTATAGCCTACTCACTATATATATATATATATATATATATATATATATATATATATATATATATATATATATATATATATATAGCTATAATATATAACTTACCTGCCCTCCCCCTCTATATATAGAGTCTAGCCCATTAAACTCTATATGGTGGCCCTCCCCCCTATTTTATAACTATAACTATAACTTTAACTATAACTATATCTATATCTATCCCTATCTAAACAGAGGGGGGGGCAACGGAGCATAAGCATATTGATAGTCCCATGGGAGCCCCTTCCCCAACTAGATATAGCCGCCCCGCCCTGTCTATAGATAGCGGATAGGGCCGACCTCAAGGCAAAAGTATTTGGCCTCCGCTCCCTATCTATATCTATATCTATATGGTGACGACCTCCACTATATAGTTGGACTATAAAGGTGGGGATGTCACGACCTCTCTTCCCGTACTGTGGACTAGTACTCATACTTTAAGTGGATTTGGACCTCATTTAGTCAGAATAAGTTGATTTTTAAGATAACTTTTGTGTTGATTTCAAAAGTCTATCAGGGCATCGACAGGGTTTTGCAAGAAAGCAAGGCACGATTTAATTAAAGTTATTTCCTTTCGTAGAAATGAATATATGCAACGTTGTCATGATTTACAATTATGAACAGGGAAAATTTAATGAGTTAAATGGATTAATATTGGAAATCGTCAAAAGCTATTTTTATTATCAAAAAGAACTTTTATATTATTTTATTATTTTAATTTTAGAACTTTCAAAAATAAATTATATTTCGTAAATAATTTAAGAATTCAATTATTTTTAATAATTTTAGGATTTTTTTATAAATTATAAATAATTTTTTTTATTAAACCACTATCAAAAAAATATATATATAAATAAAATTCTCTGTGATTATCATGCAAATTTAATGATAAGGGCAGGGAAAAAAATTATAAACTTTTAGTTATAAATATCCTTCTTTCAGTTTGGAGAATTGGAAAGGCATTTGCTTTGGAGCAGAGAGAAGAAGGTGTTGACGGCAGCAGAGGGAGAAGGTGGGTCGACCCCAATACAGAAGAGAAAGAAGGTCAGCGCAGCAGGGAGAAGAAAGGAGAATCGACGCCTTGAAGCAGCTGTTTCAATTCAAGCGGATCCACATTCCAGTTTAGTCAAAGATTTCAACGGACACAAGGAAATATATTTTTTAAATTATATGGTAAATAATTTATGTTATTTAAACTATATAGTAATAGTTTATGTTATTTAAATTATACAGTAAAACATTTATTTTATTTTATTTGTATGGTAAATAATTTTATTTATTTAAATTGTAAGGGAAAAAAATTATTTTTATTTAAATCGTAAGATGAATGTAAATATTTTATCTTATTTAAAATCGCAAGGAAAAATATAATGTTTTTATTTTTAGAAAACTAAAATAAAATAATTTTTACATTATGTATTTATTTACAAACGTTAAAATGATCTATATACTTGGTTCGGTGAAAAGAGTAGAATATAGCATTAAATAAAAGTGTTTTGTTTTCTATATACTTAGTTATAAATTTATGAAGTACATTTGATCTAGTCTATAAAGTTACATGCGTAAACTTAGATTGTGAGAATATCGATTTAGATACTTGAAATTTCCATAAAGCAACCTAAGTTGTCATAAACAATATTCCGAGCGGACCCTTTGATTGTTGTTGAGCTTTGATGATGAATTTGATTATCATTAAGATTAGTATGAAAATAAATATCCTTCATCCTAGGGTTGAACCCTCAAATTTCAGAACCCTGTTTTCAAACGTATAAAGAATTTATCTAAATTAAATTTCAATAAACTCCTTGTGTATAAGTTATTGTTTTTAGAAAAGTTTACCTAAATAGACTAAAGATGTAATTGTCCAGAATAAACAAGCTTGAAAATTGACGTGATGACTAAACTAGGAGATTATGTTTTCTACCTTCCTATTCAAGAATTTGCTTTTGAAATATAATGCATTAATTTATTTCAAGTATTATTTACTTTTCAAATCTCAAACTTAGATCAAGATTTTAAGGTTAAACAAAACTACACAGCGTTCGGTATTAAGCGGTGCCTCTGGCTCACGTTTACTGATAATGTCGTCACGCTTGAGCTACGACATCCATAAGCCTAACACAGTTGCAACAACGACGTCTGGGCATCGTCCCTATAAATCGTTGGAGAGAAATAAGGATCATGTCATGTTATTAAGACCAAGGGGTCAACAACACTAATTAAGATAAGGAAACAACTTCAACTACCTTAGACGATTTTGATTTGTGAACTTATGAAATAGAATGAAGAAAATACATTTCTTACTCAAAACTCGGTATCACCGAAAAAGAGCAATAAAAACTAGAATTGAGAGTGTCAAACCAGATATTATCAAGAAACCACCAACCATATGGCTCTTAAATAACGAAACTTTGACAACAACAATTGTATGAATTAGGATGTCTAAAGAAAGGATCAAAAACATTGTTGATGTAAATAAAAATGGGAAGGGGATGTAGTTTGCAAATGTTAATCTCTATTTCTTGTTAAGACTTAAGGCTAGTTTAGTTAAACAAGTAATCAGTCACTTAACTGATACTTTCACGCTCTCATTTGGGTAGCAATCACAGAGGGACTGCCTGGGGAACTGGGCCCTAGAAAGGGTTGCATACCCAGATTTATAGTTCACATGAAACTTAGAATAGAAAACAAAACTACATGCATACTACACCTTGATCTTGTTCGAAAGTAGGTATATAGGCAGTCTGGGAAGCGAAGGATGCTTTCAGTACACAGGGGAATAGGATGGAGTTTGGGGTTATGCACTAAACAATATTAAAGTTAAATAAAAAGGCATGACCATTATAATAAGACTTTGGTTTAGATAAACTAAACAAAGATAAGAATTCTGTGATATACTCAAAAGGATCTTGATTGGATCATTGTAGTTCCCGAGGCTTTAGGCCAAATTCTGAAGCGGAATGCTACTTTTTGTTATATGTTTTATACATGCTACTGTCATGATGACCTCGATGCTTATCTAGTAGAGATGAGTGGTGAACAGTGAGCGACTCAAGATCTAGTTGACCCTGATGAGTCAAGTCTTTGGCCAGAGCATAACCTACTCATGTATAGATGCCTAATCTGTTTAGTTAAATGCTTGACGTTTGGCAAAAGAATGCCTAACTTGTATGGTTAGATGCTTGCCTATTTGGCAAATGAATGCCTAACCTATATGGTTAGATGCTTGTCTGTTTGATAAAGGATATCTGATAGGATAGAGTATACCCAAGTTATATTCATAGACAAACTTTAATTAACTAAAAAAAAATGTGTTTAAGGATCTAGGATGGGAATTGTGGTCTCTACATTGAGGTCAAGCCCTATATATCTATCTGGTGAAGGTGAGGAGAGCTTGACCAATAGTAGAGGACCCTATATATCAATATGGCAACGGCGCCCTCTCTGTATATATCTATGGGGCCCCTGTGTATAGAATTGATAACTGCCACTATATAGCCGAGGTTGAGTCTACATAATAGGCGTAGGTGCTCGACCCCCTCTATATATATGGTATGGGGGAGAAAAACCTCGAAGGGATGAGGAGGCCTATATATCTATTTGGGGTCGACGAAGGAACTTAGGCACTTGAACCCCCGCCTATACCTATATATTACATATATAGTATGGTCTAACCTAAGCCCACTATTTCTAGTCTAGTCTAGTCTATATGGTATGGGGTGGCTAAATGATAATGATTCATAGATAGAAGTGGTGATGTTCTTATGCATAGTGGGATGACCAAAGAATCACAAAGAGACTGTCTGAATATAGCCATCCATTCTATAGGGTATCCAGCCAGATGGGGTGGTCGTGGGTACAACCATGGGAATCCCGATCAGTCAACCCAATCCAAGTCGCTCGCCCTGGACTTATTTCCAAAACTGAACCACTGAATCAAGGCGAGCCAATTCATTCTCCACTCCCCTCTGGCTATCTGGCCCATATAGTTCTAGTTCTAGTTATATATAGAGGGGAAAGGGCCACCCCCAACCATATAAAGTTGAGTTTAATGGGCTAGATATTTTGGGGGAGGGCCACCCCCAACCATATAAAGTTGAGTTTAATGGGCTAGACCCTATATATAGAGAGGGAACCTCGAGATAGAGATATAATACTTGAATTGAAGTAGTTCCTCTACAAGTACTCGTATGTTATCTCACTCACATATATAAACAGACCCCACTCATATATTATAGATTGTCTAGTCATGTTACGTATATCTATAGTCAAGTCAACAGATTATAGTTCTACGCCTCTATACATCTACTCCAATATGCTATCGTTCAACCACCAAGTGGATGTATAGGGACCAAACACCATGGATAGACTTTCAGATTCTACGTGATATGATGGATAGTAAGTGTTGACGCGGTGGATTGCACCCTTGACAGGAGGCTGAGCTCCTATCTTCCACACGTCAAAATGGAAACTCCCCTCTTGCCTGTGGGTCTGGCAAAACTAGGGGGGGAGTCTCTAGATAAGGGCTAGCTCCCTTTGATGTATCTTTGACGTCTTGGATTTCCTACTGCTAAAAAATAAATGATAAAGGGGGGGGGGGTTGAAAAGGGAGAAGGATGCTAAAACAGAACCTAAACTAAACGGTGATACACCAAAAAAGTTGATCTACTTAGCTTGAGCCTACACTTTCCATCAAGAACAAGTTGGTATACACTTCATTTGATATGAGAAAATCTTCTACATCAGTGAACTAGGGGTCCTCTGGAGATACAGGGAGGAAGAACTACCAGAGGTGTTCTGAGACACACTATGGCAGCCTGTTCACATGCACCTATACTCTGCTGTAGACACTTCTGGCAGACCTGCAAAAGAAGAAACTTCACAATACACTAGACATGCTGGAATTGTTCTGTGAAAGCATAAGGAAAATGACTTAAAACAAAACAAAAACATAGACATGTACGAAAGTGTAAGCTCAAATAGAGATAAAAATGCTATGTCTTGATTCAAGGTAAAATCCGATAGAGCTCCGCCTTACAAGCCAAGAGATTTTGGTAGAGTTCTGCCTTACAAGCTGAGAGATTTTTTTTAAAAAAAATGAGAAGTTTACAATATATAGAGAGAGAAGAAGTAAAGGTGCCCCTCTTTGGGCTCTTCTCTCAGTGGTTCTTCCTTTTGGCTTTGGCCTTTTGCTTCTTTTCCTTCAGGGTTTTGCCAAAGGTCCTTTTGGCAGCTGAGAGTCCCCCGCAAGGGCACCTACCCTTCGGGGTCCTTCGGCAACCTTGCTCCTCAAATCCTGAATTCCTTCAGACATTTTGTCCAAAGGACTTTTTCTTTTGTCTTTCCCGCTTTTTCCTTCTTTTCGTCGGCTTTTCTTTCAGCCATTTTTCCTGCAGACAAAATGTCTGCAAGAATTATTTTGATCACTTACTTTGACCTTTGAAATCCTTCTTTGGGTTTTCTTTCCCGCGGCTCTTTCTCCGAATTTCTTCAAACTTTTTGTCTGAAGGAAATCATTTTTTGCCTTTGCCTTAGTCTTTTTATTACCGCGGGATTTTCTTCTGAAGGATTTCTTTGGACAAAATATCTGAAGGAATTCCTTCAGACATTTTGTCCAAAGAAATTTTGCCTTTGCTTTTCCTTCTATCTTTGCCCTGCAAAATTTTTTTTCGGACAGAAAGTCTGAAGGAATTATTTGCCTTTGTTTTTCTTCCCTTTAAGTGCTTTCCTGCCCTCCACAAGGGCTGTTTGGCCTCTAAAATTGCCTTTCAAAAAAGTTACAAAGGTCCTTTTGTCACCTAAGTGTTGGGAACTTGCTTCTTTCCTGTAGAGTCCATAGAAACAACCCTGTAGAGTCTGTAGAAAAGAGCCTGCAGAGTCCATAGAAACATGCCTGTAGAGTCCGTAGAAAATAGCCTGCAGAGTCCGTAGAAACAAGACTTGTGCAAAATAAAAAAAAGAATTGGCTCAGAACAACAAGGGAAGAGAGGAACAGATTTTGCCCTGTTCGACCAAAAATGGTCAACAAATTGGTGACTCCCAGGGGAAGCATGCCTGCTATGCTTAGAAACCAGTTGCCTTAAAGTCCATTGGGCACGGAGTCAAAACACAACTTGAAAAAGGTTAGCAATAGCCCCGATAGATCCAAGAATCAATCATGAAGCTTTTACCCCAAACACAAAGAAAAACACACACAAGGATAAAAACACTACTTGTGCAAACAACACTTAGGGAAAACAGGGAAAGAAAACTGAAAGTAAACTATTATGTACAACTAACCAGGTATATTTGCCTCCCTCGTGGGTCAAAGGGAAAATTTATTAATTCTCCTTCATGGCAAGGAAACTTATGGTGCTAGACAAGTGGCTGAATGGAATGGAGATTTGGTGACCTGCTCCTCTTGCCTGCCACCTTGATTGGCTTGCATTCGAGTGGATCAGAGTCAAACATGCTTCCAACATATATGTACTCTTCTTGTTCTTGGAAGCTTTTCAAATGATGGCTCTTCATGCTGGTGTGTTTCATCAAGAAATCAATGGTTGTTGGCTCATCACCATAAGCCCTTTGATATGCATAGTCCCTTTGACATGCATCATGGTTTGACCCGTTCCCTTATACTTCATTGAAAACCCTGTCAAACTCATCCTCTGCTCCCTCATGGCCTTCTTGAAGAAGTGTGACTATTGTGATGTCTGAAATGGAATCACAAACTGATTGCTCATCCCATAGAACATCACCCTTTTGTTCAAAGCTCTCTTCTTCAAGGCTTTCTTCAAGATGGACAAGCCTCTCCTTTTCCTGCTCAAGGATCAGAGTCTCTAGTTGTTCAAAGACATCCACTTGATCCTCCTCCAACTCAGGCTCCATGGCATAGTCATCCTCCTCATCGAAGCAACAAGGAAGTTCATCAAACAAGGGAGGAGAGAGCTCACCATGCTTACGTTCCTCTTCGTATTGCTGGAACATCTACATGTATGCATGGCCCGCATCTTCTCTATTGCTGATGATGTATTCACAGAGAGAATCCATGATGATTTCCTCTTCATTGTCACTCATGATATCCTCCTAGATAGCTACAAATTGGATCTTCTACTCTTCACTCCCCTCCTGCAAAATAAGTTTCTCCTTGAGAAGGGATGAAGTGGAAGGCTGATGATTAAAACTATGTGGAAGAGGAGGCAATCTTTGAGCTAGAATCGAATGATTCTCCTCTTTCCATTTGGCTAGCACTTCATCTATATTAGATGTGGTCTGATATCTCTCTTGGAGGTGTGTAGATGGCGTGTGTTCAGACATGGAATCTGTTGTTTGGTTTGAACCATCCATCACACATTGGCTGAGGAATCTCGCTCTGGACTCCAACTCTGCAATTCTCTTGGCTATATTTTCTTGGAAGAGCCTTTCTTGGAGGTCGCAAGCATCATCATGATGAGTAGGAGTAGCTTCGTCTTCTTCAAGGTTTTGAGCAAAATCTTTCTCCTCCTTTTTGCCCCATGATTCCACTGTTTGCTTCCAAGTCATGACCTCGGAATTGGAATTTTCCCTTATTGTTGAAGGGAAACTAGGAGAGCTGCTTGAGGTGATTCCATAAAAAACCTGAGCTTGATCAAAGTTATATGAAGGAATACAAGGCCCATGATTCTGGGTAAAGGGATTATACATATAAAAATAAGATTTCTTGATGGCACCAGAACTGCTTAACCAGCTGATTCAACTCAGAGTCACCATTGGTGTTGATAAAAAAGCCTCCCAAGGTTGGTTGGTTGAAGAACACACCAAAATTCTTCAACTCTTTAGATAAAAACTAGTTGGTCCCACCAGGCGTGCCAAAAATTGTTGACGCGATGGATTGCACCCTTGATAGGAGGCTGAGCTCCTATCTTCCATGCGTCAAAATAGAAACTCCCCTCTTGCCTGTGGGTCTGGCAAAACTGGGGGAAGAGTCTCTAAATAAGGGCCAGCTCCCTTTGATGTATCTCTGAGGTCCTGGATTTCCTACTGCTAACAAATAAATGAAAAAAGGGGGGGGGGTTGTAAAGGGAGAATGATGCTAAAACAAAACCTAAACTAAACAGTGATACAACAAAAAATTTGATCTACTTAGCTTGAGCCTACACTTTCTATCAAGAACAAGCTGGTATACACTTCATTTGATATGAGAAACTCTTCTACATCAGTGAGCTAGGGGTCCTCTAAAGATACAGGGAGGAAGAACTACCAGAGGTGTTCTGAGACACACTATGGCAGCCTGTTCACATGCGCCTATACTCTGCTGTAGACACTTCTGGCAGACCTGTAAAAGAAGAAACTTCACAATACACTAGACATGCTGGAATTGTTCTGTGAAAGCATAAGGAAAATGACTTAACACAAAACAAAAACATAGACATGTACGAAAGTGTAAGCTCAAATAGAGGTAAAAATGCTGTCTTGATTCAAGGTAAAATCTGATAGAGCTCTGCCTTACAAGCCAAGAGATTTTGGTAGAGTTCTGCCTTACAAGCTGAGAGATTTTTTTTAAAAAAAATGAGAAGTTTACAATATATAGAGAGAGATGAAGTAAAGGCGCCCCTTTGGAAAAGACTTTGGCACCTTTTTACAAGTTGGCCCATGTGTGTTGAGAGCATCAAGAAGAGGAAGTCATTGTTGCTGATATCATCCTTCTAGAAGAGGCTTGCTAGAACCATGCTGTGTAATCATTGGTCTTGACTTTGGCGTTCAAACATTAATGTGAAAGCATGGGCCGTGCCTCTTTTTTTGCAGACAAGACTGCTCCTTCCAGATATTCATGCAGTTTGTCTGTTCATTAATGTAAAGTGAAGAAAATGGGTCGCACCATTCACTGTTTGCGCCCCTTGATGACCACTTGGCCGATATTGTGTCAACCACTGGAGTAACTATTGACCATTTTTGGTCCAACAGGCCAAAATCGATCTCTTTCTTCCCCTATGTTCTGAGCCAGTTCAAATTTGGTTTGCATAAGTCTTTCGGTAGAAGATGAACTAGTTCAAAGAATACAAGGGCTTTTACAAAGCTTTTTCAGACATTTTGTTCGAAGAAATTCACAAAGAAAGAGAGCGAAAATGATTCAAGACACTTGTCCTTAAGGTTGGAAAAAGTGGTTCAACGTCGAGGTTCAACGACATGATCTTCCAAGAGTTTTTTGAAATTTGAAACTTGAACCATTGAATCATTGAACCATTGAACCGTTTAGGAAATGGTTCAATCGGTTGGTTCACTTAGTTGGTTTAATCGGTTGGTTCAATCAGTCCATTCAAGAAATGGTTCAATCAGTTGGTTCAATCAGTCCATTCAATAAATGGTGCAATCGGTTGGTTCAATCAGTTGGTTCAATCTTTTGATTCAATCAGTCAGTTCAAGTGATTGGCTTAGATGACTTGGCTCAAAGAGTTGGTTCAGTCGGCTTGGTTCAAAGAGTTGGTTCAATGGGATTGGTTCAGTCAGTTGGTTCAATTGAATGGTTCAAATGAATGGTTCAAAGCGGTTGGTTCAAGCAGTCAATTGAATGAGCAGAACACAGTATTGAACCATTGAACCGTTGAACCATTGTTGGTTCAATTGGTTGGTTCAATCAGTCGGTTCAATCGGAAGGTTCAAAGGAGTCTCCCAAATCTCGAAGGACAAGTGCCCTTGCGGAGGGCAGGGAACATTTGCAAAAGGATCAAAGAGAAGGCTGAAAGGGTAAGGTTTTCTTCAAAAAAACAAAGGATAAATTTCTTCAGACAAAATGTCCGAAGGAATTCCTTCAGACATTTTGTTTGAAGAAATTGCCAAGTCAAAGAACAAAAGGATATCTTTCAGAAAGATTTTCCACGAAAAAATTTCACAAGAGAAATCCTTCAAAAAAAATGTCCGAAGGAATGTTGAAAGGCTTGACAGAAAGCAGCAAAGGCAGAGGAAATATTTCCTTCGAACATTTTGTCTGAAGGATTTGAAGAACAAGGTCGCCCGAAGGACCCTGAAGGGTAAGTACCCTTGCCGGGGACTCTCGGTGACCACGAAATGGACCATTCTTAAGGCCCGAAGGGACACCTTCCCTTTGGGGGGTTCCAAAGACAAAAAGCCAAAGGAATTCAAAGAAATGACATCCTTGAAGATGTCAAATTCAGGGCATAGACTAGTCGTTGGCTTTCAAATGGCGACGGGCGCGTAGGCGTCAACTTTGCAGAAATGAAATAAGTGTTGGTTTTTTAATGAAAGGCACAAACCTGAAGGAATTCAAAGGATTAAGGCCAAAAGGAAGAGACTACCAAGAAGGGAGCCCAAAGAGCCAAAGAATTAGCAGAAGATAGCCCCGAGGGCCGAAGGAGCCAGAAAAGACAAAGTGCAGAAACAAACAAAATAGTCCAAGTGGAAAAGGAAGGTGTCGACTCAAGGAGTTACTCCAGCAGTTGACACAATATCTACCAAGTGGTCATCAAGGAGTGCAAACAGTGAACAGAGTGACCCATTTTTCTTCACTTTGCATTGATGAGCAGACAAACCGCATGGATGCCTTTAAGGAGTGGTCTTGTTAGTAGACAAATGGTGCGGCCTATGTTTTCACACATGACATTTAATGTATTTAGATGCCTAAATTCAAAATCAGAGCCGACACAGATTTTTCTTTCAGCGCCTTCCTCTTCCCAATGCTCTCAGCACACGTGGGCCACTTGTCAAAGGGTGCTAAAGTCTTTTCCAAAAGGGGCGCCTTTTGCCTCCTTTTTCTCTATATATATTGTAACTTATCATTTGACAAAGGATCTCTCACATTGTAAGGCAAAACCCTGCCATTTTTCACCTGAAATCAATAGAATACACATTTTTACCTCTATTCTAGTTGGATATATCTTTGAGTGTGTCTGAGTGTTAGTCTTGTGTTCAGTCATTGCTTCTTAATGCTTTCACAGGCTTGATACCAATACACCTAGTATAGCCAAAGCACCATTCTTGCAGGTGACAAGAAGAGCTATATCTGGAGTGCAAAGGTAGAAGGAGGTTACTAGACAATGTGCTTTCCTTACATCACCTATGGTAAGTTCCTTTTCTATGTGTTTCCATTAAAGCCTCCTTGTCAAGCTCCCTGCAGTCTGGTCCTTTTACCAGTTAAAGTGTATGTATGTGTTCTTGTGATTCAGAGTGTGAGTATGAGTAGATCAAACTTGTTTGGTGCATCACCCTTTTAGGTTAGGTTTTATTTTTAAGCATCTTTCTCTCTTTTCACCCCCCATTATATATATATATATATATTAACAATTTACTGGAATAACTCAGATGCATCAAAGGGAGCTAGCCCTTATCTAGATACTCTCCCCCAAGTTTTGCTAGACCCACAGGCAAGAGAGGAGTTTCCATTTTGATGGGTGGAAGACGAGAGCTCAGCCTCCTATCAAGGGTGCAATCTGCTACATCAACAGTAACTCCTTGAGTCGACACCTTTCTTTACCACTTGGACTATTTTGTCTATTTTTGCACTTTGTCTCTTCTTGGCTTTGTCTTTTCTGGTTCCTTCAGCCCTTGGGGGCTATCTTCCTAGCCTTGCTGGCTCCTTGGCCTCTTCTCTCAGCGGCTCTTCCTTTTGGCTTCGGCCTTTTGCTTCTTTTCCTTCAGGCTTTTATCAAAGGTCTTTTTGGCAGTCGAGAGTCCCCCACAAGGGCACCTGCCCTTTGGGGTCCTTCGGCGGCCTTGCTCCTCAAATCCTTCGGACAAAATGTCTGAAGGAATTCCTTTAGACATTTTGTCTGAAGGACTTTTTCTTTTGTCTTTCCCGCTTTTTCTTTTTTTTTCGTCAGCTTTTCTTTTGGCCATTTTTCTCGCAGACAAAATGTCTGCAAGAATTATTTCAATCACTTAGAAATTTGAAATCCTTCTTCGGGTTTTCTTTCCCGTGACTCTTTCTCTAAATTTCTTCAAACTTTTTGTTTGAAGGAATTCCTTTAGACAAAAGTCTGACGAAAATCATTTTCTGCCTTTGTCTTTGTCTTTTTATTGCCGTGGGATTTTCCTTCGAAGGATTTCTTCGGATAAAATATCCGAAGGAATTCCTTCAGACATTTTGTCTGAATAAATTCTTCCTTTGCTTTTCCTTCTATCTTTGCCTTGTGGAAATTTCCTTCGGATAGAAATTTTGAAGGAATTCTTTGCCTTTGTCTTTCTTCCCTTTAAGTGCTTTCCTGCCCTCTGTAAGGGCTGTTTGGCCTCTAAAATTGCCTTTCAAAAAAGTTGCAAAGGTTCTTTTGTCGCCTAAGTGTTGGGAACTTGCTTCTTTCCTACATAGTCTGTAGAAATAAACCTACAGAGTCCGTAGAAACAACCCTGCAAAGTCTGTAGAAAAGAGCCTGTAGAGTCCATAGAAACAAGCCTGTAGAGTCTGTAGAAAAGAGCCTGCAGAGTCCATTGAAAGAAGACTTGTGCAAAATCAAAAAAATGAACTGGCTCAGAACAACAAGGGAAGAAGGGGACCGATTTTGGCTTGTTGGACCAAAAATGGTCAACAGTAAGTAGAGTCTAGTCTAGTCTATAATAGGTTAGGGTTGCAGCCGGTTTTGGTCGTATCACATATAAAATGGATGGAGGATGGACAGCTCGACCATATATAGATATATGGGGAGAGCCCTCGACTAGTGGCCTCAATTGATAAGCCTATCTAGACTCCATCTATATATGGGGTGGGGGTGCCCCTATATATCTAAACTCAATGCCTTATATAGAATATATACCCAATGCAAATGCCAATGCCAAAGCCATGTTAAGGTGTGGAGCTAAAAGCTTCACCAAAGGAGAATTTTGCAAAGTTGCAGGTTTACACAGTCACCGACATCGGTTAGGAGTGACCGAAGTCAGTTAGGAGCAGACCAGGAGATGCTGGCATCGGCAGGGATCGACCAACGTCGGTCACAAGCAAACAGGCAGGAACCGACGTCGGTTACCTGTGCATCTAGAACGCTATTTCGGTGGACAGAACAAATTGTTTGCATGTTAGGATTAAGTGATAGTCTTAAGTTCGTATCTCTATTATTAGTAATACTATTTAGAGCCCTTGATTAGGAGGTGCATCTGATGGTTGTAGTTGTATGCTCATGTTTCCTAATTATTATATAATAGGATAGATCTTCTTAGCTTATTGTATGAGTAATGTTGAACAGTACAGAATTGTATATGTGAATCATTCCAGGTTGTTGGAGTTGATTGTAATTGAGAGAGAGAGCTCTTGAGGGAAAGAGATCTAGAGAGAGATCTGTACATCTGAGAGAGGTGTGAAAGAAAAGAAGTTTTTTCAATTGTATTCCTTCTGTAAAGAGTTTAATACAAATTTTCAGGGTGGTTTCTTGTATCTCTTGTTCTTTGCTATTTATCATTCTAGTTACTTATCATTCTGATTAATTTCACATTTATTGCTTTCATATTGTAATCAACATTGTTGGTTGATCCCCAACAAGTGGTATTAGAGCTCAAGTTGACTAACAGGTGTTTCAGATCTGGTTAGTGTGTATTGATTATAGGGTACTCACAGGGGTTTCTGCAGGGATTTCTGTTTGAGTGGGAGAAGCAATGGCAGAAAAAAGTAAACTGAGAATGGAAAAGTTTAATGGCAAAAATTATCAACATTGGAGAATGTAGATAGAGGATTATCTGTATCAAAAAGATCTATACTTACCATTAGGTGGGATTGCAAAGAAGTCCATAGACATGGATGATGAAGAATGGGAAGTTCTTGATAGAAAGACTCTGAGGTATATAAGACTAAGTTTGGCATCTACTGTGATATCTAATTTATCATTGGCAAAGTCTACGGTAGAGTTCATGACTACTTTAGCAAATTTGTATGAAAAACCTTCAGCTTTTAATAAGGTATATCTTATGAAGCAGTTATTTAATTTGCGTATGCAGGAAGGTGGATCTGTATCTAATCATCTGAATGATTTCCATGGAATTGTAAATCAATTAAGTTCAGTCAAAATAGTGTTTGATGATAAAATTAAAGCTCTTTTAATATTATGTTCTTTGCCTGAAAGCTGGCATAGCTTGGTAATGGCAGTTAGTAATACTGTATCTGCTTCAAATATTTTAAAAGTAGAGGATGTTGTTAGTGTAATCTTGAATGAAAAAATTTGTAGAAAAAACATAGAGGAAACATCAGGGAATGCTTTAAGTTTTGAGAGTAGGGGAAGACAAAAAGAGAAGAGCAAGAAAGGGAGATCAATGTCTAAGTCAAAGGTGAGAGGTAGATCTAAATCCAGAAATGGCAGGAAGCCACAATGCTGGAATTGTGAAAAAATTGGGCACATAAGCAGAGATTGCTGGTCAAAGCCTAAGGAGGACAATCAGCACGAAGAAAAAGAAGAAGCAAAGGTTGCAGGTATTGCACAAGATGCTCTTATATTCTCTTTGCATAATAATATAGAATCTTGGGTTTTAGATTATGGTGCATCTTTTCATGCTACCCCTAATAAAAAATATTTTAGTGACTATATCCGTGGAGATTTTGGAATAGTGTATTTAGGGGATGATGAGCCTTGTAAAATTATTGGCAAAGAAAAAGTGCAGCTGAAAATGCAGAATGACAACACATGGGTGTTGAGAGACGTCATGCATGTTCTCAGCTTGAAGAGAAATTTGATTTCTGTAGGAAAGTTAGGGGATGAGGGTTGTACAGTAACTCTCATAGCTGAATCTTGGAAGGTGACCAAGGGTGCACTTGTAATGGCTAGAGGTAAGAGAGTAGGTACTCTCTATTTATGTAATTGTGTTACTAATAATTCTTCTTCTGTATTATCTACTTCAGATGTGGATGCAAAATTGTGGCACTCTAGGCTTGGCCACATGAGTGAGAAGGGAATGTCAATTCTTAAGTCAAGAGGTAAGCTTTTAGATTTGAAAAGCATAGATCTAGATTTTTGTGAGCACTGTATTTTTGAAAAATAGAAGAGAGTGAGTTTTCTCAAGACTGGGTCAACAAAGAAGAAGCATAAGTTGCAGCTTGTTCACACAGACGTGTGGGGACAAGCTCAGGTTGCTTTTATTGGAGGATCACAGTACTATGTTTCGTTCATAGATGATGCTACAAGAAAGGTATGGGTCTATTGTATTAAGAAGAAATCTGATGTATTTGAGACTTTTAAGATTTGGAAAGCTATGGTTGAGAATGAAACAGGCAGGAGATTGAAGTGCCTGAGATCTGACAATGGTGGTGAGTTCTGTAGCTACAAGTTTAACTGGTATTGTTATATGCATGGAATCTGCAGTCAAAGGATGGTTCCAAGGACACCTCAGCAAAATGGAGTTGCTAAAAGGATGAACATAATAATAATAGAGCGTGTAAGGTGTATGAGATTGCATGCTGGTTTGCCCTTAGAGTTTTGGGTAGAAGCTATTGATACTGCAATGTACCTGATTAACAAATGACCCTCTACAGCTCTGGATGGTCGAATTCCAAAAGAGGCATGGATAGGTAAAAAGGTAGATCTCTCATTTCTCAAAGTTTTTAGTTGTGAAGCCTTTGTGCACGTTGATAAGGAAAATAGAAAGAAGCTGGATGCTAAGTCTATGAGGTGCATATTTATTGGCTATAGCTCTGATGATTTCAGATTCAAGTTTTGAAAACTAGGAACTAACAAGATAATTAGGAGCCGTGATGTTATTTTTAATGAAAAAGTGATGTATAGTGATCAGCTTAAGAAACTGAATCAATCTGGGCAGAGTAATGGAGAATTGGACGAGGTGACGGTCCAAAATGAGCTCGTGGGAAAATTTAATCACAGACAAGAAAACACAAAGATCGACGTCAGCCAAGCAAGAACCAACATCGACAGGACAGAAACTGATGTCGGTCATACAGTGACTGACATCGGCCAGGAAGGAACCGATGTCGGTTAGGCAGAACCGACATCGGCCAGTTATAGGCTTGAAAGTGACCGAGGTCAGTCACTATCAAAGAATTTAGGCGGACAACGTGTTGTGAATGAGTCTCAGATGTCCATCAGGAGGTCAAAAAGGGTAAGTAAACCTCCAATTCGATATTCCCCTTCATTATTTTATTTATTGCTTATTGATGGTGGAGAACCAGAGAGTTTTGAAGAAGTAATACCAGTAGAATCCAAGAATCAGTGGGAGCGTGGCATGGTTGAGGAAATGGAGTCCTTGAGAGAGAACCAAACATGGGATTTTGTTGAGTTGCCAGCTGGTAAGAAGACACTAAAGAACAGATGGATCTACAGGTTAAAGGAAGGTGAGAATGGACATATGAGATAAGGTTAGGTTTGTAGTGAAAGGATTTGCACAGAAACCAGGTATTGATTTTGGTGAGATTTTTTCTCCTATTGTTAAAATGACTTCTATACGGACTGTATTGTCTTTAGTTGCTATTGAGGATTTGCATCTTGAGTAGCTTGATGTTAAGACAACGTTTCTTCATGGAAATTTGGATGAAAAAATATATATGGATCAGCTGAAAGGATTTGAGGTCAAATGTAAGGAGAAGTTAGTGTGCAGATTGAAGAAAAGCTTGTATGGCCTCAAGAAAACTCCTAGATAGTGGTATTTGAGATTTGATAGGTTTATGACTGAGCATGGCTATAGTAGGTGTCAATCTGACCATTGTGTGTATTTTAAGAGATTGGATAATGGTAGATATATTATTTTGTTGTATGTAGATGATATGATGGTTGCAGGATCACATATGTAGGATATCTCTGAGCTTAAGGTGAAATTAGCTCACACGTTTGCCATGAAGGATTTAGGAGCAACAAATAAAATCTTTGGCATGAGCATTAAGAGAGACAGGAAAAATCATAGGTTGATTTTGTCTCAAGAGGATTATGTGAACAAGGTGTTGAAATGGTTCAATATGCAGGATGCAAAATCGGTAAGCACATCTTTGGCTGGACATTTTTAGTTGAGTAAAGAACAATGTCCTAATTCACATGATGAGGTAGAGTACATGAGTAGAGTTGCATATTCTTTCGTAGTAGGGAGTTTAATGTATGCAATGGTTTGTACTAGACCTGATATTGCCCAAGCAGTGGAAGTTGTAAGTAAGTATATGGCCAATCCAGAGAAGGAACACTAGAAAGCAGTTCAGTGGATCCTTAGATATCTGAGAGGAACCAGCAGTAGGCATTTGTGCTATGGAGGTTCAGATACTTCTCTACATGGTTATGTAGATTCAGATATGGCAGGTGATTTGGATGGCAGGAGGAGCACCACAGGTATGTTTTCACTGTTGGTGGAACGACGGTTAGCTGGATATCAAAGTTACAGAAGGTTGTTGCCTTGTCAATTATAGAAGCAGAATATATTACAGTCACAGAGGCTAGCAAAGAGATGATATGGATGACACGGTTCATGAAAGAGCTTGGAAAGGAGCAAGAGAGTTGCAGATTGTATAGTGATAGTCAGAGTGCAATTCATTTGGCTAAGAATTCAGCCTTTCATTCAAGAATAAAGCATATACAGCTTAGGTACCACTTCATAAGACAGGGATTGGAAGATGGTGAGTTGAATCTGGAAAAGATTCATACAGATAAGAATCCTGCGGATATGCTAACCAAGCCGGTAACAAAGGAGAAGTTGAATCTTCATTCAACTTTTGTTGGTCTTCATGATTGAGTTGAAGATGGAGGAGCTAGAAGATGTTGCTGTACAGGTACTGGTGCAGCTGTTTATCTCCAAGTGGGAGATTTTTAAGGTGTGGAGCTAAAAGCTTCACCAAAGGAGCATTTTACAAAGTTACAGGTCTACACAATCACCGATGTCGGTCAGGAGTGACCGACATCGGTCAAGAGCAGACCAGGAGATGTCGGCATTGGCAGGGAACAGCCGATGTCAGTCACAGGAAAACAAGTAGGAACTGACGTCGGTTACCTGTGCGTCTAGAAAGATATTTTTGTGGACAAAATAGATTGTTTGCATGTTAGGATTAAGTGATAGTCTTAAGTCTGCATCTCTATTATTAGTAAGACTATTTAGAGCCCTTGATTAGGAGGTGCATCTGATGGCTGTAGTTGTATGCTCATGTTTCCTAATTATTATATAATAGGATAGATCTTCTTAGCTTATTGTATGAGTAATGTTGAACAGTATAGAATTGTATATGTGAATCATTCCAGGTTGTTGGAGTTGATTGTAATTGAGAGAGAGAGAGCTCTTGAGGGAAAGAGATCTAGAGAGAGATTTATACATTTGAGAGAAGTGTGGAAGAAAATAAGTTTCTTCAATTGTATTCCTTTTGTAAAGAGTTTAATACAAGTTTTCAAGGTGGTTTCGTGTATCTCTTGTTCTTTGCTATTTATCATTCTAGTTACTTATCATTCTGGTTAATTCCCCATTTATTGCTTTCATATTGTAATCAACATTGTTGGTTGATCCCCAACAAGCCAATGAAACTCTTATCTCTATATAGTGCCAATTATTAAACTCTAGAATGTCCCCCATATCTATATAGGGGAACTAAACTATAGACTAGTCCAAAAAGAACTCTATAATGTGCTTCCACCCCATAGATAGATAACTCTATACTGTGGCACTGAGAGAGTGACTAGGTTGGAGGGTAGGAAGGAGGGGCATAGGGCCGAAAGCTCACTCCTCTGGTGCTGAGTCGGGGGCCATCATCTAGATATGGATAGATATGGGGACACTCTAGAGAAACCTATCTCTATTGGCTGGCCTATCATCTATATCAGTGACAGGCAATCTATATATAGGGCATTCGGCCTATCTATATAAGCTACAACCCTACGATTGAAGTTAAAGCCTATCTATCTATATGGGGCCACCAGGTGCCCTCCCCTATCCTTTTTTCATTGATGGATACTGGGCCCCCATGCCTGTCTCCATATATAGACATAAGGGTGGAGGATTCAATTCATTATGCTGATGGCCCCCTCAAAATATAGGTAATTGACTATCCCAACCCAGAGCCCAACCTACCCTAAAAGAATATAGGGGAGAAATATTCTCTAGGGAGATACCGGTTTAGTGCCAATGTCCGCCCCTCTATATCTATTCTAACCAAGGCACTTACTATGAGGATAGATATAAAAATAGAATATCCGTTGAGTTGCATCTTCCTTATATGGATAGGGGTCCGCAGGGAATACTCGGCCCATTTCCCTATCTCCCCATCCCTATATGAGGGGTCTTAGATCTAGTTGGAAGACCTGCCGCTCCCTCCTCCCAGATAGATATATAGGGACCATATATATATATATATATATATATATAGGTAGATGTCAAGGATCTACCATACTAGTTAGTGCCCACAGGAGTTGATATATATAGATAGGGCCATCTATCTATATAGGGGGCCTCGATCTCCCATATATATAGATAGGGCACCTATAGGTTTCTATGCTCCCCCCATGATATATATTAACTATGTCTATGGGGGTAGTATATAGTCTAGTTGAGTTAAATATTATCTATGGGGTGGGGGCACGATATATATTAACTATGATAGATAGAGATAGTATTCGCTATGAGATATATAGAGTGGGAGCACGATCTATTTTTTAGAGCCCCATATATAGTTAGCTTAGATATATAGGGGCATGCTATATGTTATATATGAATATGGACCCCTCACCACCCACCCCATATATAGATTATAGATTTGGATTGAGTTTTATATATACGGTAGATTTAGATAGGGGGCTTCCTCGACGTCCCCTCTCTATATGGGGATATAGAGTAGGATCAACTGGATCAGTTGATGTCCCATATCTATATATAGGGTCTTGAGTCCCAAGTCTATATCACTTACACCTATTCTCTCCAGCCCAGCCATAGGAGTTAGGCGATAGGGCACATGCCACCCCCTCCCTAGTCTATAGGTTGAGAGCCCCAGATATAAATAGGGCTTAGCCTCCCAGAGAACTCTAGATGGTAGATGTATTCACTACACTCAGGGGTTAGGGTGAGTCCCTCCCCATCCTCGATCTGTATCCCATCCCCCCACCATCTATATTGATTAGGATTAGATTTGGGTGGGCGCCCCCCATTGTATTAATATTAGATAGGAACTATAGATTCTCCCCCAGAGCAAGCCAAGGTATATATCCCTCTCCCAATCCATATAGAGATATAGGGGTCCCTAGCATTCTCTTCTGCATATCTCAAGTGATGGGTTCGAACTATATATCACCGGTCTCTACACATCATGTAGTTTAAAGCATATCTCACAAAGGGAACTCGACTCTATCTGTGCAGTCCCCTCTGTAGAATGTTGGAATGCTCTAAGATCAATCACAATCACTATCACTATATAGAGAGAGTTTGACATAATTATGATCTATATAGGGAGGGGGCACCTGGCTCGGGCCACCTCCATTTACCCCTCTAGATAGATGGGTTGGTGGAAAGATAGACCATTTGGGGTCTCTTGCCCCTATATCTACATTTATATATGGAGGGAGAGGGTCTCGATAGATCGAGGGAGACTAGGCTATATTATATAATTCACAATAGGGAGTCTCGACAATAGCTAATCGATTAAGATGATATATGGATGGTATAGATAGGCCCCCCTACCCCATATATATATATATATATATATATATATATATATATATAGATTAGAGAGGGGTCAAGTGACAATTATCTATATAGGGATAGGGCCATTGGTCGAGAATATCTCGGTTGAGTGATAAAGTTATCTATCTCAATGGTGAGACCATGAATGGGGGGGAAGAAAGCTTAGAACTAATGGACCTGACCTCATTAGATTAGAACTATAGGTAGATCCTATCTTTCTTTCTGTGAGGCAATTGATTTCTCAATCAGATTAGATCAGATAAGAGTTAGATCAGAGAAGGGAATGAAATTTAGTGCCGAATGGTCATTACTTAGATAATGGTGTGTCAGATGGTCATTACTCTCTCTATAGGGGATAGGGCTCCGATTGGTCCAGAGAGAGAGGTACCCTATCTGATAGCTATATATATTGGGGTGGGGGAGGTGGTGCCAACCTAACTCTATCTATATATAGCTAGTTCTACACTCACAATCTGTCTAGATCTAGTCTTGATATAGATAGGGGGATAGGGATAGGGATAGGGGTTGATTGAGTAAAGTGTATTCACTACTATCATCAGGCTCCTCACCGCATCAATTGCCCATGCAATTTTCCCTATTGAGGCACAACCCAATGAGGCCCAATCTATATATGGGGCTAGGATATCATTTGAAGGCTAAGGCTTGCTATTTGAAGGTGAGTACGCATGAGGATATATCTCCTCTCCCCAAGCATGACTAGAATTAGGACTAGACCCATCAAGATGCCATATCTAGCTAGACAAGGGCCCATCATCACCTCGATCGACATCTAAAGTGCCCCATCTATTTCTCATGCCCCGTATATAGATAGGGGGACAGACCCAGACCCAGACAATATAGAGCAGAGCAGAGCATGACCTCGCCTCATAGACTATTTAGCTAAGCTCTGCTAATGAATAGATTGGGGTGGTGCCTATCTATAGTTATGCCGAATAGAGAATTAATTTAAGTTGGTGGGAATTGGATAGACCATATATATATATGGGGTGGCCTTGCCCTACCCCATATATATATATATATGTATATATATATATGTATATATATATATATGTATATATATATATATGTATATATATATATGTATATATATATGTATATATATATATATGTATATATATATATATGTATATATATGTATATATATATATATGTATATATATAGATATATATATGTATATATATATATATAAATGTATGGGGTAGGGCAGGGCCACCCAGATAGAATATATAAGATAGATATATAGGGAGGGGGCCATCTCCCCTCTCCACTAGTTAGGGCCATCTCTTTATCTGGTTAGGGTCGAGGGCATATATCTATAGTTAGCACTCAACTCGACCCTGGATATCAAGAGTATCCCTTAAATAGAGATAAGATGGGGGGCTAACGGAATAGAGTCACCCCAACAACCTATTCTATATATCAACTAGCTGGGGGAGGAGGGGGAGGGCCGATGACCTACTCTATATTCTATAGAGCTCCCTATAAATCCCTATCCCTATCTAAACAGAGGGAGAGGGGGACAATGCCCTATCTAGGGGACTTGAGCCCCCATATAGATACGATAAGATCAAATCTATAGGGTGGGGTGGGGTGTGGGTGACAGGCTTGCCTAGATCTCTATATCTATCTCTATCTTTATATATCGGGTCATGTCATCACTACAACCTATCTAGATAGAGGAACCTATAAAGAGGAACTAGTCCCTATCTATGTGGAGGAACCCAAATAGATATATAGGTAAATGGTTCTATCTCCTTGGTGCCCACTAGAATACATAGGTTATTCCCCCAACATGGCGAATAACCAGTCACTACATGGCTGATGGTTGGCTGAGGGCCCTATATCTATATGGAGTTGGCGGGCTCCCCTTATAGATATAGATCTCCCTACCATATAGATGCTAAAGCCCCCCTCTCCCTTTATTTAGATAGGGATAGGGATATATAGTGGAGCTCTCCCCCCTATATATCCCTATAGATAGTGGAGGCCATTGCCACATATATGGATTAGATATAGCGACTATAGAGAGTCTAGTCTCCCTCGATATATAGGGATAGGGTATAAAGGCTCGGTTGGATGAGCTTTATTGCTCACACCTCATCCTCCTTGATCTACCCCTCCCGCCCCTAGATATATAGGTGGGTATTTATGCTCCCTTTCTATCCACATATGGCGATATAATATATCTATTGGGGTGTGGCTATCGGCTATGGGCCAACCCAACCCCAATACAGATAGTTCTAGTTGGTGGCCCTCTCTTGACTATAGAGGGGGAGGAGGGAAACTATCTATAGTTATAGTTGGGCCTAAAGAAGGGCCTATAGATATAGAAGGCCTTGACAAAGGAAGGGGAGAGCCAACTAGATAGACTAATGTCTATCTGTCAGGGAGAGCTTAGCATCACTGTATATAGTTTAATTTAATTAGAGAAGTTGATTAATATCTATCCCATATATAGATAGGGGAACTCTCTATTTCAAAGGGGTGGGGTTGTCCCACAACCCATTTATATGTAGTATAAAGGGCTATCAGCCAGATCATAGGGGTTGGGGTGAGGCCCTACCCTAGAAATCTATATGGCTATATGGCACCAAATATATAGATAGGGCGGTCACTCGTATCTAGGCAGGTGTCCCTCAGTCTTCAACCAATCTATAACTATGTTTATGGATATGGGCCCGAATCAAATTTCCAACCAACCTTGATCCCTCTTGTGTACCTTCGTATCACATAGATAGATATCCATAATCTATCTATATATGGGGTGAGTGTAGCGAATAATATCTAAACTTCTAATCCAATAAACTCTGTCTCTATCTCTATCTCTATACTTTGGGGGCTGGATCTAATCTATAAATAGGGTTGCAGAACAAGATTAATGAATACCCAACCAATATAGATATAGATATAGGCATACCTTTGATTCAAAGTCTATCTATATATGGCCTCAAGCAGACCAACTCTCTTTAAGCTATCAACCAACTCTCTCTAAGTGGACAAGAACAACTCTCTCTGGAGACTAAGCTAGTAGATAGATGTTTGGGCCTATCTATATATAGGTAGGGTGCCTATCGACTCTTCTAATCCTCTAGCTACCCTATCCCTATCTCAAGCCCTATATATCTATCTGCCCCCCCAAACCCCAAGCCCTATATAAATTGAAATGAATTTCTATCTGGGCCTATCTATATATGGTGGCTAAACAGGGGGAGAGGCCACTATATATAGTTTTCTATCAACTGTGTATCATTTTTTTGGCAACCATATAAAGTGAAGTGAAGTTAAGATATATATAGAGGGGGGAGGGCCACCCCCAACCCTATAAGGTTGAGTTGAGTTTAGAGTTAGTTTAGTTTATATAGAGGGCCAAAGAAACTCCATATATATAGAGAGGGGGGCCACCCTATAGATAGATAGGACCTAGATAGATATATAGGGCTTGGCCACCCTATAGATTTAATGGGCTAGATATTTAGGGCCACCCCCAACCATACCATATAAAGTTGAGTTGAGTTGTTTAAATATAGAAGGGCTCTCCATACATATATATTCTATTATATTCTATTCTATACATGATATGAATCCATATCCATCTATTCTATTATATATGTGATATGATGACTTCAATCATCCATATCATTCTATTGTATATATACATGATATGATGGTATCCACTAATCTACTATATAGTACATAGAATATCCGCTATATATCTATCTCTATCCATTGATCTATATATCTATCCATAAGGGGAATAGATCTATATATCTATGTATATAGATCTCTATATCTATCTCTATCCGTTGCTAGATAGATCAAGATATATAGAGGGGTATGATCTATATATCTATCCACTGATATATATATATATATATATATAGACGATGATCTATATCTAGAGGGGAGTGCCCCATATTGGGATAGGGGTCCCCTATAGATAGATCCAATCCCCATAGTATATAGTTAGAGATAGAGGGGGGAACCCATGGATAGATTATGAATTTATAGATCTATAGGGCCTTCTCCAGATAGAATAGATATATAGGGCATCAGTCGAGTGCATCCCTAGAGTGATGGCATGGGGTTGAGTGCCATCCCTAGATAGATAGGTAGTAGAACTATAGATGGGCAAATGTAGATTCTATAGATGCGTGATAGTCAATGCGCGTACTC